>JARHVA010005355.1:822500-850000 GCA_037957365.1 Torreya grandis | reverse complement strand
CCACCTCTTACTACTGCTCATGAAGTAGATTTGATTACTAGTGGTCATTTGGATAATGTACCTTCACCTTCTCTACCTATTGATGCAAATTATAATAGAGTGGTTGTTTTTCCCATTTTTGATTTTGGTATTACTCTTTATAGTACCCTACCAAATCCTAAGTAACCCATTTATCATATGGCCTCTTTCCTAGCACTTCAAAAATAAAATAGGAAACTTTTGATGCATAATTCTCTTCTGCACTCCTTGATTCATGGAAAGGATTACTTCATATAGCACCCAACATCAGTCTAGCATTCAATGTAGTGTTACTAAATCTAGTGTTAATGAATATAGTGTTACTAAATCTAGTATGCATCCACTTGATGCACTTTTATAGTATGACTTACATGATCCTAAGCAACCCATTATTCATGTTACTCTTATTGTTGTAGATGATACTTCTATGCCTACTATTGTTTCACACTCTACACATCCCACTCTAGTTCCACCTACATATATTTATACTTATTTTAAGAAAGATACCACTATTTTTGACTCTTGCATGCTTCATTCCATGGGTCATACTAATAAAATTTTTGGTGTTAAGAAGCATCTACAACATATTTCTAGCCCTAATTATCCTATTACATGGATTTCTCAACATGGCATTGGTTTTTTAGCAAGTGCTTCATCTTCATAGGGATAATTTGGTGATATATCCTCATCCTTTTTTTTCTCCAATATTTATGAGGATACTAAGGTTCATATGAGCTCTATTTCACCTTCACTTAGGCCTGAGAAACCTAATATTATAGTGTTTAGACATGATCTACCTGGCACTTCTTTGGATGTTACCTTGCATTATTATACCATGAAATTTTCACCCACACATATGAAAACATCTTCATCCACCATTCGTAATTATTTCAGGTGGATTTATGATCATTCTTGGTGGCATGAGAAGCTTTCTTTGTGAGGACACTACAAACATCATTCCTCCACTAACCAGCTTCTTTGACCACACATTATCCCCCTACATGTCAATGCTCCTTATTACTTGGGCACCTTTATTAGGTAGATGTGTTCTTTTCATGCATACATCTCACATTGCATAGATGATGTATTCCATAGATTGATTACATTATGGATTTTCTTACATCACTTGGTGATATTGTTGTAGGATGGGACTTTTATTTGTAGTCACACTGAGATTAAAGGAGATTTTTTATTCATGTGTGTGTTCCACGATTGAGAACTTTATTTTCCAATTGCATGACTATCCCATCATCACTAGGGAAATCATTCTTGACTGTATCTAATTGTTGATAATATCTTTTAGATGTTTTGGTGGAGTTTATTCTCCTTCTATAATGTAGCTAGTATAGTGTAGCCTAATGTCAACATTTCAATATTTGCATAATGGGATTGGCCCACTCATTCAAATGGTTTTTTGACTCACTACACCTATTTTAATGTTATGGGGGTGTGTATAGACATACTACTTCAGGTGTTGTGCTCATTTTTATTACACCAAATTTTATTTTGGAGGTAGTTGATTGAGTGTATCTTTTATTTGATGGGATTCATTCTATCAAGTGAACCTACTATAGGTTTGTGTCGAGTTTTTGAGTTGTGATTATTGGGATGCCTTATATCATATGTTCTCTTCTTCACTCTCACTATGATTATACAAGTTTTTAGGTACCTTATGGTGATACCTTTTATCCTTGGTAACTCTTTTTTCCCAATTTAGTGATCAATGTTTTTACAAAGTGAGCCTCATATAGAGTACCAATTCCTATTTGACTTGGTATTTATAATGACTCAACATCCATATACTCCAATAATATGGATTTTTTACCATAGGTAAACTTTGTATTTTAATATGATTTGTACATGGGTACTTGATTAAGACTTATTATTGGGACCCATTCAGTCTCTTTGCTTTCTCTTTTCTTACTCCCTATTTTGCACTTAAGGGAGGATGTTGAAATAAGCATTAAGCTTAATTGGGAGTTGTTTATTTTTGAATATTTACATCATTATTTTATGTGTGAAAATAATCCATATTATCTAATCTTGGTTTCATGCAATAAATTATCATTACATGAAACCAACTCATTTTGCATATTTACTAGGCACTCCCTATTCTTCTCTTATCAAACTGGTGAAGAGAGAGTTATGGATTTGTATTATTCTTTAAGGAATAATGAGACTAGATTATGCATAATTATCATTGTGTGTCTACATAATGTCTCCATGATTATTTGGCTATGGTAATAGTGTTTCAGTAATGGTCCTACAAAATTATGATTTCATTTTAAACTCTAATAGAAATGGGCCTCATAGATAATACTTTAGTTTTCTCAGGAGAAGTAATTCTTGAGGTGTATAATGTTCATTATCTCATTAAGTTCATCTCCATCTAAGGTAGCAAGCCTATATGATCTGAATCCATAGTTTGCAACAACAATGTATGGGCCTATCTATTTGGGTTTGAACTTACCCTTGTTTTTCTTCTCAGCCATGGTATTCTATTGGTTTTATTTGAGAAAAAGATTTCCAAGCTCAAATTCTCTGTGTTGACTTATCGATTATAGTGGCCACAAAGTTGGTTCTAGTATGATTGAATATTTTTTGATTATGGCCATGAATTTTTCATGAACTCTAGTTCTTGTAGGAAAGCAACTTAATAAGCTTCATAATATAAAACATTCTTCAAAGAGATGTGCAAATAAGGTAACTCAAAATCAATGGGAAGAATGGAATTAGTGTTATAAACTAGGGAATATGGAGTGGCCCTTATTGGTGTATGCTAATTAGTATGATATGCCAAGAGGGCATGGGATATTTAGAGGTGCCAATCATGATTGGCATCATTAAAAATATTTTTAAGGATGTTTGCAATGGTTTTGTTGGATGCTTTTTCTTTGATGTTACCTTGAGGGTAATATACTATAGAAAAATGTTGATTAATTTTTTACTTAGTACATAATAATTTGACATCCTTACTCTTAAATCATCCACCATTATTAGATATAATGTTGAATGGGATACCATAGTGGTAGATGAGATGGTTGAATATGAATTTGGAAATTTGTTTTCTATTTACATGAGGGGTATAAATTCAACCCACTTAGTGAAATATTTGATAGTAGTGAGGATATTTTTATGGCCTTTGGATGAGGTCAAGGTAATCTTCCCAATGAGGTCAATGACCCATGTAGCAAATGGACATGGTGTAAGCATTAGTTTTAGAGTCTTGTCTAGGGCATGAATCAACTTGGCATACCTCTGACATTTGTCTCACTTTTTAACATACACAACTGCATCTACATCTATAGTTGGCCAATAGTACCTGATACATAAGAGTTTTTCCACACTTGTGTGGACTCCACATACTCCTTCATGAAATTACCATAATGTTAATGTTGATTCTATTGAATTTAAATAATGAAGCATAGTTCCATCAAAGCTTTGGTGGTAAAGGGTTGATCTAAATAAGATATATAATGTAACATGGTGGATAAAGGCTTTGGATTATTTTTGGGATAGGAATAATGTGGTCATGAAGGTAGGAATAAAGGTATGAATACCATATAGAGTTGGGATAAAAAATATCATATATCATTATGATGGTTAAATGTTTATGAGCTAGCATTATAAGATTTTCAATGAGGAATTGATATTTTTTTGACTTGTCTGGATGATAGATAAAAGAACCAATAGTGGCTAGGGCATCTATTGTTATGTTACTAGCCTTGGGTATGTGTTCAAATTATATGTCAACAATCTACTATTTGAGAGTGTCAACCATGGCCTTGTATGATACTATCTTATCATCCTTAGTTTGAAAGTGATATGTAACTTGATTGATGATTAACTAAGAATCACCATAAACCATTAGATATTGAATATTTCAATGTACTACTTAGTAGAGCCCTATAATAGGTGATTCATATTCATCCATGTTTTTTTTATAAGGAAAGATGATATTGAATGATTTAGGGATGAGATCCCCCAATGGTGTAATAAATAATAACACTACCCCCTATCCATGTGTTGTGAATGATCGATTAAAATATAGCTTCTAATGTTGTTCCTCAAGAGGTGTTTTAATAATGGCCATAATGGAATCATATGGGAATTGGAATGTTAGATGTTCTATATCTAAAAGAGGAGCTTCAAAAAGCTGATCTATAAGAACATATATTTTTATGGCCTTTTGGTCGTGGCATTATATCTCTAACTCACTTAGAAGCATGATCCACTTGGCCATATAACCTTGTAAAGATATTTTGGATGGTAGATACTTGAGAAGATCTACTTTTTAAATAACCATAGTCTTGTTGTTTAACATGTAATGTCATAGTTTTTGAGCTATAAAGATGATAGCTAAACATTCTTTTTATATGGGAGTATAATTGTGTTCATATGCAATTAGTATATGGCTTAAATAATATATGGCATGTCATTTTCCATTATCATCATGCTAAGCTATATGTTCCCCTAGGGATTTGTCTATGGTCGATAGGTATAGTAGGAATGACATTCTTGGTATTAGTGGCAACAAGATAGGTGGATTTGTAAGATAGTCCTTTAAATGTTGAAAATATTTCTAGCACTCATCATCCCAATGAAACATGATACCCTTCTTTAGTAAGTGTTTAAATAGATGGAATTTACAAGCCAATTAAGAAATGAAGTGTTTAATAGATTGAATCTTGCCCTAAAAACTATAGATATACTTTAAATTAGAAGGTGGTGGCATCTCAGTAATGGCTTGTACTTTAGTAAGATCAAATTTAATGCCTCAGTGACACATAATGAATCCAATAAATTTCCCTGAAGTAACTCTAAAAACATACTTCTTAGGATTAAGTCCGACCTTGTATTCATGTAGTTGCTCAAATATTCTTCATAATACTATTAGATGATCAGCCATGGTCTTTGATTTTCCTTGTATGTCATCGACTTAGTCTTCAATAATGTCATGCATCATATCATGAAATATGATGGCCATGGCTCTTTGATATGTGGCACTAACATTTTTGAGACCAAATGTCATAACCTAATAATAAAAAATTCCCCATGGAGGGGTGAATGTTATTTTATATTGGTCTTTGGGTGTAATCTAGATTTGGTTGTATCCTGAATATCCATCCATCAATGAAATCCTTTTGTACCCAAATGTGGAGTTGACTATCATGTCAATGTTTTGTAGATAAAATCCATCCTTGGGGAAAGACTTATTTATATCTCTAAAATCACTATAGATTTGATTCCCTCTAGATTCTTACTGATTGGCATAATGTTTGAGATCTACTCTAAATAGTTTATCGATCAAACACATCTCACTTCTAAGAGTTTTTCAAACTCTTTATTTACTAATAAAATAATGTGAGGATGCATCTTGCACAATTTCTTTTCATAAGCTTAGCATCATGATGTACAATAAGGAGGTGTACAACCAAGGTAGCATCTAAACCAATCATGTCTAAATAGGCCCAAGTAAATATATCAACAAATTCCTCAAAAGGGATATAAAGATGTGACATTATTCCTCAGTGAGGGATGCACCTAATTTAATACATTTTGGGTCATATGGAGTTCTGATGTTGACCTTTATAGTGTCCTCTACAAGAAGAGTTGAATCATCTTCTAGAATGGTTGGTGATGATTTAAATTAGCCTACAATAGTAGAGTCCTCTATTTGGATTAGATCTTCAAGTTCTCCTTGGCAATATGAATCAGAATCTCCCAATGGTAATTATGGCCATGTTATAAACACTATTGGAAAATCTAGAATGATTTAGTCAAAGGCATGTTGTTCTTCAAAACTAAACTCAAACCCATAGGCAAGTTCATCACTGGCAGTCATCTAAGCTATGTTTAAGGAAGGTTGAACACCCTTATCTAATGGTGCCTAAAATATGTTTTCACTAAAATAATAACCTTTCTCTTTACTTTTACCCTAGTCTAAAAGTGCCTCAAAGAGGTTTTCACTTTGGGACCTCAACGTGTTATTTATTTATGGCTAAGGGTGTTTACCTATTCTTCAAAATAGGTTGTAGGATCCAATTTGATTGAGAACCTTTGTTTAGGATCTCCCAAAAAAATATTATCTTTTAGGCCTAGAAAATTACAAAAAGCCTCATCATTTTCAAACTCATCTATAGGCACTAATGATTCTTGTTGGTCTTAGGATATGATTTTAAGGTGATATAAAGGAAGTAGACTATAGTTAATAACTAGTTTAAGGGTACAAATGACATGAGTGTCAAATATATTGGTATTAGCCAGGTCTTCATAAGTGTTATGATTAGACTCTACTTCACTGTTGACATCATCATCACTAGTCACTGACATTGGAACATGAATAAGATACATGGGGTCACCCCTAGGTGGTTTAAATCTAAGACCATATATTCCTTTATATTAAGTGATAGAAATTGGCTCAAGTGTTCCTTATTGATTTGGCCCAATAACTCCTCCTTCATAAGTGTGCTTCTCCATGATCTTATAGGTATGGGTATTTGGCATTTTTATAACAATCAGCCAGTTTGTCATTAGACAACCAAGATTAATCATCTATAAGTAGGTCCTATTCTTAGCTAGTGATTGGTATGAAAATGATTAGAGCTAGACTATGTAATTTTCCTTTGCCCTTTTGTTGCCATTCCATACAAGGTGGCTTGGATTTAGGTCTTTCATAAGACTTGGGGTTCTATGGAAGCTTGGAAATGTAGAATATATCATGGGTCAAATATTCTCTTGGGCCATTATATGTGATAGTAAAATGATTGGATGTTTTAAGAGGTGGAATGTGGGAAGATGAATCAAGTGTATTAGGGTTGATGTAATTGGCCTCTAGAAATTATACAATATATCTTTCCCCTTGTCCTTTTTAGGAATCAAATTCAAGCCAAAATGGTAGTTATAGCTTTTGTACTTAGCCTCCAAATGCTTGTAATGTTCATAAGGTTGAAAATATTTATGAATGGTGACCTCTATGCCATAATGAGAGAACTTGAGACACTGATGCAATTTTGAAGGGATTGTATGAATCTCATGTATCCAAGGTTTACCCAAGAGAAAAATTTGGAACTTGTGATTGTCCAAGGAACTCTATCAAGATGTTCTTGTGGATGGTGGATGAATGCAACAAACATTAGATATAAATTTGTGTAGGCATTTTATGAAGTTGTTCTATAATATCAATGATTTCCTTGAAAGTGTGTGCACACTGTAGCTCTAGATGGTAAGATATCTCACTATGTAAAGTTTTGGTAAACACAACAACTAATTCCTTATTTGGTAAATTATGGGTGAATCTACTCGTAAGGGCTCTCCATTATTGTAAATAACTAGAAAATATTTCAATAGCCTTATATTTAGCTTGAGTAAAATCTACTAATAGAATCTCATGGTCAAGATTATAGGATAAGTGTTTCACAAACTTGTTTGAAAGGTCATCAAATTTAGATACTGAGTTCTTCGATAGTTTTAGGAACCACTCCAAATTTTTTCCTACTAGACTCTGAGGAAATAAAAGTAAGAGGTATATGTCACTATAAGACACTAGTTGGAAAGCAATAAATAATTATATTAAATGGGCCTTAGGGTCTCCTTTACCCTTGTATTTGTTGAAATTTAGTGGTTTGTACCCTAGATGAAATGGTATCTATAAATACTCCATGTTAAATGGCTAGGAACACACATCATCCAACTTAAAGTTCTTGGTCTATTTCCTATCTTGGATGGTGATAATTGTATCCTTCATTTGCTATAGTTATTATGCCAAGAAACTAGATGGAACATTGGCCAAAGGTGGAGTTTGGGTGGTCAAAATTGAATTACTTTGATTGGGGTATAATAGAGGTATTGTAAATAAATTACTTAGATGATTTGTAATAGTAGAATTATATATGACAAGATTAAGAGAAGAATAAAAAGATCCATAACAACAATTGGTAAAAGAGTATAATACTTGGATATTATGTTTGAGACACTTTGAGGGGGTAAATCCCACAACAATATAATAAGAGAAGAATTCATAATATAATTCTAAAATACTATCACTATCTCCTCTATATACTCTACTTAGCCATGGCTATTTCATATGATGACCATACTTAGAACATCGATAAATGGAACAAGCTAATATGAAGATATGTAAGCCAAAATTCAGCCACACATATCCCTATATATACTATAGGTTAAGGTCATATCTCAATAGTTCCTAAAGTGATGAGTCATTACACTCCAAAAACAATATAATCTCCCATGGTAATATTAAACACATGAGAATCTAACAAATAGTCTCCCATAACAAGATTAATACTATGGAATTTTCTAGAATAGTTGATCATACCACCATCTACAATCATGACCTAAAAGTATAGATATGGGTAAATTAAATAATTCACATGAGTAAGCAACTTACTATTAATGAAATTATGTGTACTCCCAGATTCAATTAACATAGTCACCTTATGTTTCTTCAAGAATACTATCACCTTAAGAGTTTGAGGAGTACTAATGCCTAAAAGTACCTGATAAGAAATAGTAGGTTGAGAATCTTCAGATTCATCCTAAGGTTATTATAACCCTTCCCCTAAATCCTCCTCATCTTCTTCCTCATCATTGGTACCTTCAAAGTAAAATAACTTCTTTTCAACACATCAATGCCCTTTGTTCCCTTTTCTATCATAGGAAAAACACAAACCTTTTACATGCTTTTCTTCCACTTGTTGAGGTGTCAATCTGGTAGGCTAATGAAATGATGTTGATGGAAAGGTGCATTCATGAACATTGATGAAAGGTATTCATCTAATCAGTTCTTTTTCTTTAACCATGCATGCCTTTGGTATGGCCTCAGATATAGTATTGGGATGAAACATGTAAACCTCTAATTGGATGCTATCTTTGAGGCTACCCAAAAATAGGTTAGTTATATTTTCCTTAGTGATGTATGCCACATGTAAGGAGAGATTATAAAATTAATGAATGGATTCCTTGATATTCCTAGTTTAGCATAACTTGGTTAGTTGATTGAAGTAAATTTTAGAGACATTTTTGAGATAGTGGAGCTGTAACTCCTTAAAAAATATTGACCATGAAAATGGGACACCCTTATTTTTATTTTGAGCACACAACCAATGATACCAAATGAATGGCTTAGGTTCCATATAAAGAGAGGACATAACCAATTTTTGTGAACATGGAGTTTGATGTATATCAAATAAATTTTCAATTTGAGTAAGTCAAGAGAGTGGATCATCACCATCAAACTTGCACAGGTATACTTTTGGCAACATTACCTTAGGTCCATAATTGGTATTGATATTGTTTGGAGTAGGAAAACCAAACTAAAGTGGTAGAGGATTATTTTGTAGTGGCTAAGCTAAAAATTTGGTTAATTTCCTAAATATTTGTTATAATTTATCCTTAAAACTATCCAAATCCCCTCTCAAACTGGTAATGTCCCCTTAAACTATATCAAAATCATCTTTTTTCACTATGCCCTATAATTATAATTTAAGTTGTTGAACTACCTTTGAAATAGATGGATCAGAAGTTTTAGATTCCATGTCATCTTTGTGAGTAATTTTTGGATTTTCTTTCCCTTTCTCACATTAGTGAGTGTTTAGACTAGCTATGCACAAACACTATGAGGATTTTAGCCTTAAAAAATGTAACAATGGAATACACCATTACAATCATCTCACTGAGATGAATCCAACAACCGTTATTACGTATAAGGGTGAAAATTTTTTACCCAAAAAAATGTAATAGTATAATATACCATTGTGATCGTTTTATAAAGATGAATCCAATTACTGATAATTTTCACAAGGTAAAAAAATTTCTAGGCCTTTTTTTACCCAAAAAAAATGTTTTTTAATTTTTTGTAAAAAAACTCATGAAAAAAACTACAATAATGAAAAAAATCAAATCCTCCTAGATACAAAAGAAATGCATCATAAAAACTTTCCCAAATTGATGCTATGCTACTGCTTATAAGGAAATTACTTAGATGATTCACAATAGTAGAATTATATATGGTAGAATTAAGAGCAGAATAAATAAATCCATAACAATAATTGGCAAAAGAGTAGAATACTTGAATATTATGTCTTAGCCACTTTGAGAGGGAAACCTCCATAATAATAAAATAAGAAAAAAATCACAATATGATCCTAAAATACTAAACACTATCTCCTATATATACTCTACATAGCCATGGTTATTTAATAAAATGACCATACTAATAAAATCAATAAATGTAACAAGATAATATGAAGATGTGTAAGCCACAAGTCAGCCACACATTGCCCTAGATGCACTATAGGTTAAGGGTGTATCAGGCATGGTTTGCTATGGAATGTTGGTTTGGTTAGGGAATTGACCAGGAATATGCATTTGAGGATTAGGATGCAATTATTGTAATTGCACACATTATTATGTGATATTTTGGTATAGTTTTGGTATATAGGCTTAATTTTGGGGAAATTGTGGTTGAGATGGAAGGCTATGGCTCTAGGTTAATTATTGTGCCTATTGAGGTTAAATATAGACTTTTTATTAACTAGTCAAACCTAGATGAATAAGGAGAACTTATTATGAAACGAGGCCCTGTCATTAAATGTGTGACACACTTAGAACAAAAGGTAATTATTTATTGATTGATACCTTTTAGATAGTATAACCTCTTGGTTGTGTGAACCCTTATTGTGAAGTAGACACTTGTTGAAGGTTTGGTATTTATCACTAACCAATGGTCATACACTATTGATTAGAAAATATTTGTGAAGGCATGTTGGTTTGTGACTGAAGAGGTATACTTATCACTACCTAATGAGGTGGAACATTGGTTGCCCCCTATTGAGGTGGAAGAATGTTTGATATTTGTGTAATTGGTTAATTATAATATTCCTATTATTATGGAATGTTAGTCATCACATTTTTTGGTGGAGTAATATTTATCATGTTTTGTTGATGCAAGGCACTAGTTGCCACTTGACTACTTAATCCTTGTAGTTGTGTGCTTGATGAATGAGTTGGTTGAGGATTAAAGGTAGATTTATATGGCTGGGAGGTATAAGTTCCTTCCCCATAAATTTTTGAGCTAATCATGGTGTTAAATAAAGGTCAATTTTGTTTTGGACTAATTATTTGTGTATTTACACCACTATAGTCTAGATTGGATGACACTTGCATGTTATCCACTATGTTTGGCACATTTTTATACTTATAAGTAGTAAACACTTCTTCAATATCTAGGTTATTAAACATGTTTCCAACTGAATTATTCTATGTGAGTGGGTCTATGCCTAAATTTTCTTGGTCTATCAATTTTATTAAGACTCTTACTGAAGGATCTAGCACAATAAGTGGAGCATTCGATATGGTCATATTATTAAAATTGTGTACTAAGTTTAAATAGGTATAATATGTTATTTGAATATATATAAAGTGGTCCTCCATAAGTCCTTTTCCAATTATAAGAATACATGAGTCCTGATATGACATCAACACTAGAGCTTGAGGATTGATAGAAGAGGCATGTCTGATGGTTTGGTTGTAAGGTATGTTGTAAGGCACTCTAACTAGGATTGGAAAATTTTCATGGGGTAATTATAATGTAAACTTGACCCATACCTCTATATATTTTATTAAAACTTCATCCTTTTTTGAAATCAAGTGATGATGAAACAAATAAGGATCATATGTTGATGGTATCATAACATAGTACAATTGTTGTTCAACTTGGTCAACAACTAAAGGTACGCTAGCTAGATATTACACTATTTATTCTTTGTCACGCTTTAAGTATGGAGGCATGTTTACCAAATAGTGAGATAAAGGATCTTGGCTTTGTTCCGCTAATCAAGTGTTGTAAATTGGATACGTATCCATCTCAAAAAATACATAATCACCATATGGATCTTGAACAAAGTCATCTTGGTGACCACATTATCATATCCTAGATTGTACATGGATCCACTATGAGTATAGTGAGACATATTCAAATCAATGATGAATGTTTTGTGAAAGTGATTAGAGTTATACAAACTCTAAAAAAAAATGGTTTGAACTTGTTCTAACATGGTCAAAGGAATGGAGCTATATCTCCAAAAGGGTATATGTTAAAAATTGGTATAAAATAGTCAAACATCAAATGTATAATGTCAAATATATTACATAGAAGGTTAAGTGGATGAAATAAAACTAGAGTGCCAAAATCTAGGTACAAAGTGTTTCAAACAAGTCTAATATAAATAAAATTTATATATGTTAGGTCTTTTGTAAAATTAAGGAACAAAATCTAGGCTCAAAATAGGCATGTGATAGGTCTTTTGGAAAAGGCACTAAAGATAGACTTTTAAACAAAATAATATATGATATTTAATCTCACAAATTTAAAACACTTTGGAATAAACTAGGAATTTAGATTTAATCATGAACTTGGTCAATTGGTATAAGGCATGAAAGAAATAGGAATATGGAAGATATGTTATTTCTTGCCAAATTTAGGCACAAACAATAGTTTTCAATTTTAATAAAGAATTAACCTAAGTTACACAACCCAAAAGAGACAGATCAATGTCTAGGCCAAAATTACACAAGACGTAGGCAAAAATAAATCAATGTTTGGATTTGAACTTGTCAAGGCTAATTTCAAGCTCAATGTAGAAAATTTTAATTCTTTAAACAAACAACAAGATAGACAAAAATGAATGGTCATAACAGCATTAGGTAAAGATCCAAAAGGCACATGTGACTTTGGTTTTGAAATTTGGAATTTGGACACAAGGTAAGCAATTATATAAAATTATTTGAGTAGTGTAATGATATTATCACACTCTAAATATATGATCAATGGTTTGTTTCAAAACTCCAAGGCATAAAACTTGAAATGAATTTGGAAATGTAACTTTACCCTTTTCAATCAAGTGACACACACAAAATTTGTTAAAATACTAAGGCAAAGGTATGGTGTCAAATGGATGATGTAATGCCTCCTAAAATAAAGGATTAATGTATAAACAATACTTATTTTTGACATGGAAATACAAAAAAATATTTTATATGAAAACCATGAAATAAAGGATAAAATGACACAAACACCTAAGTGTAACATCTTAAATCCTAAAACTGATAAGGTTGCATAATGTTGTCAAATTCTAGCAATATACTTATTCTTAGGAAGATTTTAAGTGTTAATCTAAAAATTAAAAGCACATGAAAATTAGGGTTTTTAGGCCCCCTATTCTCCTAAAAATTTATATTGTGACATGGAACTTCAGGTTACTCACCCTATATCAATAGTATGTCTATGACAAGTGGGGTTGTTCTAAATTATCAATTTTTTCACATTTATAGATGATCCCAAGTATGGATAACAATATAAACTCAATAAAATAAATTATATCCTCATCAAATAACTTATTGTGAAAAGTTTGTCTTTTTCACAACCACTACATCCATCACTTTCTTAGTGTAATGTGATGTCTGAGTTATCCCTACAATACAAGATGGAGTACCACTAACTAAGATTTATTTAATCACTTAAAATAATAATCTTAGTGGATCACCCTTAATTTATATACCCCACCATAGAGTGGGGTTAAAATGATGTTGAGAGATGAATTCTTATTTCAACACTTCCCTAAATAACCTGTGAGGAGGTAATGAACTCCTATTCACAAGCCAAAATGCATGAAAACTAAAGACAAGTGAAAAGACTTTAGGGTCATGTTTGGATCACCCAAACCATATGGATTTGGGGAGGGACTTAATGACATTATTTTCATGATTTTGGATTAAGGTGGCTGAGGCAAAGAATGAACACTTTTGATCACCCAAGTTCACTAAAGAGGATAGGGGGAGAGCATACACACATCAATCATTTTGCTTAAAAATAAACAAATTCAATAAATAAGCAATAAAAAATGAAACTCTTAAGGGTATTTATCTAGTGTAAGAGTTAATTTTAATCACCAAAATGAGATGTGTTGTGAAATTTAGTCCCCCTTATCATTAGTTGAAAAACTTGTGAAAACTTTGAAAACATCTAAGGCATGAAAAGAATTAGGTTCATTTTAAACATCAAAGATAAATTGTGCAAGATTTAACTATGTTTAAACTTGGACTTTTCCACCTTAGAACCTATAATTTTTAGAGGGTTTTGCCTATTTAGAAGCCCAAATGTGAATGAAAAAAAAGCTTTTGGATTTTATTCTCTAGTTTCTCTACTTTTATATCTTAGAGATTGACATCAATCCATACAGGGATCGATGTTAGTCTACAAGGATTGACATTGGTCAATCCAAAAGGATCGATTTCAATTAATATAGATCAATGTCAATTTCCTAAAAAACACAAAAAAATATAATATGCATTTCAAAAATATATTATTAGTGAAATGAACTTAAAATCAATAATTATCACAAGATCCTAAAAGTAAATAGTTAGTCAAATAATATTTAATATTTTAGACACAAAACAAAAACTAGAAAACTCAATAAAAACTCATAAAATCACATTTTTCCATGATCTATTATTCAAACGGAGGTCAATGTTAGTTAGAGGGAATCAACGTCGATCAAAAATAAATTGATGTCAATCTCTATGTAAACTATGAATTAATAAAAAAAATAGAATACATGAAAAATGAATTATAAACTTGAATTTTGAAGATTCTTAAACATTCATTAAAAAAACTAAAAGCTACATATTAGTCTTCTTTCTTATATGGGATGCTTGATGTCCCACCAGGCATGCCATTTTGTGATCATAAAAATCCAATAAGGGAGGTTAGTATAGTGTTAGTTCAATTAATAAAATAAACACACTAACACTTACACTCCTATCCTAGATACTAGGGAGAGATTAGTAACAAAGACTAGATGAAAGCATAACTAAAACATAAAAGAGAATAACTCTTTTACCTTTCATGGGAGCTTCAAATGATTTGTTGAGTGGCTTTATTGGCTTGTGAATCAAGAAGTCTTTGTAAAATTAAGCTTATTATCTCCTTCTCTCCTTGGCACCATTGGATTTGATGTGGCTTTTGATTGCTTAACTTAAAATTTTGGCATTATAAAAATATTGATATGAGTCTCATAAAAAATATATTACATAATAACTCTACAATATCTAAGCTTAGGAATGAAGAGGTATGGCCTTGTATTTATGACCTTAAGAATTAAATCTAACCCAAGGTAAGTTAGGGTTGAGTTAAGGATTGGAATGGGTTCAAACTAAACCTAGGTGAGTCAAATCTAGCTCTAGTAAAGTTATTAGTTGCCAATTAATTATGATTTTTAATTACTAGGTGTTGGCCATTTTTGGCCTACATATAGAGCTTTTAAGGACTAAGCAATGTTCCTGATTAAGAAAAGGATCCAATGATAAAAGAGGAAGATCATATTATTTGAAAATATTTTGAAACACTTTAATTTAAAGTGTAAATTGTTAATTTCTAAAGGATAGGTCTAGAGTTGCAGAGACCCTATGGGATGTCAAAGGTGCTTGGAATGAGTATGGAAGTGCATGGTATTCAGTTGGTTCTTCATTGTGTTTATTTAGACATTTTGGATCTAGTGGTATAAATTTTGAGTAGGCAATTTTCTGATGTCATCATTATCACATGTGGAGGAGTTAGGGAAAATTAGTCACATGGGTTTGATCACATCAGTCCCTAGTTGATATGTGCTAAGTTTTAGGTCATTGGATGAAATGAAAAATAAGATATGAGAGCACAAAATTGACCTCCTAAGTAGTTTGAGACATTTTTTTATGATAGGCATGGAGACATCATAAAAAACACACATGTCAACTCACTTAAACATTTTATAAGTACACTTAGAAAGCTTTTGAAATCAGTCGATCAAGTGGGTTCAATATTTGTAGTATCAAAAACATCCCCTATAATTTTGGTGCTACCATGAATTTTTTGATTTGAGATATAATAATTCAAATTTGACCTATTAGATGAAGACATTCACATAAAATTCAAGTTTAAACTCAGGAAAAAATTCATCAATTCTTAAATTTGATGGTCTGTAGGATGTTAATGACATTTACACAAATGTCAAATGATGGTCGTGTAGACATCAAAATAAATCTCAGGAAAAAATCATACTAGTTTAAATTTGATATTCTATGGGATGTCAAATACATCCACATGGATGTAAAATGACATTCACAAAGACATCAATTTTAATATGTGGTAGAGTCATTAGATTTTAGAAGGTAAGCAGATTTGATGGTCAACATTTGAGCATATAACTAAATCAAATAGAGTGAGGTAGTCTAACAGTGTAAGTGGGACCAAATGATCCAAAGAGATAATGAATCGAAGATAAGTGTTAAAAACATGTGGGTCTTGATAGAAGATCAATGAAGTGTATGCATTAATACAGAGAAGGATAAATAGAGTGAGCTGAGTCAATGAGTCTATGATCTAAATTAATTTCAATAGCCAATGAACAAAGGACTAAGTTGGGACATTTTTTACTAAATTTGATGGAGTAATTGGACTCAGGAAAAATAAATTAATGGACCCAAGATGGTGGAAAATACATGGAACCAAGCTTGATCTTGACCTAAGTTGAACCAAGATAAACTAGTAGGACTAGACATTATTGATGGCACTTTGTGATGGTAAAATACGTCCCTTAAAAATCCTAGTATAGACCAATGATTGGTAGTTGTCAAAAAGGGGGATCAAGGTCAAGTGGGCTATGCATCTATATATTAGCAATGGGAAAACCAATAAATGGATTGTTTTTTATCCCACAGTTGATCTAGGTCTAATTTCCCAAATAAGGGCATATATATGATTAATAAAAAAGACTTCTCATTTTCCAATATAATTACAACCTTGATAAATAGGTACATCTATAACCACTTGAAATAGACTGAGCAAGGTTCTTTTAGTTCTAATGTATGAAGGTTTGGTCCTCATCAATAGATTAGGTGAAAATGGCATATAATCTTGAGATAATGACCTGGTGGCTATATAAAGATCATAGAGCATTTAATTCTTTTGTAGAAGCTTCAAAGTTTGTTCTTATTTGATAAGATTATGACTTAGCATCCTCAAATTGGTGCTAATCCATCAAAAGTGGTTGGGCCTCTTTCAATGCACAACTTTCTCTCTCTTTTCCCTTTTATATAAATATAGGCTTTTTTGCCTTGAAATTAACTTGGAAATCCCTCTCTTGGGCATGACTAGACTCTACCCAGATTTGACCTTTGTAACCTCTTGAGATAAATGAAGGAATCTTTTTAGATTTTATTATTTTGGTATAGTGTGTCAATGTTAGATTGATTTTCATATGTGGTAGAAATGTTTCCCTCATCAGATCCTGAATCTCACCTAGCAATTAGATTATATTGTTTTGTTGGTCATGTTTAGTGTTAAATGTCATTTGATTAAAGCTAGTAAGTGGATATATTGACTAGTTAAGTGCCTAGAGTCAAGACTTTTCATCACTTCCCTTAGGTTTTGATCATTTGGTGAACCTCTACATGAAATACTAATGCATAAACAACCATTTAGAGTTGTAGGTCTGATCTCATTAGTGTTTTTTAAGAGTTAAGATAGAGTGGATGAACAATCACATTACTAGTGCATCACCTCCTTTACATGTTTTTATGCATTATTACCCATTTATCTCTCCCTTTTTGTTAGTAAAAAATTAGTTTAGGTGATAGATCTAGAAGGAAGTTAGCCTTCTACAAAGGTCTGACCCTATGATATGTGACCCATAGCCTAGGGTCAGTCCTATGTTGGATTAGATTTGAGTAGAGGACCTGAATAATTCCATTCTTAGCTAGGGTGTAATTTAGAACACCAATATTTTTGGCATGCTCAATGGGACAAATTGAAGCTGGTATTGGTGGAATTACAAGTTATAATAGTGTTCTTTATGAAGATTTGTTGATTCCAATCTTAAGCAATTACTTCTAATAGTCCAAGCAATTTTCAAGTAAGTTTAATTTCATTTTCACTATCTTTATGTTATTTTTATGGCTATGTATGAGGTAAATCTCTATTATATACCTCCTTCTCAACCTTATGATGAATCATATCAGCCCTATCATGATCCATATGAGCCTTTTTATGATCCCAATCAACCTTACCAAGAGTTTTATCAAAGCTATTATAAACCATATCAATAATATTACTAAATTTCACCTTTCTCATGTGGCTATGATTTTTCATATGAGCAGCCTTGTCTCTAAGAAAGGATGGATTAAATATATCTCAAGCTACTATCATATGAAAGAAAAGTATGTTTAGATTCCCAGTATGAGGAAGTGAATGAGCAGTTTCAAAATGTGTTTAATGATCTAGAAGAGAGTATTGAGTTTTGTATCTTTGTATTAGATAAATTAAAGGCTTGTGAGAGTAATCAAATTGAGTTGAATCAGTTTCCTCAAAGACCCCTTTGTCTTCCTTACCAATCTTCTTGTATTCCTTATTCTCATGAATTTCTTAACCATACTTAGTGTGTGCCAATAGATATTCCTAGTTGGAGTTGAGAGCCTATTCAAGAAGTTATTCATATGCCTATTCAAGAGCCTATTCAAGAAACTAAACCTTTTTATAGTTCCCTTTCTTCACCACTTAATCCTCAAGCTCAAGCTATCCATGAGTAAAAAAGGTTTTAGATTTTGATGAAGTGATGGGCAAGTGGAAGGAGTAGAATGTAGAGGTTGTCAAAGGCTTCTCTTTCCCTCCTCTCCAAAATTCCACTACTCCCAAGACCCAAAAATATGATCATTATCAACCTTCTATGCTACATACTCCATCTCAAAAAAATGAATTTCATCACCCTCCCACCATCTCCCTTGTTCAAGAGGAGCTTATCTTATGGGAGATAGAGAAAGAGATTACATTTGCAAGCTAAATTCTTGAGGAATGTAAAGAATATACTTCAAATGTGTATGATTAGGAGCTCTTTATTGATAATTAACTTGAAGTACAAGTTGAAAATTAGGTTGTAGTTGATATTAAAGAAGTTATCTCAAGTATGCAGGAGAAATTAGATCTTGATGTGGAATAAATACATAAAGAATTGGTACAATATGATGTCACAAATGAGATTGAGATATCTCCATTTGAGAAAGATGATAGTGACTTTCAAAATGATCCTATTCATGTTGATCAAAGTGAATAATAAAAAGATGATTGGTAGCTATATTTTGAATCTCAGCAAGAGATTGAAAAGCTTTATAAGGGCATGTTTCCCAATGGAGAGCATGATATTTATAAATTTGATCAAGTGGCACCTATTCAAGATCATGATATTGATTAGGTAGATTATTAAGATCTCCTTGAAGAGCTGGATAAACTTTTAGTAGTTGATAAGAAGGATAAAGCCACTCAAGGATAAGGCATAAATGAGATGTCACTTGACAAGGTTGTAGTTGACAAGTAGCATGAAAAGGATCCAGAAGTGTAAGATTAATTTGTCTTTTTTTGTGATTGGTTTGTTGTTGATGGCTCATTTTAGGATATTTTAAGAGAAATAATTGGAAAAAAGAGTGATTATTCAAAGGTCATGTTTAATAAACCCCTTACTTTACAACTTGTACCATTTTTTGTAATGAATGAGTTCATGAATTTCCCTTTTTATCCAGGTGGATCATGTTTTGTCATGGTTAATTAGATTAGTATATTTATATTTTATCCTAGATAAGTGCTTTATTTACACATTTTCTTTGTTAGGATAGTTTCCCTACTTTATTTTGTTTCCTTCCCTATTTTAGTGGAGTTCTATTGTCTTTACAAATTAAGAGATCTCTTACATTCATAGAACATATATGTTATTTATTATGAGTCAAAGATCATATACATGGTCTGAGTTCAAGCATAACATGCATTATTTCTAGCTAAGTTGCCAAATATGTTGGCCTTTTTTGGCTTAGATACAAAGATTTGAAGGACTTGGAAATGTTCTTGATTAAGATAAGGATCCAATGATAAAAGAGGAAGATCATATTATTTGTAAATCTTTTGAAACACTTTAACTTAAAGTATAAATTTTCAATTTATAAATTATAGGTCTAGAGATGCAAAGACCCTATGGGATATTAAAAGTGCTTAGAATGAGTATGGAAGTACATGGTATTCATTTGATTCTTCATTGTGTTCATCTAGAAATTTTGGATCTAATGGTAGAAATACTGAGTAGGCAATTTGTTGATGTCATCATTATCACATGTACATGAGTCAAGGAGAATTGGTCACATGGGTGTGATCACATTAGTCCCTAATTGATATGTGTTAGGTTTTAGCTCATCTAATGAAATGTAAAATAATAAATGAGAGTACAAAGTTGACCTCCCAAGTAATTTAAGACTATTTTCTATGATAGGCATGCAGACGTCATGTAAAACATATAGGTCATCTCACTTTAACATTTTATAAGTATACTTAGAAAGCTCCCAAAACTAGCAAATTAAGTGGGTTAAATATTTATAGTATTAAGAACATCTCTTATAATTTTGGTGCCCTGATGATTTTTTTCTTCGATATCTAATCATTCAAAGTTGAACTAATAGACGAAGATGTTCATGCAAAAATCAAGTTTAAACTCATGCAAAAATTCATCAGGTCTTAAATTTTATAGTCTATGGGATGTCATTGATTTTTGAATGAATGTCAAATGATGGTCATGCAAATGTCAAAATAAATCCTACAAAAAAATCATATGAGTTTAAATTTGATGGTTTGTGGGATGTTAAATACATTTTCATAGACATCAAATGACATTCACACAACTTTTAATATAAGATAAAGAGTCATTAGATTTCAAAAGGCAAGTAGATCTGATGGTTAGCATTTAAATGTACAACTATATCCAATGGAGTGAGGTAGCCTACTAATGTAAGTGGGACTAAATGAATCTAAGGAGCTAATGAGTTGAGGAAAAGTGTCAAAAGCATATGGGTCTTAGTAGAATATTGATGAAGCACATGCATTTATATAAAAAAGGATTAATAGAGTGAGTTGAGTCAAAGGGTCAATGATCTGAATCAATTTTGATAGCCAATGAATAAAGGACTAATATGGAAGATTTTTTACTAAAGTCAATGGAGCAATTTGACTTAGGCAAAGCAAATGAATGTACCCAAGATATCAAAAAATACATGGCACTATGCTCGATCTCAACTCAATTTGAACCAAGATAAACTAGTAGGACTAGAGACTACTAATGAAACTTTGTGATGGTAAAATAGGTCCCTTAAAAGGCCTAGTACAAACCAACAATTGACAATTATTATTAAAAATGGGGACCAAGGTCAAGTAGGTTGTGCATGTATATATTAGCCATAAGAAAACCAATAAATGGATTGGTTTTCAACCTATAGTTGATCTAGGTCCAATTTACCAAATAAGGACATATATGTGATTAATAAAAAGGCCTTCTCATTTTCCAATATAGTTATAGCCTCAATAAATAGGTACATTTATGGCCACTTAAAATAGACTAAGCAAGACTCTTTTAGTTATAATATATGAAGGGTTGGTCCTCATCATCAGACTAGGTGAAAATGGCATGAAATCCTCACATGATGACTTGGTGACCAAATAAAGATAAAAAAGAATTTAATTCATTTCCATAAGATTTAAAATTTGTTTATCTTTGATAAGATTATGACTCAACATCCTCGAATTGGTGCTAATCCATTGAAAGTGGTTAGGTCTCTTTCAATGCATAGCTTTCTCTCTCTTTGCCATTTCTTATAAATACAAGCTTCTAATCCTTGAAAACATCTTGGAAATCCCTCTCTTGGGCATGATTAGACTCTACTCAGATTTGATCTTTGTAACCTCTTGATATAAATGAAGGACTCTTTTCAAATTTTATTATTCTGGTATAGTGTGTCAATGTCAGACTGATTTGCATAAGTGGTAAAAATTTCTCCCTTGTTTAATTATTAATCTCACCTAACTATTAGATTATGTTATTTTATAGGTCATGTTTAGTGTTAAATAGCATTTGATTAAAGCTAGTAAGTGGATATATTGAATGGTTAAGTGCCTAGAGTCAAGCCTTTTCATCACTTCCCTTAGGTTTTGATCATTTGGTGAACCTCTTCATGAGATACTAATGCATAAACACCATTTGGAGTTGCAAATATGATCTCATCAGTGTTTTTTAATAGTTCAAATAGAGTGGATGAACAATCACATTATTGGTGTATCACTTCCTTTACATGTTTTAATGTATTGTTATTCATTTCTCTCTCCCCTTTTCCCAGTTAAAATTTAGTTTAGGTGATATATCTAGAAGAAATCCAACCTTATTTAGAGGTCTAACCCTATGATATGTGACCCAAATCCTAGGGTTAGTCCCATGTTGGACTAGATTTGAGTAGAGGACCTGAACAATCCCATTCTTAACTAGGGTGAAATATACAACATCAACACTAGGCATGACTCTCAAAATTAGATATGTTAGGATATTTTCAAAGAGATTGACAACTCATAAAGGTAATGATGAAAGGATAGGATATTTTGAATATTTGAATTTTCTTTTTTAGATATCATTAATTATAAATGGATAATTCAACTAGGCATTTAATCTAGTTTAGCTTGTTAATTGATTTTGATTAGACTTTTAGATATTTCAAGATTTGATGTAAGTGTACAAGTGCCCCATTTAATAGGTGCATAAGCTCAATTATTAGTTGTAATGCTTCAAAGTGATTAGGGATGAATTTTTGAGATGTTATTATTTCATACAATAAAATACCCTAATTAGGAATGACTTAATGTGATTCTGAGCTTTGATGAATGATGCACAAGTAAATTTGGGATGTTTAATGATTCCCAAGATTAATTTGTAATGGTTGGTAAGAATTGATCTAAATTTTTGTGGAAAGATAGTTGTGGTTAGTTTTAGGTGTCTACATCTCATACCTAATAAAAATCAAGAGAAAGAGGAGAAACAAATTCTAGATGACTCCATGCCCAATGGATTACATCAAGGATACTAGATTGCCACTAGTAGGCAAGTGACCCAAAAATGTCACCAAAAGTGTTGAATCTCTAGGTCACCCCCATCAAATGCTAAAATCATGAGGACCAAACACAATCAACACAGGTTCACACATCCATCTAAGTGTTAATTTTCACCCCTAAGGAGTTTCACATATGCATCCTTATAAAAACATAGAATTTGATATAAGCTATGCAACATTCCATTCAAATAATAGTAAAAGTTCCAAATGAAGGTGTAGACTGTGAAGAACATTAGAAGAGGTATCTTGCATAAATTAAAATAATAATTAAGTACACACTTATAAACATGAACTTAGGAACAACATCTAGATCAGTTCTAAGATTCATGATCACTTGTAAGTTGTCAAAGTTCTGAGGAGGATTGAAAAAAAATGTTAAGGTAGAAGACTTAGCAAAAATTCCTAGCAAAAATTCCTAAAGACCGTAGTAGTTGAGAAACAAAATACTTAGTTGATTCTTTATGTATGCCTGGAGCCATGTGTAATTTTTTTGCTTAGCAAGACTTAGCCATTTCTCTTTAAAGTTCTCTTAGTGCCTTATGTCACTCTCCTTGTAGTCTTGGGCCTATTTAAAAGTATTTCAAAAGACTTAGTTGATTTTTAATAATTTTCCTAGTGAGGCAATGATATCAAAAAAATACATAGGTAATCAGGTAAGTAGATGCTTTTACATGTAACAATCTTGGTGACCTAGAACTATCCATATAAGTTTAAATGCATCTATAATAGTGGGTTAGTGGGATGATGCCACATGGAAAAGTCCTATTTTCACACTCTCCGAGATATTTTTGTATAACTTAAATAGTATGTCAAAGCTCTAGCCTAATAGCTGAGAAAAATAATGCCATGTGGTGAAATTACACTCCTTTGAGGCCCTAAGGTAGTCTATGAAAATAGAGTGGTGTGCTAGAAAAAATGGTTACATGAGGACCCTTAATCAAGTAATAAAAGAGTGAGAAGGATCCATGTGAAGATGGTAAGAGAACCATTTAACACTTGTAGATTCTAAATGATAGAACCTATGGAAATGGTAGGCAAATAATAAGCTATCACATGGCCCAGCTAGTAGATCTTGATTGAGATATCCTAAATTAAATGTAAATATGACATGTGGAATCCATATACTATGAATAGAGATTAATGGGTTAAAAGAGATACGTATCCAAGTTAAAAATTAGGTAGTGAATGTAATGGTGCCATGTCATCAGTCATCAAGCCTAAAATTAATGGTCCTTTTGACCATTAAGACCATCATAGGCAAGATTTACAAAATCAAAATGTGGTGGCTCGAGGATCATAGGATTGAGAGATAAATAACTCAAGAGGACATTTTAATTTAAATAATGAAATGAATTAATCTAGAGCCTTTATAATTAATGTTAATTTAGCTAATAACATTAAAGCATGAGCGAGACTAGCTTGAGGAGATCATTACTAGGGCATATAAGATAAAGAAGTATCTTAATGACAGGCATAACATAGAAGTACACAAGGAGAAGCATTGAAAGTAGAAGTGGCATAATTATGCAAAAATATTCCAAGGTAGTAATTTCATGAGATTTACAGTTGTATTATTACACATGGAATATTTTATTGAGATAACCTAAAAAAAGTTTTGGAATTATATATCAGAGTACATTTTGGACGTGTGTTAGGCCCACTTATTAAGTCTTTCTAACACAATGAAAATAATCAGTTTACTTCACTTATGCACAACTGGAACCAAAGGAGGTGAACTAAGGCAATTAGCTAGAGGTAAACACATATAAAAGGTGTTATTGGGAAGCGTGTTATTATATTAGAAGGGTTATGGGTTTTAGGACATATCAGAGTATGCATACATAGATAAGACCTAAGTGTCATACATGACACTTATACTTTCTCATAGGACTATTTTTAGGTCCTTAACCCTAGATAAATACCTCACTCTTCTCAGTGGATTTTAGTCTCACTCAAGGTAGATTAAGTTAAATGATCGATTTAACTGATAAGGATAAATTTATTTTCCTAAGTTATCATCTAGGTTAATCATGGATTTAAAATACATGCTATATAATTTAAACCAGCAACTGAATCAACAATCAAAACCAATTCAACAATTATATATTTTTTATTCAATCATGCAGTAAAATATACTAAAGCATAAGAAGAACAAATTTAAATACAAGGTTATTTAGTGTTATCAATTGGGTCGTAATGCCTTACAACCTTTAAGGTCATCACACTATTCATCTAATTCATACACCATTTGTTTACCAATCATGGATGCTCATAACAGTCAATGATAAATTTATAACTTAACATTATAATTTTATATTCAAGTAATGAAACATACAACTATTTAGATTGGCATAGCCAATGTGTTATTAAAGAGTTTAAGGAATTCAAGAAAACAAAACTGAACTATTTATAAAAAGAAGAGTAACTTATGCAACCATTATTAATGAAGTTTAATCAGGTAACTACTTAAGAAATAATTCCTTACTTTCATACAACATTCCGTAATCACATAATAAATGAATTCCTAAATATATCATTATGTTAGGAAATCATTTGTAATCCAACCAGATAAGAAGAACACAACAAGTATTCAAAATCATTGTTCAAGCACAAAATTCAATAATCAACAAAGTTCATCTAAGTTTTAAGATGAGTGGAATCTAAATAAAAGGTTACTCTCAAGGAAATTCTACAAAATTACGATTGGGCATCCAAAGTAGTGAGGTAATAAATTTTTGGCTATTAGAAATGAAAAATAAGATAAATACAACTTGTCATGAAAAAAATGAGTGTATAAATTCTAGTTAAACAATTACATCTTATTAAATGGAGTAAGGTGATATAATAATCAGTTTATCATCTTTGATTTTATTATGGGTTCTTAAATTCCTTTACTTAACCAAGTGAATAATCTAAGTAAAACATTTTACATGATTATTCTTAAATCATAATATTTAACTAATTCTTATTTCCTTTATTAATTAATACATTAATTAAATCATTAATTTTAGATTTCACAATATGGCATACATGACTTCAAGAAGTAATATCTTAAAAATGTATGCAAAATACATTCCTTGCAATTCATTAGATATGTCTAAAATGTATTATAGAAGGGAGTATTTGATTTATTTTTATCATGATCCAACTATCCAAGTTTATGAATTACTGAAAGGATTAAGAGGCCAATATATATCCATGTATTTATATCCATAAATTGATAATCCAAATCAATTTATTATTTAACTAATGTGAGTTATCAATATAATTTCTATTTGATTTCCCATATAATTCTATCTATTTTGAATTAAAAATATTTCAAAATTGAGGAACTAATGTAAAATATCTAAGTGAGTCCAAAGTGAGTATTCATGGATTCATTATATTGACATAAAGAATTAATATTATGATGAATATTATTAAATATGTATATATCAACTAAATCAAACTAGAATATAATCAACCTCATAAAATAATGTTAGACCATTGTAGAATTAATATAACAATGAACATGTATATATGGATTAATTGCATACTAACTAGATATTAAATCAATGTAGGATCAACTTAATAATTAAATGATATAGTGTACCTATTGTATAATATCACCTTAGTCCAATAATCAATTCACATTAGTCAATATTCCATTTGTATTTTGGTTTATTAGTCCATTCATAACATCTGTTAGTAGCCATCAAGATCAATATATTCATAAATGTCAAAGATAATAACTATAGTCAATTTAATAATTAATCAAATCAACATTTAAATTTATTATTGTCTTCCATATGTGAGTGCAAAGTCATTGAAGCATGAATTTGAACATAGATAAATTTACCAAGATGAACCCACCCAACCAACCCTATGATCCCAACCATCAGTGGCTCTCACCACCCCAACCATCAGTAGGATGGTGGTTATAGTAACCAGGAAAATGAGATGAATTCTAAGCAACTCAATCTCTAAACAAAAGACATATCAAAAATAAAAAGAATACAATAATATCATTCCAACATAATATGAGAATAGTTAATCCATCTTAGTATAGATTTGGAATGGGGAAGTTTAATCTTAGCTATCAAATGATATAGAATGGATTAAATATAATCCATTATATATCCTTTGAAATTATATTTCTTGGAACCCCATCTAATATCATGGCCAGTCTTAACCATCTAGACCCCTAATATATACTTTTAAATATCTAGGTCTAGTCCAAGAATGAAAATCCACACATTCCAACAAGTGACCCAAACATAACAAGAATAAAAAATAATTGAATAATGGCATAAACATAATATATCTCAATCAAAATTATCAATCAAACACAACAAAAATAAATAGTCATGCCTCCATAAGAAGGAAGTTTGAATATGACCTAGTAAAACTTAAAATGACTAAGTCAAGGTATTAATCAAAGATATAATCATATCATTACAAAACTATATCTTGTAGATATCTTAAGC
>JARHVA010005355.1:795000-817500 GCA_037957365.1 Torreya grandis | reverse complement strand
ATAGAATTTAGTGATAAATAACAACAAATAATGACCATAATGACATCGAGAAAAGTACAACAATAACCAAAAGTACAAGGATCACAACCAACAAACATAAGGACCCATCAAGGTGTCTAAAATACAAATGAAACAAGTATATCTATTAAACATGCTGATGTGCTTAGAATTCACTCAGTTATGAAATTACAACATCTACCAGCTCATAGAAAAAACCTATAACGACCAAAAAGGACATCAATCACATTATGTTGATTAAAAAATTATTTAATATATATTTATAATATCATAAATAGTGGTAACAAGTCCACAAAATAATTAATCATAAAATTAAGTATGCAACCCAACCATGTTGTAACCAGTACCATAGATAATTTAGATAAATAAAAACTAATGTCAATGTCATAATATCAAAATATATAATGAAAATGTGGAATTGTAACATCCTCCCCCTCTTGGAATGGAGTCATCCCAATGATTTGATAAAAAAATCATTCATAACATTGTTTGAAAATATGAGCATCTTCCCGAGTAGCGCTCCTTTCACTTATAGGGTCCTATTGCACCAAAACCTACTATATATCTCTATTACATAGCTTAATGTTGTGATGGCAAAGATTTTAATTGGTTATAACTAGATATTTTCCTCTTATGTGATCTATAAATGATTCTAATCTAAAACATGAGATGGATTAGGTATATACTTTCTCAACAAAGTGACATGAAAAATATCATGAATCCTTGAAAGAGAAGGAGCAAGTACCAGCTGGTAAGCAATAAGGATAATATTTTACACTATGTCAAAAGGATTGACAAAATGTGGTGCTAACTTGGAAGCCTTTCCAAATTTAATATAACTTTTTTATGGTTTAATGCATAGAAAAACCTTGTCTCCCATGTGGAATTCCCATGGAGTTTTCTTAAGATCTACATAGCTCTTTTGCCTATCAGAAGATATTTTTAAATTCTAACTTATTAATTACATTTGTCTATAATATTTCATTAGTAAATTAGGTCCATTAACAACCCTATTTTCCAAGTTGTCCCAACCAAGAGGTGTTATGCACTTACATCTATATAAGGCTTCAAATGGAGCCATCTTAATAGCTGAATGGTAGGAATTATTATATGCAAACTCAACTAGATGGAGATATTCCTCCCATTTTTTATGTTGATCCATTACATACATGCATAACATAGATTTAACCACTTGGTTTAATTTTTATATTTTCTCATCCATTTACGAATGATAAGAAGACCTAAAATTTATCTTTATTCCAAAGGCTATAGTTAAAGTATGCCAAAACCTTGAAGTAAATAACTTGTCTTAATATGATATGATCACTTTAGGTATACCATGGAGTCTTACCACTTCCTTCAAAAAGCATTCTAAAAATATGGATGCATCATCTATTAAGTTCCCAATAATAAAGTGGCCAACTTTAGTTGCTTTATTAATCACCACCAAGATTATATCATGCTTGCTTCATGATTTCGGCAGCCTTGTAAAAAAATCAAATGAGACTACAACCCACTTATCTCTTGGAATATCATGAGGGTAAAAAAAACCTTCTAGATAGTAATTCTCATAGTTAACTTTATGGAATTCCAAGCATTTTGATATAAATTTAGTGATACCATGCTTTATTCCAGGCCAAAAATAGATCTTTTTCAACTCATACATAATTTTTTAACCCCTAGATGAGAATAGTAAGTTGTTGTATGCACTTCATCAAGTAAAAATTTTCTCAAGTAACCCATATTGGGGACATAAATTCTATCTTTATGTTTTATTAGGCCATCTATTGTAATATAAAATTCAACAAATCTTTTTACTATAGGATCATCAACCAAACCTACTATTACATCATGGTAGAATACATCATCAAGTTATTGTTCCAAAACAACATTTCTAAACTTTTCTTATAACATTGATAAGGCATCAAGGTGTGTGTTTCTTCTAAGGGCATTAGCCACATGATTCTTCTTGCATTTGAAATATGATATATTCATGTAAAAATTACTCAAAACATTCATCCACCTATGTTGGCACGCATTTAAATCTTCTTAAGATAATAAATACACAAGACTTTGATGATTATATTTCACTTGGAAAGGATTTCTTAGTAGGATATGTTTCCACTATTTAAGTGCATGAACTATGGAAACAAGATCCATGCCATGTGTATGATAGTTCTCTTCATGTTCTTTCAATTTTCATGACTCATAAGATAAAACCTTGCCATCTTGAGTCAAGATACCTATATATCCTTATTTAGAAGCATGAGCTCAAACTTTAAAGTTACCATTTGGGTATGGTATGATAAAAAAAAGAGATATTGTAAGTATCCCTTTCATCTTATCAAATGTTTCCTCATACTAAGGAGTCCATACAAACTTATTTCCTTTGCACTACAAAAAAGTGATGGGATAAGCCATACTACAAAAATTCTCAATAAAGCACTAGTAATAACTAGCCAAACCCATGAAACTATGCACTTCATGTATATTGGAAGGAGCAAGCCAATCTTGAATAAATTTGATCTTATCAGGGTCAACAACAATGCATTCTTTAGAAATAATGTCTTAATGAATTTTAGATTCATAAAATGCACATTTGGATATTTTTCCATAAATATTATTTTTTTTAATCTTTGAAAGAATAGACAAAGGTGTTGATCATGTTTAACCTCATTCTTGGAATAAATAAGAATGTATCAAGAAAAACTAGCACAAACTTATGGAGAAGTTTACTTAATGATAAGAACCAAAAGAGATGAATTTATGGAATTAGCTAGAGGTAAACACATATAAAAGGTTTTATGGGGAAGCATGTTGTTAAATTAGAAGGGTTATAGGTTCAGGGCATATCAGTGTACACATACACAAATAAGACTTGAGAACCATATAATGTACTTGTACTTCCTCATAGGACCATTTTTTAGGTCCTTAACCCTAGGTAAATACCTCACTCTCCTTAATGGGTTTCAGTCCCACTCAAGTTTGGTTAGGTGAAAGGATGGTTTAGCTAGGAAGGATAATTTTATTTCCCTAAGTTATCATTAAGGTTAATCATGGATTTGAAATACATGCTATATAATTTAAACCAATAATGAAATCAGTAATCAGAACCAATTCAACACTTGTAATTTTTCTATTGAATCATGCAATAAAAAATACTAAAGCATAAAAATAACATATTTAAATACAAGGTTACCTAGTGCTACCGACTAGGTTGTAATGCCTTACAGCCTTTAAGTTCATCACACTATTCATGTAATTCATACATCATTTGTTTACCAATCATGGATGCTCATAATAGTTAATGATATAGTTATAATTCAACATTGTAATTATATAGTTAAGTAATGAAACATATAACTATTTAGATTGGCATATCCAATGGGATATTAAAGAGTTTAAGGCATTTAAACAGATAAAGTTGAACTATCTTTTTTAAGAGGAGTAACTTATGCAATTATTATTAATGAATTTAAATCAAGTAACTACTTAAGAAATAATTCCTTGTTTTGATAAAACATTCTATAATCACATAATAAATGAATGCGTAAATATATCATTTTTTTATGAAATCATTTTTAATCCAACAAGACAATAAGAACACAATAAGTGTTTGACATTAATGTTCAAGCATGGAATTCAATAATCAACAAAGTTCATCTAAGTTTTAAGATGAGTGGAACATAAATAAAATTTTATGTTGTAACATATAATTTCACCCTTTTGGGAGAGTTATTCAGGCTCTCTCACTCCCAGCTACAATATTGGATCAACCTCAGTCTGTGGGTATCTTATAGTGAGGTTGAACCTACAAAGAAGGTCAGCTTCCATTTGGTAGATCACCTAAACTAATAATTATACTTGGAAAAGAGATAGAGAGAGGGTATATGATAACTAAAAACACTAAAAGGTTGATACACTAAATTTATTGGTACTCACATAAGCTTGAAATAAACACTAACTCAACATAAGACAATTTTTGCTCACACAACCTCACAAACTATCTAATTTGCATAAGTGTTTCATAAACTAGGCTCACCAAACATACATGAAGCAAAGAGGAATTACAAAATTCACACCAAGCATCTATTAATGTTGGAAATATCTCAATTTCATACCTACAACTAACTTGAAAACACCTAAAATAGGCAAAAAAGAAGGATAATGGACATGGAAGAACACTTTTTCATAAGGCCATCATGCACAAGCTTGATAAAAATAATTTAGAGGCAAGAGATAGGTGAAAATGATCTTTATTAATTCAAATGAACTTTCTTACAAAATTTTATAGGGTTTCTCCTTGTCAAATGAGAATATCTTACAAAAATGGAGGAGAAATGGGAGATATGGGGAAGAGAGAGAGAAGAAAAAAGTAAATAAAATTCAATAAATGAGACACAATCACTTCCATGGAGTCTCAAACACATTTGGGCTAATTATTACTAATCCTTCCTCAAAAAATTAACCTCCATTAGCTCCAATGGTATTCAAGCCCTCTCATTCGCTTAGAAACACACTAGAAGACAAAAAATTCTTGAGGATGATGATGTCATGATCCACCAAAAGGAAAAGTCTCCAAAGAATTTTAAACTTAATTTAATTCTCAAATTTCCTTTATAAACCTCCAAATTCTCCTCCTTGTACTTTTACACCCCCCTTCACTTGCTCTTCTGGAAGGTGCTTGGGAAAATGTTAACTAACTTAGCATTTTGTGCTTAACTGACTATGGAGGTTATCTTTTATGTTTGATTTTTTAGGCTGTTTTCTATTTTCAAATTTAATTTTCTCCTCCAACCTAAAATAAACTCCATGATACCTATAACTCTCATATAACCCCTTGATGGAGGTCATAAGCTTGAGCCACCCTTAACCAGCTACCATGAAAACTACTCCCAAAACCATTTGGCATCCTAAAGACCAATTCTGGACATGTATAATACTTAAAAACTTATCTATAATTCATATGAGGAAGAAAATTAAGATTTGGAATACCATAAATACCTAAAACAATGGTAGAAGTCACCATTAAACCTACAACAATCCATAAAAATGTCAAAAAATTAGGTTTTTGACCCTTTAGTTTAGAAAGACACCATATAAGCTCTTGTAATATCTCAAAGTTATATATAATTATCTTTTATGTCCCATTAGACCTCTTTCATGGATTTGGATTGTTTATTTATTTGAATACCTATAAAAGTAAGCATTTTTTAGCCATTTAGGCCTCTTAGGCACCAAAACATACCAGATTCTTCTAAAAAATAGGTTTGTGAAGAGATAAAATGAGTATTATAAATATTAAAAGTGGTTTCTAAGTATTTATAGTCCATATGATGGATCTATGAGTCTAAAAACACAAAATTGGTCAAAAAGCTCCTTTGCAAGCTCAAACAAGCTCACCTTCAAGCTGATTCTTCATAAAATGAAGACACCAATTACCCCACGTATTTACATTGATAATTATTACATATAACCCTTCAACATACCTAAAAATATTTGTCTCCCATGCATAATGTATGAAAAGATACACACATAAAGATGATTGCCTGTAGGGTTTACAAACATTTTAGACATGTTTACACTCTTAAAGATTATTCACAAAACTCAGACCCTTAACCAACATCAATATATAATTAATTTAAATTAAATATGGGTAACCAAAACATACTGGAATCACTTGGCCCAACTCTTCATGGTATGAAAGAAATGAACATCTAAAGAAGGGCCAAAATTGGGTGTCTTAAGCCTGAAAAAGTTTTAATACCTCCAAAGGACCAAAATAACCTTCCCTATGATATTATTTGATTTAAATAATATTCATGGTTACTAAAACATCTTATAACATCTTTCCAATGATAATAAAACCAAATTTGCCTTTATGCCTTTGAGACTACCTGTGGGGATTTGAGCATGCATGTAGGGTTTGCATGAAGATTGGAGTGTGTACACTCTTTAAAGGTGTTTAATATGATTTTAAAAATATTTAAATACTTTTAAAATACTTACCTAATATTTTTAACCTCAAACACACCTTAAAACTCCAAAAGGTATGCTTACATGAATAGTGACCATTGTGAGACATGGAGGGGACCGTGTCAAAATAGAAGGTACTTACACTAATAATATGACCATAAAAATATTATTTATATAAATAATAGGTCATGAGGACAAATTTTACCAATTTTAAATTCTCTTGGATGTGTACTTTATCTTGTAGACCCTTTTTACCACAATTTACCTTGAACAACCTGCATGCTTCCCTCATGCCAAAACTTATTTTTCTCCAAACTTTTTCATGAAACCCATAAGTTTGATAATTTATATAGGATAAAATAGGTTTATAACATAATATTATAAATTTTTAATACCTATTTAGGTCCTAAACTACTTCTTGTCACCCATAACTGACAAAACTTCATTTGGTCTCCAATGACTGTCCTCTTGACTGCATGTGGATTATGTAAGAAAAATAGATAATTTAAATATTTATAGGAATTTTAAGATGACATGGTATGTTTTATTATGTCATTGATACCATTATTAAAACAATTTGTCCTTTGAATCAACCTATACATGCCCTAAAATGGCCAATTCCTCTAAGGCATGCTCTAATGTTGATCATGATTTGACATAGGGTTGACTGTACTAAAATAGTGAATAGTTCACATTTTAAAAAATACTCAAAATTATTTTTAAATTTTATATTATGTCATAATGATACTCTCCACAAAATTTCATGATTAGATCCTACATATTTTGTCCTGTAGGCCCATTTTGGCAAAAGCTAGTGATGTGTGCCTGCATAGTCAAATTTCACAAATGAGTTTTTATTCCCTTTGAATTGGTTTTAAATATAATAAGGCTAATTTTATTTTAAATTCTCATGTATATTATCCTTTAATTATTCCACTCTTCATTGTTTTGACTTCAACCTTCCATGTCACCTCCTCTTGACCTTGTAGCTCCAAAAATGACCTCATATGGTTGTGTATACAATGCTACAGGTAGACATTGTAATAAGAGGGGGAATTATATGGGAATATTATAATTATTTGTGCCAATTATACCTTACTTGAAACCTTATAACTATTCTCACATTTTCTTAATGGCATGTTTTCCTCTCTAGCAATGTTTTGACTATGCTTGGTTACTTGAGGTCCAAGCTTATGTATGAATGTAGGACCATGACCCTAAGGATAATATTAATCACATTTATTTGGTTAATAAATCATTACTTCTTGAAGTTATTCATTTATATAACCCCTATCATGGAACCTAGTTTACAGACCAAGCTCTTATCCTTTTCTTTTCAAGTTGAAATCCTTTTAGCCTTAAGATGACCATAGGCTATCATTTACCTCATTAGCCCTTGAGTGATTCCTTGTTATATATAACTCTTGATTTATGATTAAATTATAAAAAATTAATGAAGATGCCATTGGTCATAATTTTTTTTCAGCTCCTTTGAATGAATTCCTTTTGCCAAGAAGTTGAAATGAACCTTCATGGTTGTAGGGTTCCTTAAGACTAACTGTAGGTCTCATTATGAGGTGAAATGACCAAAATACCTTAATATTATCCATTAGAGTATAATAATTATTAATATATTCATAAACTTACCTCTCTAATATGTTCACCATCACCTTCTTCTAAGTATACGTCCATACACATGTACTTGACTATATTCTATGATGATTTGTCCTTATACAGACAAGGGTTGTAGGTTATGATGCTAGGATAACATTGACAACAAACAAGAAGTGTTAATGGTAAGTAAAAAAATAGTCCTTATTGAAAAGGTTTCATGATATATAAACTCAATCATCCCTCTTTTGAAAATCAAATATATTGGAGCCTTTACTAAGCAGATGACCTCCTTGTTCGTTATAGGTTATTTTCATTAGGTGCTCTTAATGGTTTCTCCACTAGACTTGTGTGCTCTTTAAAATATTTATTGGGGTTAGAAGGTTCATTCACTTGGTATTGAATTTTTACTCTTTATCACCTTGATTATGCTCTATGATCTTGCAATTAGGAACCTACAATTAGTTATAAGTAAGCCCTCTTTTAGGGTGAAGCACACCTATAGGTAGTGGTGAAGGTCAAGGCCTAGTATTACAACTTATCTATAACTCCTTCAGCCATTAGTGTTTCCCTTACCTTAATGGAATAATTAGTCATAGTTATATGATCCCACATGTTTCTTTGGATGATAAGGTTAATTGCAACTTGAAGACTATTGTAAACACTACCTTTCTGTAGTGAACAAATGTGTGATTTTGAGGCCCTCAAACACCACCTTACACTAGTCACACATCCTCCTCCTACAAGGTTTTATATATATATATATATATATATATATATATATATATATATATATATATATATATATATATATATATAATTTCCATGATGTGACACCTATGATTCATCTAAACCCCCTAAAACATTGATATTTGACATCATCAAAAAGAGCTAGGACCTCTATTTTGGTTTTTTATGGAAAATGTCCCCAAACTAAGTTTATTAATTTTGATCATGCCTTATTGGATATAGGTATTTTTTTAATCTTTATATAGGTATAAATTAGGTTTAAAACTAATTCTCTTTTTTTTTCCATGAATATCTCACCTTTTGAACTCTAAGAAGCATTTGTCTCACTCTATTTACCATACAACTCTTTCACTAGTTTTCCACTAGGCAATTCACTTAGGTCTCAAAGGCCAAATCTTGATTTAGGTTTAAATAATAAAATATAAATTAATGGATGGTATTTGATAATTATATCACACCTGGTATGAACCCTTTAAAGTTCTCAAACAAAATTCAACATTCATTTCTACCTTTTAAGTTTATAATGACCTTATGAGGCTTGTAGCCTTTTCTTTGCTATTTCTCCTTGATTTGGTCAAACTAGGAACTCTTTTGGATATGTAATCACATTTTAATCCATAATATAAATCTTTTTAGGTGTTTTTTTAAGTTTCATGGTTATATTCCACTCCAAGACGACACTTCCTTCACTAGGTTCCCCTCAATTAAGCCTAATTAGCCCTTAAGCACACCCTAGGTTTAGAAACCATACTTTACAGCCTCCAATCAACCCAAAACCTCTTTAATAACATTATTCATATCAAAACATATAGGATTAATTTTTTTTCATAAATTTATAAGGGTGAAAACTCTTGGACTTGGTAAAACCCTAGTTTAGGCTTCTCTCATGCTCTTACCAAGACCCTATTTTAGATTGTGGAGTAAATGAGTTATAGGCCTAAAATAGATATATTTTTATATCCATTATATATGTATAAATTGGTTAGACCTGGGATAATTTATAAAAATAAATAAAAATATCACCAAGCTCTCAAACAAAAAATACCTAAAAAGTGCTAACTTGTTGCCCTATTTTTGATTTGATGACAGTTTTTGAGTTATAGGGGTGAAATAGGTAAATTGAGAGATATTTATGTATATAACACATGAACATAACTATATTGAAAATATCAGGTCATAACTCTCAAGGAAATTATTATTGTCACCCCCTTCTCTTATGGCACTCTAGGCCTCTCTTAGCTCTCTTGGCCTAAAAAACTAAAAAATGGATTTTTGTCCTTTACATGTATGAAAACTATTGGGAGATGTTTGATTTACCTTGGTGAATATATAATGATTTTATGACAATTTAAAATGTTTAAATATGCCTTAAATTTCCATCTTGGTATGTGAAGTTCTTTTGAGGTTCAAAACTTGCAGACAATGTTGACAAACTTTAGTGAACAAAAGTCAATATTGGAAGTTCTCAAACACTTCTTTCTCTTAGTTAAACACCCTCTTCATTTTGTCAATGTTATAAAACAATGTGAGAGATACAATATTAGTGCACTTGAGTTCAACAAAACTCTTTGAAACATTATTCTATGGCATCAACAAAAGTGCTTGGTGCTCTATTTTTATGTTTTAGGGATTTTGTCCCTAAAACTCAAATTCTCAACTTTGATCATGACTCTTGAGCATGCTAGATAATCAAATTATTTTATTATGACCAAAAAATGTATATAAAACCTATACAATCCTCATGGGGATCTCAAAACATGTCATACACCTATAGATCACACTTACAGACCCTTGTGTAAGCCACCTATAGGTGTGTATAGGGGATCATACCCAGCTCTTCCACCCTTCTTGATGCATATTTGAGACACAAATTTCTTAATTATCCTTATAGAACCACTTGACATGCACTTACATGTTATTTCTTTGTAAATTTTCGTTATGGAGTTCTTTTGAGGCTCAAATCCTATAGAAGTCACTAAAAACTAGTAGTGAACAATTTCATGAATTGGGAGTCTTCAAACACTATGATACTCTAATCACACACCACTTAGTTTTCACATGGATCTTCCCCTAGGATAGGGATATAATATAAATGAGTTTAAACTGATTAAAACCCCATGAAACATTGTTAAGTAATATCAACAAAAGGGCCTAGGTCATTATCTTGAGACTTTTAGGGATTTTATCCCTAAAGCTCAGTCCTTCATCTGAAATGGTTTCTCAAGGCTGACAACTAGGCCATTAATTTTCTCATGAATAAAAAGGTATCTCTAACCTCCAAAACCTTAATAGGAATCTCAAAATATGGTAAATTACTTCATGACCATGCTCAGGTCCCTTTGGTAACTTATAGAGGCACACACAATAACATATAAGGTAGTGAAGGTGACATATATACTATACATTAAATGTGACCTTATATTAGACCTTCAAAAAATCTCCAAAGACCTCACATTTATGTTTCCCACCATGAATATCTTAAAACAAGTTCAATGTTTCTAAAACAATATTCTTAGCCTCTTAAAGGTGTTGATGTAGCTATAGACATAATAGTGAGAGAATACATGAACTATAAGTGAATGGGAATTCAACAAGATTTATACTCCCTCCAAATTTTCAAATGGAATTCAAAAAATTACAAGGCTTAAGACAAGATAAATTTTCCTTATTTTAACATGAAATTCTTCTTTATGGCACCTATAGATGTGTATTAATGAATTGACTATGTATAAATGTCACATATAACTATCATAGTCCACATTTTATCATTTTAAATGGATATTTTATTTATTTATCATGTAAAAATAATGTGTTTAAACCTATTTTAACTCTTCATAACATTGCTATGAAACTCTTTAGGACCTCACATACCTCACTTAGTTGACAGTGCATGGAAATGTAGGAAATGATCATTTGGCCTACCAAGGCTTTGATGAAACACTAGGGATTGAGAAAAAATATCACTTAAATTTTTATAATGTGGCATAAGGATTATGAGGTACATTATCCCTCAAACCCAAGTTCTTATCTAAAACTGATTAAATGGCCATTTCATAAGGATAAGAAGGAAAATAGGTTTTATGCCATAATTAACTTCCTAAGATGTTTTCAATGATGAAAAAATTATAATATGTCTTATTTTACCCTTTAAAAACATACCTAAAACCATTCTTTCTCATTTAATTCTAAAGCGAAGAAACAAGGAAAAACTTGAACCTTATTTAGATGTGCACACCATTTAGACCCCCCAAAACTATTATAAATTATTCATAAATATGGGGATATTAAATAGACAAAAAATGACAAAAAGTGGAAGGAAATTATGGTCCCTATCACTTCTAAAAATATTATTTCCCAAATCTCTTTCTCCTAATTATACCGAGTGAAAACCTAAGGCTCTCCTAGAGTTGTCCCAAACTACCCAAAATGGGTTTTCCTTAGCATGATGAAATAGAAACTTGATTATGAAATAAAACAATTTTTAAATATTTTTTATGATTTAAATTACCTTTATTTCCATCCATAAACCTTATGAAATACATATACCTCCATTAATGGCATAAAACCTATGTTGTGCCTAGTTTGTAGCCAATAGGTTTTCCTTACCTCTGCTAGTTATTATGTTGGAATTTAATTTCATAGGAATATAATAATATATTATGGGAACCATGAATTATTTAATATGATATCTGAGCCCTTGAATCAAGCAAAATATTTAAATACTTATTCTACCAAAGCTCCAAAATGCATCCTTTTGCTCCCAAATTTCTTTCCTCCACTCCAAATGACATCAAATTACTTTAAACATGTATAAAATGGAAAAACAAGTCCATAAATAGGTGGGATGAAGTCAAAACCAATTTTAATTCCTTAAAGAGTTACTTTTTCACTTGAAATTTCTATTTTTAGGACCCTTAAGTCATCTAATGCACTTTTAAGGGTCTTTTGGGCATAATAGCTCTTCCAGGACTCATATTTTACTCATTAAAATCTATGAGAAATTTTTAAAACCTATTTCATCCCCCTAAAATCTTGAACAACATTAAAATCTGTTGGATCCTTCACTTGTAGTTCTAGACCTGTTTCTAGGCCTTTTCCTCAAAATCACCAAATTCACCTTAAAGATTGCTTAAAGTGTTTCAAAAAATTTAAAGTGATATGTGGTAGCATCATGAGGTTTTTATTATCCTTACACATTTGTATCACTCACTCAACCAAAACTCTTCTTAGCTTCTCACACCACAATAGGACCTCCCATAATACTGCACTACATCATCAAGTTAGGACCACAAAGGGACTAGTCATGGGGTAGAAGGTTACTAAAGGGTTAAAGAGAGTGGAATGATCCATCAAAAAAAAGGTTTCATATGTAGAAACTTTTTTTAAAACATGTTCCTCTTAAGGAACTTTTACAAACTTCTCAGCTAGGTAGCTAAGGAAACAAGGTAAGAAAAGTTCGGGTATCAGAAAGGAAAAATAAGATACATTCAACTTGTCATGAAATAAAACATAGAGTGTATAGATTCTAGTTAAACAAATACATATTATTAAATGGATCAAGGTGATATAATAATTTTTTTATCATCTTTGATTTCATTATGGGTTCCTTTAAATTCTTTTACTTAACCAAGTGAATAATCTAATTAAAACATTATACATGCTTATTCTTAAATCAGAAGATTTAAATAATTTTTATTTCATTTATTAATTAATATAGGAATTAACTCATTAATTTTATATTTACCAATTTGACATACATGACTTAAATAAGTAATATATTAAAAACGTATGAAAAATATGTACCTTGCATGCCACCAGGTATGTCTAAAATGTATTATAGAAGGGAGTATTTGATTTATTTTTCTCATGATCTAGCTATCCAATTTTATGTATTGTTGAAAGTATTAAGAGGATAATTTTTATCCATGTATTTATATCCATAAAGTGATAATCCAAATCAATTACTTATTTAACTAATGTGGGTTAGCAACATAACTTCTATCTGATTTCCCATATAGTTCTATCCATTATGAATTAAATAGATTATAGAATTAAGGAAATAATGTAAAATATCTAAGTGAATCCCAAGTGAGTATTTATGGATTAATTATATTGATATAAATAATTAATAAGATAATGAATATTCTTAAAGATGCATATTTCAACTAAAATATAACTAGAATATAATCAATCTCATAAAAAAATGTTAGATCATTGTTAATTAATATAGCAATGAACATGTATATATGGATTAAGTTCATACCAACTAGATCCAACTTGTTATGATCATAAATACTATTAAATCAATGTAGAATCAACTTATTAATTAAATGATACAATGTATTTGCTGTATAATATCACCTTCAACAAATAATAAATTCACCTTATTCAATATTCCATTTCCATTTTGGTTTATCGATCCATTTATAACATCCATTAGTAGCCATCAAGATTAATTTATTCATAAATTTCAAAGCTAAAAAATATAGTTAGTTTAATAATTAATTAAATCAACACTTAAAATTTTTACCATCTTCCATATGCAAGTGTGAAGTCATCAAAGCATGAAGTTGAACATGGATAAACTGATTAAGATAAACCTATCCAATCAGCCCTATGAGCCCAAACATTAGTCATCCTCACCACCCTAACCATAATAAATATGGTGGTTTTAGTAGCTAGGAACATGAGATGAATTCTGAACAAACCAATCTCTGAACAAAAGACATCAAAAACAAAAAAATATAGGCATATCATTCCAAGGCAAGATGGGAATAGTTAATCTATCTAAGTATAGATCAAGAGAAGGGATGGTTAATCTTAGCTACCAAATTATATAGAATGGATTAACTCTAATCCATTTTATATCCTTCAAAATTATCCTTTTTGGATTAACTCTAGTCCAGTAATGAAAATCTACAAATTCCAACAAGTAAACCAAACATCAATAGAATAAAAACTAATTGAATAATGACACAAATAGAATATATGTCAATCAAAATTATCAATCAAAAATAACTAAAACAAACAGTCATGCCTCCATAAGAAATAGGTTCAAATATGACTAGTAACACTTAATGACTAAATCAAGGTATTAATCAAAGATATAATCATATAATTACATAACTATATCTTGTATATACATTTATGCATTCATACATCACAAGTATAAACCTGTAGCTTGATACAAAAGCTAACATAGTCAATAAAATGGCACAGTCAAAGAAATGGAAACAACATGGTTATAAAATGAACACAATAAAACCAAAATAATCAAGACCTCACACACTAAAGATCATGACTTAATCAAACAAATTCCAAGGTCAAGATCTAAGACCATAGTGAAGAAAATGAATCTCATTCAAATAACCAAACATAATATGATAACATCATCACTATCATACATCTCAAACCACTCAACACATATATATATACATCTATGTTAACATAACATATTATTATACAGTTTGATGTAAAGAAGAAAAAATAACATAGTCAACACATGACATAACCACTTAATTAAAATAGAATACCATAATTAATTTAAATGATCAATGATTATAAAAGGGCAAGGCTCGAAAGGATTTAGATGAAACACCAACATTTCAACAATTCAAACTATCATACCATAAAGCACAGTCATAGTCATATTAACCTAGAATCCAAAATCAAAGCCATGACTTACCATATGCACACCTACATATAGATATAAGGCTTGAAAATTTTGATAAAATGATACAATCAAAATTTTAATAACCCTAGGCACACATATATAAAATACCTCACAACATTGCATAATAAAAATGTGGCATGAACAATATAATCAAATTCTATGATAATAACACCTAGTACAGATAGATCCTTAAGATTCCAACCAAAAAAGATTATCAAAATAATATAATCCCATAGTTGTCCAAATAACATAGTCAAGATATAACCCATTCAGCTTGATCTATTTTAAAAATACTCATAGACATAACTTTAATAGATTGAGATATTAATATTAATGGCCGCAAACATTTTTAAGGAAACATAGTTATTTAAACAACATAGTTGTTATATGAAATAGGACCTAGTCATTATAAAACCAAACAATAGTAAAACAAAATGTGACCACTTATTTACTAAAAACTCATTTAATTGTATATAAAAAATGCAACCCCATTAAAAACTTAGTCACCCCTTTAAAATAACATAGTCACTAAAACAAACACAGACATTATTTTATCCAACATAGTTTCCATATAATATGAAGTTGCAACTCATTGACCTTTATAACACACAATCATTATACATATAAAACATAGTCACCCATATTTAATAAAGTGTAGTTGATACCAAAATGTGTTCCAACTTATATGCATGAAAACACCATTGATTCTTTCAAAATGCAAACACATAAATATATAAAAAATAATGTAATTGCCTTTTTGTAAAACACAATAAACTTAACAAACATTTTCCAAGAATATATGCATGAATAATTAAATAAAATGAATGCATGTAAAATCAAGATAAAGGAAAGCCAAGGATTTAGACTAAAAAACATATACACTATATATATTCATTACAAGTTTATATGTAATGAAATATATTAATATATCATTATATGGGGTTTGATTATACACCCCAGCCTCTAAATCTTCACTTTAATTTAACACAGTTAACAAAATCAAACCCAGAAAACCAAAATACTTACTTGAAAAATGTAGAAGACTTCAAAAAGCTCAAAAATATAAGAACCTCTATAACTTCCCAAGAATTGATGTGTGTTTCCAAAATAGCCATGCCCACCATTAAAACCAGCTGAGCTTTTCCCTATTTCTTATCCAAACTTTGCATCTTCCTAAATATTTTTCCTATCATCTAAACTCCCCATCCTTTCTATCCACACTCTCATACCATAATAAATTCCACATTCAATTTGGGAGGATAGAGAAACACCTCCATATCCCAGGGCACTCCCCCACCAACCTCACCATTAATGGTGAGTCTTGAAGGTTTGACGATTAAGCAATATGTCAACCAATAGAAAAGGGGATTAGTGATTAAAATTAGGATTAAAAACAAACCAACCTAATTAACATTGAAACCTCAAGAAAATATACCACTTACCTCATTAAATGAGGTTAATACATTCCCTCATACATTGTCAACCTAAGTTGATAACGTAATATTTAAAAATATCAATGAATTAAACCCCAAATAATACCATGTCAAGCCACGACTAATTGGTATTTGAAATAACATGCCACCATCTTAGCATATAGTTCCAGGTTGAATAGGTTAGAACATAGGAGTAGGGTGGCAAGCATTCCCAAGGGGAGTGTGTTAGGTCTAGGTAGGTCTAGGTACAAAACTTCATAAGTTACTAGGATCCATGGATTAACAAAGAAAATATTCAAAGACTAGTATAATAAAGAAATGAAATGGAGTTGTGTGTATGGGATAAGGCTATGACTAAAAAAAACACATAATATAATTTAGCAATAAATAGAAACAAATAATGACCATAATGACATCAAGTAAAGTACAATAGTAACCACAAGTATAAGGATCATAGCCAATAAACATAATGACCTATCAAGGTGTTTGAAAGACAAAGAAAACAAGTATACCTATCATACATGTTTTTTGAAAATATGAGCATCTTCTTAATTAGTGATCCTTTCACTTATAGGGTCCCATTGAACCAAAACCTACTATATATCTCTATTATGTAACTTAATGTTGTGATGGTCCAAGATTCTCACTAGTTCTAACTAGATCTTTTCCTCTTTCATGACCTATAAATGAGTCCAATCCAAAACATGAGATGGATCAAGTATATAATTTCTCAACCAAGTAAAATGGAAAACATAATGAATCCTTGAAAGAGAAGGAGGAAGTTCCAACTAGTAAAAAACAAGGCTAATATTTTCCACTATGTGAAAAGGACTGACAAAATGTGGTCCTAATTTGAAAGCCTTGCCAAATTTAGTAGAACTTATATGTAATCTAATACATAGAAAAACCTTATCTCCAACACTAAATTCCCATGGGGTTCTCTTAAGATTTACATATCTCTTTTTCTTATCAGAAGCTATTTTTAAATTTTGCCTTATTAGTTCCATCTACCTATCATATTCCATCAATAAATCATGTCTGTTAATAGCTCTATTTTCCAATATATCCCAACCAAGAGGTGTTCTACACTTATGTCCATATAAGGCTTCAAATGGAGCCATATTAATAGCTATATGGTAGGAATTGTTATATGTAAACTCAACTAGATGGATATAGTCCTCCCATTTTATCTGTTGATCCATTACATACATGCACAACATATCTTCATCTACTTGGTTGAGTCATTACATTTTCCCATCTATTTTTGGATGATAAGAAAAAATAAAATTCATATTTGTTCCAAAGGTTGTATTTAAAGTATGCCAAAACCTTGAAGTAAATAACTTTCCCTGATTTGATATGACCACTTCAGGTATACCATGGAGTCTTACCACTTCTTTCATAAATAATTTTATAAATATGGATGCATCATATATTGAGTTCCCAACAATATAATGGCCAACTTTAGTTGTTTTATCAATCACCACAAATATTGTATCATGCTTACAACATGATTTTGGTATTCTTGTAATAAAATCAAGTGAGACTACAACTCACTTATCTCTTGGAATATCATGAAGGTATAATAACCCTCCTAGATATAAATGCTCAACTTTGATCTACTGGCATTCCAAACATTTTATTACAAATTTAGTGACATCATGCTTCATTCTAGGCTAAAAATAGAGCTTTTTTTATCTCATGCATCATTTTTGTAACCCTTGGATGAGCATAGTAAGGTGCTTTATTCACTTCATCAAGTATAGATTTTCTCAAGTCACCCAACTTGGGGACATAAATTCTACCTTTATGCCTTATCATGCCATCTATTACAACATAAAATTTTACCAATATTTTTGCTACAAAATCATCAACTAAACCTACTCTTACATCATGGTAGAATACATCAACAAGCTACTCTTCCAAAACAACACTTCTAAAATTTCCTTGTAACATTAGAAAGGTAGTAAGGTATGTGAGTCTGTTGAGTGCATTAGCCACATGATTCTACTTGCCTTTGACATATGATATATTAATGTCAAAAATTATAACCACCTACGCTAGTGTGCATTTAAATCTTCTTGAGAGAATAAATACTCAAGATTTTGGTGATCATATTTCACTTGGAAAGGCTTTTCCAGAAAGATTTTTTTTTAGTTTTTTAGTGCATGAATAATTGTAGCAAGCTCCATGTCATACATATGATAGTTATTTTCATGTTTTTTTAATTTTCATGACTTATAATCCCACAAACTTTCCATCTTAAATCAAGATACCTCCATAGCCTTCTTTAAAAGCATCAACCCAAAACTCATAGTTATAATTTGGGTCTAGTATGATAAGAATATGAGCTACTGTAAGAATCTATTTTAGCTTATTAAATGCTTCTTCACACTAAGGATTCCATACAAACTTCTTTCCTTTGTGATTCAAGGAAGTGATGGGATAAGCCACACTAGAAAATTTCTCAATAAAGCACTGGTAATAACCAACCAAACTCATGAAACTACACACTTCATCCACATTAGAAATATCAGGACAATATTGAATAACTTTGATCTTAGTGGGTTAACAACAATGCCTTATTTAGAAATAATATGTCCTAAGTAATGACTTTTAGATTCATAGAATGCAAAATTATTTGGTTGGATTACATAAGATAATTAGAACATAACATGTAATGATAATCTAAAATGATGGATTTCTTAACATTTTGATAATTTTATATTCATATAAGTTTTTTATCATGTTTAGACTCATTCTTGGAATAAAAAAAATGTCATCAAGAAAAACCAACAGAAACTTATCCAAAAAGTCTCTAAATATGTTATTCATAAGATTAATAAAAGTTGTAAGTGTATTGGTCAAGCCAAAAGGTAGAACTATGAACTAATAATGTCCATAATGATTTATAAAGGTAGTTTTATGTATGTCCTCTTCCTTTATTAACAAATGATGGTAACTATATCTCAATTCAATCTTAGAAAAGACTACAATACCCTTCATTTGGTCAAATAAGTCATCAATTCTAGGCAAAGGATAATGCTTTTTTTTGTTACCTTATTTAACATGTATAATCAATGAAAAGTCTTAAAATAACATCCTTATTATTCATAAATACCACTGAAATACCCCAAGGAGATACACTTGGCTGGATGATTATGCTATCTAAAATTTCTTTCATGTGAACTTTCAACTCTTGTAGATCAGCCACATTCATTTGGTAAGGTGGCTTAGAAGCAAGGGTAGATTTGGGTATGATGTCAATAGAGAATTTAAATTATCATTTGGGTGATAACCTAGAAATATTTTCAATAAAAACATCCATAAACTCCATTATAATATAAAAATCTTCATGTTCTATCTCTTTTTCATTGGATATTCCCTGTAGTTAGACTGTATAAAGCTTCTATCCCTTCCTAAAAATATTTTTAGCTATAAGGCTAAAAGTATTTTGCATATCATGGACCCTTACAACCTTACAATTCTACAATTTCACCAAGGTTATTGGTGCATTTCACCCTCTTGCCCATAAAATCAAGTGTGGATTGATGTTCATACAACCAATCCATCCCAAGAATGAGATCATAAGACCCTAAAGGTGTGAGAAAAAGATTCACCTCAGTATTGAAAAAACCAAGATCTAATTTTGCTTATTCTAAGAACTTAATAATAGGTACTTTGTTGATGGTACCAAATTCAACTTTCCAACCTTCTTTATCAATATGGGTTTATTATTACATTGTTTAGTAGTAAAATAAGAAATAAAGTAATTTATTGTACTATAATCAATCAAGATAGTCAAAGTAAAACCATTAATTATACCTCAAGTCTCAATTGGAGTGGCCTATAAGTTAGAATTATTATTATCAACAACATCATATACTATATGATTCACTTCTTGGATTGATTTTAGTGTAGGATAGTCCTTTTTATAGTGGTTATCACCATATTTACAACAAACAATTGGTTTAGAAGATGTTACTAGAATAGTGTTAGCACCCATGGTAGGTTCATGTTGGTTGTTTTGATGTTGTTATTTCTTGTAATAACCAAATTTAGAAGGTCTATGGGACTTAAAATTCCTATTTTGATTGGAGAACTTTTTGAAATTTTTATTACCTCTTAAAAATATATGGTTATGATCAAACTTTCTAAATTTCTTACTCATAAGAGAAAGGTTATTTTAGACTACTACCTATTTGACTTGAATTATTGTCTTGCCTTTTAGCAAGATTTTTATTTTAACTTAGCCCTATAGGTTGATTCTATTACTAAAACCAAAGTTATTTGATTTGTCATGTTAACATCATGCATCATTATTTCTTTAAGCCCAAGTTTGAAATTAGTAATCTTAGCTTATTCATCATGCATATAGTTCACATGCCATAGTAAATTAAGAAAATTATTCTCATAATCAATAAAAAACATGTTATCTTGCTTTAAGAGCTAAAAATTAGTTATTTTATTCTCCTTATAGTTTGCATTTAGATACATCTTATGAAACCGAGTCTTAAAAATAGACCAAGACATGTTTAAAGGCTAATATCCTTCAATGGCACAAAGTTGGTTCCACCATAACACTATAGGTCCTACTAATTGATAGCTTGCTACTTTGGATTTCACATTAAAAGGCACATTATGTAAATTTAAGTTATTTTACAAATGTATCAACCATGCATCAATTGCATCACCTGATTCCTTGCTCAAAAAGGTAGGTGATGGAAGCTTTTTAAGATTTTTTATGATTAGGTCAATAGTGATCAAAGGTATTTATTGAATTATAGGTCCTTCCACTTATCCCATTTAAAACTTGGGTACTTCTTCTTAGGATACCCCTTTAAGATTTTTCAATAATTTCTCCTAGATATCAATATTTCCTTGTAAGGTGTTAAGGGTTGTCAAGATTCAACTAAAGATTTCCTCTTGCTTATCAATTGGAATCCCACTAACTATTTCATCATTATATACCTCAGTATTTCTATCATCATTATTTATAGGTAGTTATTCTAGGTTATATATGAGGATTTGGATTCAATGACCCCTTCCATGTTTTCTACCTCTACCCTTAGTTAGGTTGACATTCAAAATATTCCCACAGATATTTCCTCCACTTGATAGTGTTCTAACCATCCTAATAAATCACAAGTGATAACTTAAAATATTGAAATTTTTTAAAGGAAAATAATGATTCCTAGAGTTCCCTAGAGTAGAAAACTACTATGATACTAGATGAAACAACCCCCCCAGCAAATTTTCTTTTTGGAATTGCATATCAGAGTACATTTTGGAAATGTGTTAGTCCCACATACTAAGTCTTGATAATGCAATGAAAATAATTATCATACTTCATGTATGTATAATTGGAACTAAAAGAGGTGAACTGAGGTAATTAACTAGAGGTAAACACATACAAAAGGTGATATGTGGAATCATGTTATTATATTATAAGGGTTAGGGGTTCAAGACATATTAGCGTATGTATAGATATATAAGACTTGAGTTCCATATGTGGCACTTGTACTTCCTCATAAGACCATTTCTAGGTCCTTAACCCTAGGTAATTACCTCACTCTCCTCAGTGAGTTTTAGTCCCACTAAAGGTTAGTTAAGTTAAAGGATTGGTTTAACTAGGAAGGATAACTTTGTTTCCCTAAGTTATCATTCAAGTTAATCACAGATTTAAAATACATGCTATATAATTTAAACCAATAATGAAATTAATAATTATAAAAAAAATTAACACTTTCATATTTTTGATTCAATCATAAAACAAAATATACTAAATCATAAGAAGAATATATTTAAATACAAGGTTCTCTAGTGCTATCAATTGGGTCATAATGCCTTACAACCTTTAATACACTATTTGTATAATTCATACACCATTTATTTACCAATCATGGATGCTCATAATAGTCAATGATATAGTTGTAATTCAACATTGTAATTCATATTCAAGTAATGAAACATATAACTTTTTAGATTAGCATAGCCAATGTGATATTAAAGATTTTAAGGCATTCAAGTAGATAAAAA
>JARHVA010005355.1:490000-790000 GCA_037957365.1 Torreya grandis | reverse complement strand
ACAAAGCAGCGTAATTAACATTGAAACTTCTACCAAATATGCCACCTACCTCATTAAATGAGGTTAATACATTCCCTCATATGTTATCAACCTAAGTTGATAACGTAATATTTAAAAATCTCAATAAATTAAACCCCACATAATACCAATTCAAACCATAACTAATTATTCTTTGAAATAACATGACACCACCTTAGTTTATAGTTATAGGTCAAATAGGTTAGAACATGGGAGTAGAGTGATAAGGGTTCCCAAGGGGTTGTGTTAGGTTCAAGTAGGTCTAGGTAGGTTTAGGTATAAAACTAATAGGTTACTAGGATCCATGAAATAATGAAGAAAATATTCAAATACCAGCATGATAGAGAAATGGAATGGAGTTATGCATTCAAGATAAGGCTATGGTTGATAAAAAAATACAAAAAAAATTAGCAGTATTTAACAACAAATAATTACCATAATGACATTGGGTAAAGTATAGTAGTAATCACAAGTACAAGGATCACAACCAACAAACATAACAAGCCATCAAGGTGTCCAAAATATAAATAAAATAATAATTATACCTATCATACATGTTGATGTGCTCAGAATTCACTCAGTTTTGGGAGTATAGCCTCCAACATCTATATAGTTCATTAAAAAAACTTACAACCACTGAAAAGGACATCAATCACATTATGTCGATAATCAATAATTAATATAGATTTATATTATCATCAATAGTGGTAATAAGTCCACAAAATAATTAATCATAGAATTAAGTATGCATCCCAACTATGTTACAACTAGTAGCATAGATAATCCAACTAAATACCAGCTAATAAATAGTTTAACAATCATAATGTCAATGCCATAATAGTAGAATATATAATGAAAATTTGGAATCATAACATCAAAATTAAAACTAGTGCCATCAAACAATTAAATTTTATTTGTTCCAAAACCAATAGGAGAAGTTGTCCAGCAAATAGATTCAAGTTTGAGGAAATCATCACAATGCCTTGAGGATGTAGTTAGAGCCCCGATTACCTTTAGAAATCCTTATCTCATTTATAATGATATTATGTGTCTTGATTCCTGATATTCATTTAATTATTTTAGCTATGTTCTGATTGTAATCAATGACCCATGGGCTTTCCATTTCCTATAAAATCCTAGGTCTTTTATTGTAAAATGGTCAACATTTTTTTAAGCACATTAATGTTACCCAAATTTTCCCTCCATGAGCCTTTTACCACTTAAGCTTTGAAACTAATGAGAATTATTTTTTCCTTTATTTATGATTCTAGCATTTTGTGTGCATTTCTTGTTGTTGTTTTTTAATCTTTTCCTATTTATAATTCTTGCCCCTGTCAGTGTCGTCCATCCCTTCATACCTCTATGCATAAATTGGTTATGTCTTACAAGATTTATGTTTTGTGTATCCAATGATTATAGGCAATATATGTGGAGTTTTTTTCATCCCTCTTAGTGTTCTATTGTGTCATGCACCTCCATATAAATTACTTATGCAATTGAAGTGTCTATGTTGGAGATTGTGTAATGTTTTCTTGTCTTTTATATATGTAGTGTGTTCTTCAAAGCCTATAGAGGTGATATTTATAGTCTTGGTGCATCACAATTATTTCCCTTTAAACAACCCCCTCTCTTCCCTCCCACAAAATATTTTAAACTGAGGATTAGTTGTAGATTTCCATTCAGCTATTTTAGGATTGCATGTTGATCTTAAATCAGATGTATTGAGATTAGAAGGAAGCATACCTTCTATAAAGGTTCATCCCAAGGAGTGAAAGTGTTTTAAATCTTGAGGAATGATCCCACTTTCTCACTAAACCATCTTTAAATTTAGTAGGTGCATGGTTTGAGTGATAAAAACTACCATTATTGAACTATGAAGACTTAGGTGCAAAATTATTGTAAATAGACACTCTAGGGATCCAAGAGTAAATTGATGCTAAGAGATCCAAATGATGGATACTTAAAAATTAGATAAAAATGAATTTAAGCCTAATCTGACCTTATAGAGCACTAAGATACCATTCATAGTAATGGTTTTAATGGGCTCACATCACATGAATTAAACTCTAGGTTTATATCATAAATATAGGTTAGCCATTTCCCAATTTGGCATTAATTTAAGGTTTTGAAAATAAGCTTCCCTCTCATATTGGTGATGGTGATGGGATGTCTTTAAGTTATCCAATGAGATACTTATTACTCAAATTAGTTAATGTAATGGAATGGTAGGCACATGCCTACCCTATCCCTTATGGCACCTCAAAAGTCTTCCAATTGGGCCATGTGTCTTTTAATGGTTGGGTACTCTTTGCAGACTATGCCAACTAGGTGTAGTTAGAGTGTCATGCTTTTACATTTTCACATATTAGATTTGGCCACGTGGTCCTATTAGGTACACATGACACTTTATGATTGGATATACTATGATTATGCCCCCTTTATAACTTACTTATGACACTTTGGGTCCTTTTCTATCATTTATATGGAAGTGACACATGTTGGCCTATGGTTGTCCAGGATCTCCTAGGGATCTTAAAACATTGATGCCCTTGATAGATTGACACATTTGATAGGTTATGCATGGCACTCCCTCATTCATTAGGCTCTCCCATGGTTATAATAACTCTAATGCCCCTAAGATACTATCAAGTTTGATAGGTTATGAGTGGAATTATCTCATTCACCAGGATCTCCTAAGAGTCTAACAACTCTAATTACCTTAAGAGACTATCATTTTTGATATATTATACATGGTGCTCTCTCATTATTCAAGCTCTCTTTAGGCTATAAAAACTTGACACCCCTAAGAGACTACCAAGTTTGATAGGTTTTGCATGGTATTCTCTCATTCAATTGGCTCTCTCAAGGCTCTAATAACTCTGATTCCCTAAGAGACTAACAGGTCTGATAGGTTCTATATGGTGTTCTCTTATTTGTTTGGCTCTCTTGAGGTTCTAACAACTTTGATGCCCTTAGGAGACTAGTAAGTCTAATATGTTATGCTTGTTGTTCTCTCATTCATTAGGATCTTCTAAGGCTATGATAACTCATACACCCCTAGGATACTGACAAGTTTGGTAGGGTCTGCTTGGACTTTCTCATTCATTGGTCTCTCATGTGGATCTGTAAATTTTGATGCCCTAGGAGACTAGAAAATATGATAGGTTCCACATGTCACTATCTCACTCTCTAGGCTCTCTTAGGGATCTAAAAATTATTAAACCCTCACAAGACTAGAAATTCTAGTAAGATTAATGTGGTTCTCTCTCATTCATTAGGCTCTTCTAGGGCTTTAACAACTCTGATAGCCCTAGGAGATTTAAAAATATGACAATTTCTATGTGGTTCTCTCTCATTTGTCAGGATTCTAAAATATTTAATAAAAGTGACTAAGTCATAAAAAGGGCCATGTAATTAAATTGAATCTTACCTTTTTATCAATAAATTTCCATGGAATGTCAAGTAGAAATCTAAAATGATGCCATCTTATTAAAGCTTACATAATTTGAACTCTATAAAGTGACAAAGTTGGCACAAAATATTTTAAGTATAGGAAAACATTCACTATGGAACACAAAATAGATACATTATTATAGACACATGTTACTATAAATATATTGATGGTGATCATTAAATTGATATAAATTCTTTAGAATATTTAGTTGATCAAGGAAAAATAAGGGTCTAAGGTTTTACATGGTTTAGAAATAGTTGTGAGAATGTTTGAGCTTTGGGAAACTTCTAAGTCAATATTTTTAAAGAGGTATCATTTTCTTATATGAAAAATGGGGTCATGTTGGCCACAAAAAATGATAAATTTATAGGAAAAATGTTACCCCAACATTTAGAACCTAAATTATGGGTATCCACTATTGAATCTAGAGATAAGCAAGTGGGAATATTTATTATGAACTATAAGGAATCATAAACACTTATAATGTTTCTCCTTATTTTCATGGTATTTGTCCTAAAATAGGACTAAGTTAGGTATTCTAAAGGATTTGACCTTATCTCTCTTGTCAAACCATGATTTAGTAGTACCTTGGTGCTTATTAAATTTTTACAGGGCCTCTTCATTGGCATCTTCTAGTTGGATTATATCTAATAACCTTACATATACCTTTTAATTATTCTCCACGTATTCTTTCATAAAATTGTAAATAATAAATTTAAGGGTAATTAGGAACATAGAATCTAGTCCATACACCAACATGAATGGCAACATTTTGAGATCTTGTTTGTATTGGGTATGATCAGCCCAAAGGGAATATTTTAGTAGTGCATACCACTTTTGAGGTCTATTTTATATATACTTGTTTATTACATAGATCAATTTATTGTTTTTTGATAATTATAATGCATTTACCTATGGGTAGTAGTTGGATGAGAGTCTTAAAGTGATTTCACACCCATAATCCCACTCAATAAACTTTGTATATTGAAATGTAAGGCCATTGTCATAGACTAGGGAGACTGGTGTGAAAAAATAAGTGGTTATACTTTATTTTAGGAACTTGATCACAACTTTGGTCATGTTATTATTTGTTTCCATTTCATCACTCCATCTTTTGTAATAATTAATGGCTATGAGCATAAACTTGTGGCTGGTTAAGGAGCTTGGATCGATAAATCCTAAGAAATTGAGTCCCCATTGGGCAAATGATCTTCCTTAAATAACCTGTTATAGAATCATTACAACTTGAACCTATTGTATAGCAAAGGCTTGGCATTAGTGACATGAACATACATGGGCATGGACATCTTTAAAGATAGTGGGATAATAATAGCATGCTTTCAAGATCTTATATATAGTTGAATTTTTGAAAGGATGGTCGCTACCCATACTTTCATGAAAAATGGTGATGATTTCCTTGGACTCTTCTTCTAATAGGCACCTAAGGTAGATACCTTCATAAAAAAAATTTATAAAGGACCCCTTTCTTCAACATGTAATGGGTTGATTTCAGCCTAAAGGCCCTTTTTATGTCTAATTCAGTGCAAGAGGTGGACTTCCATAGAGAACTTTGGATAACTGGAGTATACCAGTCTAGGTAAAGTGCTTTTGATTGGTCCACTTGGTGCACAGTAATCATAGGGTCAATATTAGTGATTAAATAAGTGAGACCTTAGACTCATACCAAATTAGTGGGTTTGATCTCAAGATCATACTCCTATATCTTGGCCATCTACCAATGTCTATATACCCCTAATTTATTTTTCTCTAACATGAGCTTTATAGCTGTGTCCAAAATAATGACATGTAATTTATTCCTAAGGATGTAATGCCTAAAAATTTTCACTACCTTGACCAAGGTGTAGGCATTTTTATCCAGAGTGGAGTAATTAAACACAACATCATTTAGGTTAATATCATGAAAGTGAGCAGGTGTTCTTCTACATCCAAATTCTAGGTAAGTGCTACAACTATGGTATTCTTATAAGTAAAAGAGTAGAGGTAAAAATATTTTGTGTAGTCTGGGCTTATCAAAACTAATGCCTTTATGATGGAATTTTTAATGTCTTGAAAGGCTTTTTTCACTTCAAGATTTTACTCTAATATTGCATCTTACTTTAACATTGTGTCTAGAGGTTTAAAAATCTTAGTAAAACCTAAAATAAAATTAAAAAAAATTAATTTTACTAAATAAATATTTTAGTTCCTTATTATTGATAGGGAGAAGTAAGCTAGAGATAACATCAGAACATTCAAGGTCAATCAATATACCTTCCTTTTTAGTGATGTTACAAAGAATATTATCTTTTATAACACAAAACATGATCTTCTTGGGGTTTAGTAATATACCATATCTCCTACACCTCTCAAATATCTTCCTTGGGTGGTGAGTGTGTTCAAACTTGCATTTTGAGAAAATAGTTAAGTCATACATGTAAATAGAAATGTATTTTCCTATAATAGTTTAAAGGTAAAGTCTATATATCTATATAAATTTTATCCCATGTTTATTAAGCTAAATGTAGCCCTTTTATAGGAAAAAAGTCCCAATTTCATTATGAACTTAGTCTTAGTCATGTATTTTGGGTTGACCATAACTTGATTGTATGGTGAGAATCTACCAAGAAAAGACATCATCTAAGATATACTCACCATTTGGATAACCTAATTAATGGAGGGTAATGGATAAATATATTTATCAAAGGTGTTATTTAGGTTTTATAAATATACACACAATTAAATCTCCCCATTCTTCTTTTGAATGAACACCAAGTTGGCTACCTAGGTGGAGTGACAAACTAAGAAGATGATCCCAATAAAAAGGAGCTTGTTAACCTCCTTATGTATGAGTAATTGTAGAATTGGGTTCACTATAATTTTAATCTATTTGAAAGGTATTTTATTTAGATTGAGGGGTATGGTATGAGTTATTACACTTGGGTCAAAGATCTTGAGGCCTCCATAGGCCTACGCAATAAAATCCCTATGTTTAATAGCAGTATTATGAGTTTTTAATCTTGGTTTATATATAGTTAGGGTTGAAATTGATGGTGTGGGGTTGGTTAGAATATCCAAGAATAATGGTCTTATAATTTTTATCCATGTACCTTGGTTTCTTAAGTGGGTGCATAGGTCCATCAAAGTCATAAATTTGTTTAAGTGAGATCATTCATTCAAGACTCAGTTATCTCTAAGGTTCATTACACCATATTGGTCATAATATCCATCTCCCTTATCATCTATTTTAACCTCATATATAAATTGGGATTTAGATAATTTAGTACTATTTAGGAACTCCAAGATATAGTGGTTTTCCTAAAAAACCTATAAGTTTTTTATTTTGTCAAGGATTAAGGGATATGAGATGAGCTCAATCAAAAAATCTTACATTTTTGAGTCATCTAGGGGTGTTATATTTATAATAGTGATTCAACCACCTAGTTTTGTTATCTATAAATGGGAATAACATTAAGTGTAACAAACATTTATATTAAATCCCATGACCTGTGTCTATATTTCCTAAGGTAAGATAGTTTTCATTAGAACTTGCTTCTTACTTGGTCTATGCTGATCTCAAATTCCCAAAACACCTTAAGTTCCTTGAATTTGTGTTTCAATGAAAATTGGAGCCCAATAATCAAGGCTTCATACTCTACCAATTTTTTAGTAGAAGGGAACTATAGTCTATAACATCTAAGTTTCACTTTCCCTATAGTTTACTTAGGAGAATATCTACCCCATAACATTATTTTAAATGGGACCCATCAAACTATATGGACCATAAACTTAGAAACATAGGGTTGTCATCAACCATGTCCCTAGGGGTTCTATAGAAAGGGTGTAAATTTATATGTTAGAAGATACTAGGTTTACCTTTTCATTCACTAGGTTGTATTCTATGATCATATTCTTCATCCTATCTAAAGAAACCACATATGTGATAATTTCATGGCCATGTACCCATGTAGATTTTTAGACCAATCTCTACTAAGGAGCATCCCATAGGCCTCAGGGATTTCCACAAATTAGATATCTATGAATTGTTAGATATTAGGATCATATTCTAATTGCATATAGATGCCAAAGTTTTCCAACTACATTAACCTCAGATTTATCCAACTAGAATACCAAATTGTTTGATTTAATATGAACCAAACATAATTTCTCAAAAATTCCCATTGACATCACATTAGCTAAGGATTCTTAATCAATTATAAATTATGTAGGTTCTTCCTGAATAAACTACCTATGAGGATGAGAGGGGGAAGTTTAATTTTACTTTTATGGATGACCACATTGGTGTGGGAAACCTTATATTTTAACTAGGTTGGTTTCACTATGAGTGATTTTAATAGGTCTCATTACTTAGTTATCTAGGAAATCTCAAAAATTGTGATATTCACCTTGACCTTATTCATGTCCTCCATTACATTATAGCCTAATTTGATTCAAGTTGGTTGAGTATTTATATGGACATTAGGCTAACTAGGTTTTGGAGGTGGTGGATCATTCATAGCTTTGGGGTCTTGAGGGGTCACACCATTATTTGGAGGGGTAGATTTAGTGAGGATTTTTTGTTGTGTTTGGTTTTTAAGGACATATTTATTTATTTGTAATTGATGGAAGGCATGCAACTTACTTGTGGCCTCTTCTCACTCATTATCCTCCTAGCTAGGGAACCCCATAGTTTATAACACCATGGGTGTGCTCGAATTTCTCATAGTAATAAGGGATTATGGGTGGTTTATGACCACCTCATATTCTTACACTTATATATGGAAGATTTCAAAATCACTACAAAATTCTATGCAATCAAGTTCCCCATTCTAGGTTATGTTGTGTACCTGAAACCATTTTGGGAGGGCTATCTCACAAATTTTGATCTTAGGTAATTTTTTGGGAAATGGATATGGTTTATTTTTGGGGTGGTTTTAAGATCTATTATGTCTCTATTAGGAAAAATTATTATTGGATCTATCACCACTATCATTCTCCATTTATTTCTAAAGACTTAATAAATTATTACTTAGCCTTTGAACCATATGTTTTATGGTGTCCAATTAATTTTTGGTAGACTATTTAGGGATTATATATACATTTATCATCTTGAGAATTAATGTTTTATTGTGAGATTAAAGAACTACTTCATTACTCATTGTGATAAGGAAACCTAGGTGATGGTTAGGTGTAACATGTCTCAGTAGGAGCTATTTGTCACCATCATGGGTTGAAGCATCAGGACATTTTAGTTGATATTGGGGATAAGGTTTAAGGTAGGAAAATTTAATAATGTATTCAATATGGGTGTAATATTTTGGCCTTGGGGCTTAATTTGTATTTCCACCTCAATAACTTAAACATAATCTAAGGGTAGATCTACTATCGAATGATCTCATCTTAGTAACATGGTAGTTAAAAGATTTCTTATATATCTCAAGGGATAGTTGGTCATGTGGTCGATAAAATACAATTACCTGATTATACATATTTTGAACCTAACATTTAAATTCATGATAGGCTCATTTATTTCCCTCTTAATACAGGTGAATTGTTGATAAAGGACACTAGGGTCAATGATGTACCTCAATTGAGCTAGGAAGGTTTTGTTAAATTATTCCCAACCTATGATGGAATATTCAAAAAGGTTGAGGAACCAATCATAGTATGTATCTAAGAAATTGAATGGAAATGAAATACATGAAACATATTCATACTCCACATTCAGGAGTTTAAAAGGTAATTTTATATGAAGTCACATGTTCCTTGATAGTTTGTACCACACTAGGTGTGAATCATGGGAGGTACCACTCTAGGTTTATCTAAAGGTCATGGATAGTTACAAGGACATTAATTGTGGAATTATCTAAAAAATACATGTAATAACAATTAGTATTGGTCTATTTGGGTAAAATTGAGAGGATGAACTAGTGAGGGTAGTTATAAGCTTAGGTATACCTCTACCAAACTAAGATCTTTTATGGAATTACAAGGGTAAAATAATCAAACTACCATGGATATATCGAGATATTTTTATCTATTTAATAAGATATATATTTCCCAAGGGTATAATAATGAGTCAAAACTTCTCATGTTAGGATGCCTTCCATCTCGTGCCAAATTTTGTTGAGCCTAAAATTTGATCATGAGAAGCACCTATGAGATTAGGCACCCAAGAGAGACTTAGGAGATAATGATGGACTTACATCCTCCCATTTTATAATTAATGTTAGGTAAATTTAGGTCATTATCTATAGGTATTATGCTCCATGATGTATCCTTCTTTGAATATATCTCAAATAGATACAATGCTACCACCAAAGGATCAATATCAATATGATAGAAGAAGATTTTATTCACTTATGTATCCCAATATAATAGACCTAAATGTTGGAGTGATAATTATATTTGTTTTACCAATTTATAAAAGAAGATGAATTGGATCACTTGATCATAAATAAACATCAAATAATAGGGATAATAAGGCAAAAAAGGCAGCTTTATGAATAAATGGAAACACAAATTCTTCAAGGAACTAGAATGTCCATAGCTAAAATTATACCACTATATGCTATGTTTCATAGTGGGTCAAGATTTAGTCACATAGGGGAAGAGGATAATGAGAAAGGGTGAATGATTTATTTAGTTATTCCTTTTATGAATAAATTTAGACAACCCTGTAGCTAATCACACACATGATCTTCACAGATTTCAAATAAAGTGAAGTGAACCAAAGAAATTAATTAGAATAGCTAAAGCTTATCCTAATTAATGAATTAACTATGCATAGAGACACAAATTATAATTCCTTAACATCATTATTCATCCATTTTTAAATTTGAAATAAAGTGGAAGACATCTATGAGGAGCAAACACATTTTAATAGAAAACCAAATTTGCATTAATTTGAAAGTGTTTGTTTAAAAATAGAGTCCTTCCTTTTATAAAATAGAACATAATTATATAATTATATATCTCTTATTATCATGAAACCCCATCCTTGGACATCATTTCTTTAAGTGGTTATAGCATAATTATAACAAAAAATTCATATTCTAAAAATAAATAAATAAGATTCCCCATGGCCCACTAAGAGAGAATTAAGAGAAGGTTGGATGTATACCACTTCCTAGCTAATTTGGGAGGCCTTAATGAGCTACCAATGACTTATCAACAAGGTTATCCCCAAATTTGAGCTTACTTAGGTTTATATGTGGCTCTTGGAAGATGATCTTTTCCTAAGTCAATAGTTTCTTATGAGCCTTGAGTGAGGCCTTGAAGGAGATCTTCACCTCTTGGACCTAGTTGATGCTTACCATGGATTGTGTGGCTAAATCTACTATATATTTATCTCCTTCCTTATTAGCTTTGGAAATATTTCTCTTCATGATATCATCTAAGTGTACTAAGTGGATCCCAAATTCATCCCTTCCCAATAAGGTACCATCAAGGTGGAAGAGCATTAAAATGTTGACAAAATTGAAATAAGTATGAATTTGGTCCTTAATTTTATCTAGTGGTTCAATGGTCATTTGTGTTTTGTTCAACAACTCCTCAATGGAATTTATCATACCTCCTACAAAGGTTTGTATAGGTTTAAGCCTACAAGGGGTATCAACTTCAATTTCAATAACATCATGTTATTTATGACAATAACCAAATTATCACTTATTATCCACCTAGATAATTCTCTCCTAATATGTTTGTGTCCTTTATAGGATCAATTTGTTTTTATAGAGGTTTCTACTCACTTCCATGAGGATTATGAATACCTAGGTGAGAGATGAATAACTTTAAAAACTAATCCTATGGGTAAAATGCTCCTTACATGAGACTCTAAAGTTCATACTTACTCCCTAATATCCTTCGTCATTTTCTTTGTGAGGTCATTTATGTTTTGGAGCACTGAGATTGGGTCCTCTATTTTCCTCTCTTATCCACTTTTAGTTCTTAAATTGGTGAGGGAAAAGAGATATTTCTATATCCTTCATACCATAGGGTTTCCCTCTTGAATGAAATTCTATGTGACTACCCTCTTCATGCTCTTAAATGCTCTATCAAACTACCACTAGACATCTTGGTCCCCATGATATACCATATGTCATCTTTGTTCACCTGATGTCTTAATGGTCCCAGCCTAACTTGGTTTAGTTTATATCCCCAAAGTGGTGTAAGGTGAAACAAAAGGAGTGGTGATATTTGAAATTTAAGGTAGAGGAAAGGTTGAAGGGTGCAAGAGTGGAGGAGGAACCATAAATTGGGTGGAATATGGAGAGGGAAGTGGGAAGAAGGATAAAGGAGGTGGTATGGGGTATAAGGGAGGAACCATAATTGAGGATGCCCAAGGGAACAAGGGGGAATACAAGTTCTCATGGGTCATATATATTTGAGGGCTAATGGTATAAGGAGTTGAGTGTTTATGATGAATAAGGAAAATTGTTTTGTTAAATCCACGTCCTTGACCACCCAAAGTGATAAACAAAGGGGCCTAAGAAGGGACTATAGACACTATTAAAGGAAGCACAAACTTCTTAAAAATATCTATCTTCTATTTATTTTTGGGCATTTTACCTAGATCAAATTGTGCTAAAATGGTTGAAGGAGTTGGGGAAGAAGTTGGGACTTGAACAAAGGGCACAAAATAAATCACATTCTTATTTATTTTTAGTTCCTTATTTGGTTATATTTGTACCAAATATGTTGAGTTAGAAGCAATGAAAGTAGTCTTGGATGAAGCTTATAGAATTTGGATGGAGATTATAGGGCCCAATAGTGTGATAGGAATAATAAGAGATATAAAAATAAGAGAAATTAAAGTAACAAGAGCCACTGATAAGGTTGTGATATTGGGAGATAAAAGTGATATACCTACAATAAGTTCATATGGGAAATTTAGAATGCATGAACACTGGGAATTCAATATTGGGGGGGGGTTGAGCTAACTTGTGAGGCTATATAAAGGGTCACAAAAGGTGAAAACATGTTAGTATAATTGATGAAGTCCACAATTAAGATGTAGGCTAGACTAGGGGAATTTGGGCACTTAGAATGTTAAGGAGGGTTACTACTAAAGGAGTAAGGGGAATTAATAACTTGAGATAAATGGGGTAGGTGGAGGTAGAAATGTGGTAGGACTTCATGGGATAGGTAAACATAGTGGAACCATTATGGGTTCCACAAGGGTACTAGAAATTGAGATGTTTTCTCTTATAGATTTCATAGATTGGTCTTTATGTGAGCTAGACTCAAGACTACTATCAAAGTGTAGGGTGTGGGAAAACTAAGGGTGGATCACCTAGGGTGGTAGTGCAAGTTTAATATATGTTGAATAATTTGGCTTGGTAGCTACCAATATTCTTTGAATAATTTACCTAAAGAATATTTTTTTGGTCATTAGGACCTCGATCGTGAACTAAGTAGGCACCCATTAGGGAGGAGTCAATCTTTCCTTAGGAGTAGGTTGAGTAGAAACCAAGGCTTGTGTGCAATTATCTACTTTAATATTTACAACCACCTCTATGCCATTAGTAAATTTGAGGTGGAGATCATCAGTGAGGTGTACGTCATGATGGTAAGTGATGTTGATCTTATTCTAGTTCCTCACCATATGGGCTCATACTATACCACTAGGGTCCCACTGTCTATTATTTGCTTAGACCAATATGAATAAATCTTTATAGTGGGCCATGGATTGAATTTTTACAAAATTATTATATTTTTAGTGTCCTGTAACCATTAAATTTTTTGGATATGTATTTTTATTCCTAGAAAGGCAATAACCAACTACTTCATGGTATAAATAGTAACATATCTCTTTCTCTATGAGGTGGTCTAGGACAATGTATGATAGTAGGAGAGGGGCCCACAAATTACTTCTACTCATATTATGGTACTATCTCATTAGTACTAGTAGGCACTCATGGGTTATATTGTATCCTAGATTACATATGATAGCCTTGGTCTAGGATTCTCTTTAATTTCTTGGTATACCACCCAGTTAAATTACTCACAAATGTCCAAAATGTTGTTTCTAAAGAAGTGGATGTAGAGCTTGAAGAACACCACATGAACTTGGGGTCCCACTGACACCCATTGAGGAAATGTTGAGCATCTAAAATTTAGGGTAGTCTAAATGGTATTAACAATAGAGGACATAATGTATAATTTTCCACTTATGTGAGCCACATTCACCTACTTAGTGAGATTAAATGTGATGAGAGTTTCCAAATTTGGGATGTGGTCTCCCTTAAGGATGACACTAAGAAGGGAAACTAAAAACCTTCTAGTGTGCACTATGTCACTTTCTCCATATACATGATTAAGAAATAAAATGCCCATATGCACACCCTCCTTTAAGCTTTTGATGAGTTAGGAGTCATGATCCTCCTTGTTAACCCAATGGTTTGGGTCCTTTGCCTAATCTTTGAGGACCTCATATATGTTTTTGAGTTTTTTCCAATCATCCACAAACTTTGAGTCATACTCATGTTATACTCTAAAAGGCCATAGTATATTTTTAAGACATCCCTAGAGATGCCAAAAATCTTTAATCTAGTTTTTGACCTTATGATGTCTTGTCTGCATCATGAAGAGAGTAGGAGGTTTCCAAATAGGTCTGCATGAAAGTCCTCAAGATTGGTCATGACCCTATGGAGTCTTGATTCTCTAATGGATATGAGATAATTTTCATATTCCAAAATATCATATTTGGACTCATTATTTGTATCTTGTATTTGGATGTCATCAACCATCTTGAATATTTCACTATAATGCTTGAACTAGGTAATTCCCTATAGAAAATTGGTGTCTTGATAATCTAACTCTAGTTGAGGGTTGGAATATAAAGCTAATGTTATTGAGATATGATGACTTGGATGTAGAATTATAATAAAGGGACACTCTAGGGATCTTAGAGTAAATTTATGCTAAGGGATATAAGTGGTGGATGCTTATAAATTAGGTAACAATGTATTTGAGATCAATGAGACCTTATAAATATATGAGATACCATTCAAAGTAATAATTTTTATGGTCTCATGTGATGGATGCTTAGAAATCAGGTAATAATGTATTTTAGATTGATAAGACCTTATAAAGATATGAGATACCATTCAAAGTAATAATTTTTATGGTCTCATGTAACATGAATTAATCTCCAAGTTGATGTCACAAATATAAGTTAGTATTTTACCAATTTGGAATTAATTTGAGGTATTTAAAATAGGCTTCCCTCTTAGATTTATTGATGGTGATGTGAATTTTATAAGTAATCCAATTAGATCCATGTTACATGATTTAGTTAATACAAGGGAATGGTAAGTTCATGCCTACCCTAACCCTTATGGTACCTCAAAATTATTCTATTTAGTTGACATGTCTTTTTCTAGTTGGGTACTCTCTATGAGGGCTATGTCAACTAGGCATAGCTGGGAATGTCATAATTTTAGCTTTTCATGTACTATATTTATCTACTTGGACCTATCAGGTACACATGAGGCTTTATGATTGGTAAGAATGTGACTATAACCCATTTCTATCTCAATTAAGATGATTCAATACCCTTTCTATCATTTTCTATAGAAGTGACATGTGGCATCTTATGGTTGGATAAGTTCTCTTGGGGCTCTAACAACACCGACACCCATAGGGGACTAGCATGCCTAACAGGTTCTGCATGACACTCCCTCATTCATTAGGATCTTCCATGAATCTAAAAAATTTGATGTCCCTTAGAGACTAGTAATTTTTATAGATTATATGTGGTGTTATCTCATTCATTGGGCTCTCCTAGGGCTCTGAAAATTTTGATTCCCTTGAGAGACTAAAAAGTATGACAAGTTTCACATGGTGCTCTCTCATTTACTAGGTTCTAATAGGGCTTTGAAAACTCTAATGTCCCTAGGAGACTAACAATCTTATTAGGTTATACATGGTGATTTCTCATTCATCAAGCTCTCCCAAGGATATACAAATTTGAATGCCCCTAGGATATTTTCATGTATGATAGGTTCTAAATGGAAATCTCTCATTCATTAGTATCTCTTTAGGCTATGACAACTATGACACCCTCAAGAGACTAGTGAGTCTAACAAGTTCTAAATGACAGTCTCTCATTCTTTGGGTTCCTAAAATATTTACAAAAAGTGACAAAGTCATAAAAATCTCCATGAAATTAAATGAAATATTACGTACCTATCAATGAAGCTTTATAGAATGCCAAGTAGGACTCTAATATGATGTCATCCTAGGAAAGCCTATATAATTGAAACTCTATAAAGTGACATAGTGAAAAATATTTTAAGTATGGGAAAACCTTCACCATGGATAATATAAGGGATACATTATCATAAACATAGGTGAATTTAGAGATATTGATGGTGATCATTCAATTTATATGAATGTTGTGGAATAATCGACTGATCAAGGTGAAATAGGGGTTGAAGGTTTTGTGGTTTATGACTAGTTGTAAGAAGATTTGAGCTTCAGGAAATATTTGATTAAAAAAAACTAGAGGTGTCCCATTTTCTTCTATGAAAAATGGGGTATTGTTGGCCATATTTGTTCCCTATCACTCCCAAGAGTATTACAATATCCCATCCCAATCACAACAAGCTAAACCCTTTGATCCATCAATTCAAATGAAAGGAATTTGTGTAAAGGTTTCTAATGAAAATTGATTTTAAATAAACAAATCGTATTTTAAGACAATTAGAAAACTTATCATATAATTTTTTAAGATTTTATCCTCAACCATTACAAAATACATCCTTGTAACCCCTTTACAATATAAATAAACCTGATACTTTATCAAGTCATGTTCCTCCCAAGCCTTGACATCATGAAATTTAAAAGTAAATAAAAAATGATTTAAGAGCTCAACTTATTTCATCAACAATGAATAGATAAATTATGGGGTCTTTTTTTAACATGATCAAGGGAAAGAGGATCAAAGGGGGGAATAAATAAATTAATATATCGAGATGAAATTGTTGATTGATTCATAAATAAAATAAAATGTAAATATGGGGAGAATCATAAAATGGAAATCCTCAACTGACAAAGGACCTAAAATGGACTATTCATAGAAAATAAATACATCTTTTGAAGAGGAAGATATAATGGATGAATTTTTTATTTCCATAATTTGAGATGAAAAGAAGAGAATAAAGAAATATAGGTCTTATGAATGAAATTTTTTTTTGATGAGGACCTATCCTCAATTCAAAAATCCTTATCTTTTCTTAATGACTTTACCCTTTATGCTACTAAATCAGGATTTGTCTTATGCTTTTGGACGAGAATCTTTTCTCCTTCTTGAATAAGAAAAATATCTCAAAGATGACATTGAATATGTTATGACTTCATATTGTAACATATATTATGATAATATTATTAAATACTACTTCTATAACTCATAGAGTATTATTAAACAAGAAGAGGTCATACAATCCCCTCTTAAAGAACTCAAATGGTAGAGAATTCTTAAAAAATCCATGGAGTCTACAAAGAATAGTTTTTATAGTAAATATAATGAATATGTAGTATGTAAGAGTTTCAAATTGTGAATATATTATGTGTTTAATAGGTATTTAAGAGCATGTTGAGTGCGTAGGAGCATGTCATACCTTTTGTTTGCACACTTGCCTTAGTGATGTCATCTTTAGCAAGGCAATAATCCAATTTTGTATTTTATAAAATAGGAAATTACAAAAGGCTATGGAATTTCCCATTAGAGGAGGATTAGGTATAATTAACAAGGGTTAATATACATGGGAATTAATATGTTTTTTTCAATGTTTTGATCAATTAAACATTCCATTTAATTGTGTTATGGTAACATTTTTAAAGTGTTGACTTGATTCATGATGTTATTGATAATTGGTGTTGTGTTATGGTGTATTTCCATAATTATGTGTATCATCATGATTCAAGATCAAATTATTAATCTTGTGGATGATTTGGGTCAATTTATGATTTCTAGTTAAATTCATGCATGATTGTAGAAATTCATTTTGATTATAATTTAGACATGACAATGTTGAAATTAGAGTGTCTACAAAAGAAATCAAGGACTTAGGAATGAAATGTGATTTTTCACCTTGTGTTTCTATATTTTTTTACTATGTTAAGAATTCATCTTCTCCTTTAAATGAAAAACAAAGATTTGGGGTAGGAAAACATTCATTGAAGGCATCAACCAGTGTAAAAAAAATTAGAGATAGCTTCAAAATGGACTTATTATATATCATTTCAAAAGGGCATGCTCTATTTTAAAATGAAGAAATATTTTTCTTCTTAAAAAATTTAAGTAGAAAAATGGAGGCTTGAGCATTGATGTAGATATGGATTAATTGTCCATCAAAATTAAAGGCTATAAGCTTTGTTAGGAGTATTAAAATATTATTTAACATATGAATATATCTAGATATATGCAAGCCTAGTTCAAGACAATTAAGAGAAAAAGAGTATGAATGTTTCCTAGAATAAGGGTACCCAATCAGGTTCTTGGAAACAAACAATGAGGTCAAAATCTTAAAGGACAACATCAAGGTCTCTCTGATATCATGTTTTGGTGAAAATAAAGAAAAACATATGTAGGATCAGATGTTATCTCCTTATGCTCATATAATTTATCTTTGTCATTATAATTCCAAGTTAGAAATCGATTTCTCCTTTAAAGATGATTATCTTGAGGAGTCTCAAATAATGGTAGGACCTCATATAAAGAATCAATTAAAAGTGCATAACTAATAATATAAAATTCAACCCATGCATTTCCTAGAATAAAGAAAATTTAAAGGCTGGATGGATTTTTAAAATGCTATTTTTTCCTAAAAGAACCCAAAAGGTATCACCTCTTTTTTATCTTAAATAATTATTTATTGCTCAAACCACTCTAACATTAATATAGTGCCTAAATATAATAATAGAGTGTAGTTATTACATCCAAAAAATGAATGTTTTTGTGTAGTTCTTCCTTTATAATTATTAGATTAGGTTTTTAAAAAGCATAATAAGGTGTTTTTACATCACATTTCATGAGCTCACTTGAAAAAATGCATGATTTTCCATTTAAATTAGGTTAGTTTTAGTTCTACACAATTTTGTCACAAATTACATAAAAAAGGGAAAGGATTGAAATATTCAAATAAAAGTTAACAAAAGAATGTATAATTTAAAAAAAAGGGTTTTTATTGGGGTCCTCACCCTTCAAATGATACATGATTGTAAAAAATGTATGATATATAACTTGATATCAAATTTATACTATAAATCTATATTTCTATTGTATTTTATCTTATCACTTATGGGAGCCATTATAAGGCCTAAAGATAGAGTCAAGACATAGGTAAATCCTAGCAAAGGATTAAAGAGTAATTACTATTGAATCAATAGTAACAATAATAGTTATGGGCATAAGAACTAATGGAAAAGGAAAAATTGGTGCCAGAGCCATGAACATGGATGCTATAAAATTTGACCCTAGAACAAGAATAATGGACTTAAGAACATTTAATTATAGGAAGCGTGCTTCCCGAAGAAAGTTTGGTAACATGATATAAGGGCGGTGAAGCAGTTATGGCCATTTTATGGTCTCCACATTAGAAAAATAATTAGTAGGTATAATATGATATTAATTAATTAAACGAAACTATGAAGATGAGATTTTATTTATCTAGAGAACAAATTTTGGCCAAGAAATGACAAAATAAGTCTAATAGGGACACTGTCTAATTTTTAATATAAATCTTGAGTAGGTCCCAATCCCCTCAACTCTTTTAAAATTTGTATCATTTAAATTATAAATATATGTAGGTAATTCAACATTCTTCATCTACTTACATAGACTCTATTTCCCAATGGATAAGATGTTAGGTAGCTAGATTCAAATTTTAGAAAGAAAGCTTCCCTTGAAAGTTGCCAAAAATGTTAAATAAATTTACTTAGAAAGATAAATTTTAAACTCTCGCTACAAATAACTCAATTGAAAAAATATCACTAGCCTCATGTTCATTTCAATGCTTAAGGTTTGGACAAGAATTATATGATCTAAAAAGAGCTAATTATATTTTAGCTTAGCCATTTTTTAAAGGTTTTCTCTTATTTTGGATTTTCCAATCTCAACCTATTTGATCAAAGTAAAATCAATGACTTTTGGCCCTTTAAAATCCCATAGGGATCTTAGGTCATTAGATCTTCCTCCATCAAAAGACATGAGCTATTTTTGGAAATGTTAGTGACATAATCAATTACTTTCCCCTTACACTACTATATCATTAATCTTTATCTTGGATTCTAATTTGTTAGTCTAAGTTTCCATTTTAAAAATTCTAAAAATCTATGTAGGGCGGATGTAAATATAAGTTACATAGTCAAACAGACATGTGGTGAGATGAAGATAGAGTAAATTAATGATGATGGGATTGATCTGTTGATATAAAATAATTAAAATAAAAAAGGCCTTAATATAAATACATAATCCATGGGTTGAGAAGTCAGAGGATAAATGGTGATATGAATTAAATCAATGAATATAACTTGGTAGCTTTGAGTTTTCCTAATGAAGGCATGATAATGTTGAGACATTAGATATAGTGGAGAAATAAATAACATCACTAGTTGAGAGGATATTAATAGGCCCATAATTGTAAAAATAAAATGTATTAAGGCATATGCCTTGAGCCTTGTACCATTTCGATTTGATTAATATCAACCATGAAAATTGATTAAAAATTTGAGAATCCTCTCCAAACATTAGATATAATTCTATAAAATGGTGTAAATTATTTCATGTAAAAAATATTAGATCATTTTGAAAAAGTGACTTACACTATCATATAGAGTTATTAGTAGGGATTGGCATCGATTCAATCATGTATAAATGAATATAGTAGAATTGAATGAAACTAGGAAATATCATTTTGAGATCAATGTTGTATAGGGTTTTTGATAAAGAAAAAAAGTCAAATATGGGATAATTATAATTTATGGAAGTGGGGTATTCCTTATTACAAAACAATAAAAGTTTGAAGTTGTTTTACCAACCTTGGTAAAATACTTGAAGGTAAAGGTACTCATACAATGTAAATATTGTTTCTTAGTATGAAACACCAACATGCCACTATTTTTTATAAGTAGTTGAGATTTTGATGGGAATCAATAATCCATAAATATGGTATGGGGAAAGTTGAGCACTTAAGTGGGGAACATACACTACAATTCCAGTCTAGAAGCCATCACACCTATAAAATATAATTTAATAAGGGGAAAGATAAGACATGGAACCAAGAATTTAAGCTATTATTATACTCAACAAATAAGTATTTTAATTTTTTTCCCTCTCATTTCATTCTCTATTCTTCTATATATTAAAATTACTTATTTTTTAACCAAAGGTCAATATCATAGACCTTTTAAGTCTACTAAATTTTAGAATTAATATCTAAGCTCCTACTATTTTATTTTTAAATAAAATCTTAAGCCCTCTTATGAAATGTGATGTCATTATGCATAATTTTTGCATGTATAATATTTATTATGACTCTCATTTGCTTGTCCCTTGATTATTATCTTGATGCTACAACTTTGTGTTTCATCTTTCCATTTGCATTCATTTTATTCAAGTTGTGATTATTTTCCTTCCTATATTCTGATAACACTGTGTTCGTATAGATATGAAATCACCCCCTTAATTTTAGTGCATCACCACTTTATTTTTATGCATTATACTATTTTTTTCCCATCCAAATTTCCTTTATAGAAGTATTTTAGGTAGAATAACACTAGTTTAGGAAACAAAACTAGCTAAATTTGGAGGTTCATCACAAGGAGTATTACCACATTAAATAGAGATCCCATGTTATATATGATATGTTCAAAGATTTCAATCATACATTTTATACCATTAAAAAGGTATATCTAGATATGCATTCCTTTGTGATAATGTCTCAAGATAATGCTAAATGATTTATAAATTTTGTTAGGAATTTTTAGAATGAGCATAATATTAGGATTGATTTGTATTTATATTTAACTCTTTGATATTTACTACTATGATTAACCTATGAAACGTTTCTAATTTAACCTAATAGAGACTTACTAATTTGAAAAATAGATGTTGAGTGTTCCTAGGCACTACCAATAGAAGAAGACACATGTGGTAAATTGTAAATATTTGAATTTTACTAAAACTATCATAAGAGTGAAAATTAGTGATTTATGATATAAATATAGTGTATTTTGGATTATGAAAGGTTATTGGATAGATGAGGTTGGTATTCAATAAGTGTATCTAGTAAATTGGGTTTTCTAAGAAAAAATGAATAGATGGATAAGGAAAGTGTGGACAAGAGTCATATGTGTATGAAAAGTCTAAGTATCTCAAAGTGTGATAAAGTTAATGTTTCAAAAGTATGTAATACAAAATTTAGACATCTCACCATCTTACCCTTTGATATAATGTGGAAAAAATATTCACCTCCCCTCCCATATATATATATTTGTCTCCCTCTTCCTAAACTCCATAATCAGTGTAGTATCTTGCCACTTGAGATGCAAGATCCCATTTAGAGCACACTTGAAAATAGTAATTTATTTTTATTTTTTAAAAATAACTTTCCTAAATGTTTTATTATCTAATATAGATTCTACCATGAATTCTTAGTTACAAACAATAATAAGTAATTATAGTAATATAATGCATCACATTTAACAAAGTTTAATAACTTCTAACATTGTTTCATATGTTTTATTTCAAGTAAGATTTCATATAAAATGCATTATGGTAAATCACTTGTCCATATGTTCAATAAAGGAATATAAAAATTCATAATCACATTTCAAAAGTACAACATGAGATAATGGCTCAGTTCTATTTACATAGTTCACAATTATCATAGTTACATCTTTGACAATATTACATTATTTGAATACAACTTTTCCAGAATAAATAAATAAAATATAGATAAAACCAAAAAAAAATTTCCTTCACATGATCATGGAGAATCATGAGAATATCACTATAGTTGGAAATAGATTGTGTAATATAGAGAGAGGGAGAGTATCATAGATGAATTTAACTCCAACCACAAATCCTTTTAGATCCCCCCACACCTCTCATCCACTGAGATTGGCCCTAACATTTATGAAAAATAATAGATATGAATTTGAAAATAAGAGATAGAACATTATGTAGGTGAGTCAACACCATAACTATTCCAAATAGCATGATGCAAGTGTGATAGTGAAATGGGATAAGATTTAGTACATTCTTAATGTATAATTATTACATACATTACTTATGGACATAAGCTTGATATTTTACAAGTCCACCTTATCACATTTAAACTCATTAAATTACTAAGTCATAGTGAAACAAATTAGGATTTATCCCATTGTTTAGTGCACACACCCTAAAGTTCATGACTATATCCCTAGGTCTCTCTAATCTACCCATATTAGTAGTTGATTGACCTTGAATGTCTCATGTAAAATACCCCAATTATATTTGAAAATAATTTATAGGATAATGCCTTACACAAGTCTCCCATACCACCCACACAAGATGATTTTTCATTAACACTTTGGTGAAGGATCATACAACAATATTTTGTCATATATTTATTTAGATTTTATTTGATATATTAGTTACCTTCCTATTGTTATGGGTAATTTTAAACCCTATGTGACTAATTATGGAACTAATAATAAACCTAATTTTTCAATCCTAAAGTAGCATGATATAGGTGACTAATAGCCAAAATTTTAATATAAATATATTTCATTTTTAAAATTACATTTATATAGAGTTTTAGTAATGCCTACTAACCGTAAATTTTTTAGTATAATCTTTATTGTCAATTATTTTAGTAAGTGGAAAAATTAAGAAACAGGTAATATCAAATTGAACATTGATATATTGCTCTTGTTAAATAAAAATATGCATTTTAAAATAAATAATTACAACATTCAAATCATCAACATAATTCAATTAATAACATATTTTTAAATGTAATTATGTTTTAGATTAAGGTAAAAGTAGGGTTTGAAGGGTCCCCAAAACCCTTACATCAAAAATAAAGATAAACCATTAAGCACAGCTAGGTTTTAAAAGAACCTAAAACCAGAAGAACAACTAAACTAGGTTTTACAGGGACCTGCTACCAATAGATGTGACCAAATAAACTACCATCAAAACATAGAAACTTGGAAAGTTTATAGGCTGGATCAGCAACCTGAAAAACCTCCCAAACCTGTAACCAACAATCCAGTGAAGCAACCAGTTTACCAACACAAATAATCTAGTTAGCATAAGGGCACATTAGATATTCTTTTTGCATTAAGGTTTTCCTTACACGACTGAAGGTTCTTATCTAGAGGGGGAACCAAAGGCTTAGACTTCTTCTTCTTAACTACTATCCATCCATCCTCCAACTTTTTTGGCTCAACAACCCTTGCCTCACAAGACAAAGATCCATGGAATACAGACGCCACAATAAACTCCCTATGAGAATCAGATGATGTCTAACTTCTAGGATGATCCTCCAAAATAGGGGAAGAGACCAATGCCATCTCAACCACTAGCTCATTAACCTTAGCCTCCATAGGAGCTTCAAAGGAATGTTTCACCAAAGAATCCTCCATAACCACTGGCTCATAATGAACAGTATCCTCAGTCTCAAAAATAGCTAGATCTTCCAGGGGTTGTTTAACCATGTAATGTTTAGAGGAGTCCTCAAACCACCAAGAAGGTGGTCACCTAGATTTGGGTTTCTCAGCTACACAACGAGCAGTAATATGACCCATCAGGTGGCACTTCTTGTAATGAAAATGGATACCCTCAAAATACAACATTTGTGTCCAAGTGCCACTCGGGGAATCCAAGCAAATTGCCTCAAGAAGGCCCTTAAAAACACCCAAATTTACTAGAAAGCATGCACATGTCAAATGTATAATATCTAAGGTGTCTGCATCCACATATAAGAAATCCCCAATAGCATTTCCAATAGTTTCAAAAATTGAATCATTCCAAAGATGTATTGGAAGATTAGGGAGTCAGACTTAGATAGGGAACTTATTAAAGGATTCTGAGAGAGGATCAAAATCCTTATGCCATGGTTTGGCCATAAGTGGATATCTACCCTGCCAAGAAAAATTATTGTGACCCAAAATAATCTTCCTATCATTGGGGCAAAGGAACTTTACTATAAAAAAACCTTTAGCACATGGGAAGATATGGAAATTTTCTTCAATGACTGGCATCTAGTTCTTGGAGATCCAACCATGTAGATCTATAATAGAGGGAAAAAAGCCACATAAGTGAAAAATAGCAATAAGAGAGGAAAGCTCTTCTACCATATGGAAAATGTCTTCAACTGATTTAGGATCTAGAGTTACCCTAATAGGCTTTAAAGCACTTACAAGCAAAATATGAGAAGGCCCAGATGAGGCATGAGGAAGAGTGTTATGTAATCCAGCTTCAAATGCAACCATGTCAATAAAATTCCTTCCCTCAAATCCAAAACCTGAACTAAGAGCTAGAGATCCATAAGCTAGACGCTGGGTAGAAGGAAGAAAACCCCTAGCCGCAAAAGAAATCGCATAAGGATCAACCAGAACCCTGACCCCACACACAGAGGAAGCCCCACCCACAGTGGGATCCACACCAGCCACCCCTAGAAGACCATTGGTAGAGGAAGGAGGATGGGGAGAACCTCCATAGGCACCTAATGCAGGAGCCATGACCTCTGACTTTGCATTTTGAAATTGTGCACGTGCAGGAGACGCAATAGGAGCCATCTACTATTAGGATCCTATTGTTTAAATGTAATTATGTTATCCTTTAGTTCTTGGGTTCAATTTTTTTATAGGAATGCTTATGGAAAATGTATTTATTTAATTATATCTCATAATTTTAGTGTTTTCAATATTTCTTAACTAGAATATTAGTGTTAAGAGGAGTGCCCTTACTTAGAGAGTTGTATGTGATCTAACTTGACACTATTTTAAAATAGTTTAGTATAAAAGCTATGTTATAAGGTGAGAGATGTAAGTACTATACAATACAATGTTATAAGTTGTTGTAAGTAGATAATAAGAGGGGGTTTGAATCATTATACAATAATGCACATTTAATTCTAAAACCATTCCATCACTTATCAACTTGATCTAGCAAAATAAACATGAAAGCACATACATGCAAAGCATGAACAAGGGCATACATCACATCAACACAACATCTACATGGGAAACCATCTTAGGGGATGAAACCCACTAAACCCTACAATATGGCATACAATATTATAATAACAAGATCCATTTTAGACTAGATACAACTAATCAAAGAAATATCATTCCTTATTTTAGTGATATTGTAATCCCATAAGGAGATTCTACACCTATTTGGCTGAGCTACCATAATAACTAGACATTTATCAAGTTACACCTTGTAAGGAGGTTTCAATCTCCTATATGTTAATCTTCAAAAACAACACCTAAAAAAACATCCACATTTGGAATGATGTCTACAACACCTAATGATGGATCTTTGCTTATAACTCTTCACCTTCATTCACACTCAATCTTCAAATCTATAAGAGCACTATTATGACATCATAAATATGACCTACAGGTCATACATACCATCATCAACCTTATATTCCCTTCAACCCATCCATTAGTCACACATAAAATTCACCTTCCCTTCACTCACCATACACACTCTCTCAAACATCCTCTTGAACATACTCACTCATTCTACCTCTTTTAGGATTATTAGGTCTAATGAATTATGTGATCCATCTACATAAAATTGATTAGATAAGTATGAATGATCCTTAATCTAATTGATTGTCATCAATGACTTATACCTTATCTTTTAAATTTTATCTCCTTATCTTGGCTTTACACACATAGGCCTCTCCCAAATCTGTCACAAGTTAAGAAACAAACACATTTGGTTTCGCTATTTATAGAGTATTCATGATCATCATCAACTTGGATATAAAATAGGCATGCCTTAACCCTTAATGAATTTATCTCATCAAGACAAATCTAAATACCATCCACATAGGTCATCCATATCACCCATGGGTCAACCTTAAGTAGCTACACCTATCAAATAAGCCCTTGTAGCCCTTATATGTCTCATGGAGACCTATTCACCCATTTATCACTTCATTGAGGAAACTAAGAACATATAACTTCTTTTAATTGCATATGTCCACTCCACATGATGCATTTTACATGCTAAAATTATCATATTCAACTTTGATCACTTATGTGTATGTTCAAACAACTCAAAAACTAACTTCGTACATAATAACATCATGAATGAATACACAATCGAAGTATTAAGCATTGTTCATACTGTATATAAATGGTTGAACCTTTATAATACACAAATATGGTCTTCATAGAGTCTAAAAACTCCCTAATAGATAATTCATCATGATATATCAAAAAAATATCAAAACAATCTTTGACATCCTTCTTGGGTCACTTCTAAAATATATATGAAAAAATAGTCAAATTTAAAACTTCATAACTTTGACAGTACAAACTTTTAGATCTTTAAATTTATATTTCTAGATGCATCTTTAAGTCCTATATATTTTTAATTTTTACACCATTATAAAATTATACTTAGATCAAAAGCTATGGATAAAATATCGAGCATTGGTTTTTCTCTTTGAAAAATTCAAATATTCAAATGCCAATAGTCATAGTTAAACCTCAGACACTCTGCTATAATCTTGTGTCCTCACTGCTTATATTAGTCAATGTTTATCAATATTATTATAATTATATTTACCTTTAACATCATTAAATGACTATCACTTTGACCATTTTGACTCCATTCATATTGTTAGATCAATCTATATGAATACACATGAACCATTCAATACTTATCTTTTACCTTTACTTAGCATTAAACATCATTCAATTCTTATCGTCTCACTCAACACACATATTTATATCAATATTTTATAATTTCCCATGCAATATTGATCTCTATAGGATTGTCCTAGCTTTAACAATGCTAGAAAACTATCACTTTGACCTCTTGACTTTAATACACACCATTGATCTTAATTAGTAAAAACATGCACTCACCATATATCCTTGGAAGAATCTTCATATTTATCTCTAGTCAACATTAATATTTGAACACTTGGCACCATCTCACATCATCCTAACATCTTGGAATAGAAGTTCTCTATTAATGTTAATCAAACTATACCTTATGCAAATTTGACTAAATACGGGAACCTTTGTAATTTTCTTGGAAGACCAACTTTGCACAGACATATATTTTACCTCGCTCACTTTCATTTTATCAAATTTGAACCACATGAACTAGGAAAAATTCTAAACAAATCCATACAACCATTTCATCCTAAAATGTCCACATGTATGAGATATAACTTCATTAATATGATTGTTGATGTGGGTTTTAAGAACACCATAGCATAACAAGGTAGCCTCTAATGCTTTAGGATCTCAATGGAGGTAAAATCCATTCTGAGGCATGATTTAAAGGTATGTGGTCTATTTAAACCTATTGATAAAATAGGGAGTAGGGAATTTAGGTTCCTACTAAGGGTATTTAATTTCTATGTGAGTTGGATGGGTAGATGGTTGTTAATCTATAATGGGTAGATCTCAAAGCAAACTTGAAAGGAGGGAAGGATAAGGTAGAAAATAAGGATCTATGGTTTTTAGGAATCACATCCCTATATGGTTTCTAAAATGATAAGTGCTCTCAGAACCTATTCCTATTTATAGCAACAATTGTACACACACAATGAAACATGAATAAGAAGTATATGGAAATAATGATGAAAGAAATTCACAAGCCTCCAATAAAGGTTTCTTCTTTTAGGGAAGCTATTATACACCCTTAATTAAGAGATTATGGCTTAGGCTAGTGATGTATCGAATGTAGTTGTTGCACACACATATAAAACTACATCAAGAAGCACTCATGTAGAATCAAAATTATGAATTAATTTAAACTTGACTATTTTAACCTATATATTTACCATTATTTCAATATCTATTGCATATCTATAGATCAGTACATCAGTTAGTATAGCTAAAAATCCATTTTCAACTATTACACACTAAAGGTTATTGAAACATACAACCAAATAAAATAATAACTAATTACACAAAAATTGGAAAGAAAATACACAAACACATTCATTCATGATCAAAATTGATGCTACTTATATATTAAAAATTCTCTAACAAAAAAATCCAAGTTGGATTACAACTTTGTACATGGGTTTGGGGAAGGGGTCACCTCAATCCTCCAAGTTCATTCAAAGTGTTTACATGTGGTAGTTAGAACATGAGTTTTAACTGTAGTCAAAATTGTATAAGAGAAATCTTATAGTTATCAATTAAATAAGATGACCTTTTCAAAGCCATGAATTATGTGCATGTGTAAAAAATATAAATTTAATTGTATAATAAAAATCTCAAATTATAATAAAATTATGCATCATTATAAAATTGTACATGTATAAAATCTTAGTCTATCAAGGCTACATCATGTGAAGTGTTTCATGTATTTTAGTCAATGTAGTAGTTGTAGTGGTAGTAGTTGAAGTTATAGATGTTGATGCATCACTATAAGCTTTCCTTTTCTTGGCCTCATTCTCTTGATAAAATTTACATGCCACATCATGTTGATGTCATATAATGTTCAAGTTTAGTAGCGGTGCTTGATGTATCCTTTTAACTTGACCAAGGAGTCTTAAATGCTCATCTTTGGTAATTTATTCTTAAAAATTTCCACCATCATAACTTTCTTTTTGGTTATAATCAACTTGGACTCTATCTCTTTTAGTGATAAACCTTTAAAACTCTGCTTGAAGTCATCCACCACTTCTTGAATGAGTTTATCAAAAATTGATCCTAATGATAAATTTTCCTATGGCTTCCTTAACCTTTGATAGCTTCAAATCATTCAAAATCTAAAGTATTTGGGCCTCATGTGCCTAATATTTAGGGATTAAGGCCTCAACTAATTGTAGCCACTCCTTTGTCTATTCCTACCTTATGACAACTAAATTCAAGTCATTGGATGCCTCTAACATGATCATTAAGTATATATGACTATATAATGAGTTGTCTATGTATACAACTAACATATTTAACTTAGAAGTATCATATTTAAAGGAATTTTATAACTAGTTGGAAATATGTACATGAGAGTCCAATTCAGCCCTCATAAACTCCAATGCCTCTAAAGAGTTGTAACATCAAGAAGCTTCTTTTTTCACCTTAGCTTCTATACCTATAGGGATATGTATGATGTTTTATTATTCCTTCAACTATTCCACCTAGGCCTCTATATCTTATTGAGACATCTCTATGCCTTTATGGATGGCTACTATAGCATCCCTATGTGTTTAGGCTAGGTCTACAATATTCTTGACATAAGGAAATTGACTCGGCTATCTATTCTGGCTTTTAGTAAGGGAGAATACTTCTTGTCTTTCCTCAGGAATTATCTCATTTCCTCTATCATCCTCTAACTTCCTATTCTTCACTCTTTGTATACTATTTGATAGGGGGCCAAATAGAGTGGAGATAGAGGGAAGCTTGATGATCTTAAAGCTAGGCATTTGGGAGTCCTTGCTTCTTAAGTCTATAACCCCTAGAGGAATGTCTAACTGTGAAGCATCTAAGGTTATAAAAAAACCTCTTACTTATCCTCCTCTAATTTTAACTATTTCTTTTATACTTTGAAAAGTACATTAGGTAGGGAAGGCCATATAATTTTAGACCAATATACTCCAAATTGAGGGAGTGGATGGACTATGATCAAATAGGGTTTGGCATGCTTTTCCTTAATAGAAATTATCACAATAGTTCTTGATATGGAGGTGGTAGATGGAATTGGAAAGGTGATCTAAGTGGAATGGAAATGGAGGTGTGGAGTGGCCAATGCAGTCTATACCTTCCTAGACACATTCTTCTTCTTTAAGGCTCTGATAGTGGAAGTGCTAGAAGGGACAGAGGAGGTTGGCATGGTGAGTGGGATGGAAGTGGAGAGTAGATCAATCAAAGTGGTGGAAAAGGGATACATGGATGTAGAAGTAATAACTTCCACATGGGGTGTCCTCAACATTGAAGAAATGGAAACATGTCTAAAAATTGGCACAAAAGATAAAATAACACTTATAAAGGGTTGAGTATCTAAGGCACTAGGCACTATAGGCTCTATTTGAAGGCTTATGACCTTGGCTACTTATAGTTATGATTCTTCATCAGAATCATCCTCAATATCCTTAATTATCACAACCTTTCCTTGTGTTCATTCTGAACATGGTGTAGTAGGTAAGTCTTTTGATGATTCTATTATGGGACTACCTATTAGAGTCTTAGGCTTCCTTGTGTAAACCATCAAGCATGTTGGGGAGTCTTAATGGGTAGATATAACCACATATTATTTTGATATTCCAATAGATGTAACATTATAAAAATGGGGCATAGTAGTAGTCACTTTAATTCCACTTATAGTGGGTTATTCTTGTGTTTTCTCCTCGTCATCAAAATCTAAGTTGATGGGGTCCCCTGCTTGTACTCACCTGTTAGTTCTAAGTTTAGATAGCTCAAGCTCTTTCTTAAAATTATTGAGTTTTAATTTCAAAGGGAGTAATTAAGATGAGGAACCCTCCTAGTCCTTGGATTACTCCTCAAACTATCCTCTCTAAAAGTTAGTGTGCTCTCATCCCTTGTATAGATCCTTCTTGCCATCTAGTTCTCTTATAATGATTGAGTGGTCATCTTGGATCATTCTTAAATGATCTTCCTTCAGTCCAATAACTCTTTCCATCTCTAAAATATCTTTATCATCCTTTTCATTAAGAAACAAAAAATCATAAGAATAGGTAACATGGCTATAAGGGATGTTAGACCCTTGTAGATGCTTCTGATTAAGTCTATGTGGATCTCAGTCTCTATGTGGAAGCACGGGGAAAGGGTAACTCTTTCGCTTACTTACCATTTCTAAAAAATACTTCCTCATAGTAGAGACCATTTCCCAATTGTTATATGGTGGCCAAAGTACAAATATTTATTCTACCTAGATAGGTCTTCTTTGACACTCCACCATAATTGGAAAGTAATTTATTTCTCTACCAACTTGTATGGGATGTATTTTGGGAGGCACAAAGGATTAACCTTGTTTCCCAAAATCATTATGACTATGAATTTTGGATAGAGGAATTAGTCCCATTTACCTTCCAAGTTATTTATAATATCTAGTCCAATTCTAGGCAAGATAGCTCTATGAATGGCTTGCCAAACCTATGGATATATGTTCTCTTTTATTCTGACCATATTCTTTTTGTAGGCATATATGTTCATAAATTGGTAGTGGTCACAAATTATGTTTTTGATATAGTATGTGGCTAGAGTCCATAATTCCTTAAGGCCTCAATAATAAGTTCCCATAATGACATCTCGAAAATATAACATCAAATATAAATTATCTAAAGGTGTGGGATGCTTATCCCAGTGAATTATCTATTCTTAGAGACAAAAGCTAATTATCTCACCCAAGGCATATGCATCATCATGGGTGAGTATCATGTATAATAATGGCACCCAATATAGATTAACAAAATGAATACTTGACATACTATAAATTTGTTTCAATATATACATGCCAATGTGTATCCTCATTCTAAACTTATCAATAGAAATATCTCCCTTTGGCTTCTTCCCTTTCCATGTGATGGTCTATTCTGGGAGTAACCATGAAGAGAGTGAATTTTTTAATAATCTCTATGCATTGACTAAGGAAATGTATGCTTGTCAAATTTTGAATTGGGTATGTTCAGAGATAGGTATATTTGGAATTCAAGCCCCAAAATGCATGTGATAACTATGTTATTTCCAGAGTAATGAAGGAAATAATCCTAGGATGTCCTACCCAAGAAAAATAAATCCTATAGGAGGTTGATGCATGGCATCACCTCTAGCTTGGTAGTAGAAAAATGTAACCTTTATTGTTTCAAATCCAAAAACTCTTGGAAAAATGACCTATCAATCAGTGTCATCTCATCTTCCTTTAAAAACACGTCCATAGAATTGATTGCATCCTATTACTTAGAATAGTTGGTGTATCTATTTTTTAATATGGTAGTGTCAAACACTATATCCATGATCTCTATAAAATACTTGATTGAGTATGAAGATGGTGTATTTTCTCCCCTAAATTTCCTAGATGAAGACACCATTGTTGTATATGATTTATTCTACTTGCAGTTTACTTTTAGGCTATATATGTTGTATACTCAATTTCACTCTAGTTTGATCACTATTTACTTAAAATTCTCTTTGTAGGGATTAGTTAAGGCTCTTCAATGTATAGGATAACATGAGACTTCAAATGCATGTTTTTTTAGAAATCAATGAATGATTCAATGGCTACACATCAAATATATATAATATTACATTGAATCACAGTTCATGTGACATAAATTCCCAACATTTACTTTTCTTACAATTCTTATGTAATTCAAACTTTGTTAGTTCAAGTTGGTGGGGGTCTCATATTATTAATGGGAAGTATTTTCAAATTTTATTCAACTAAGTATAACAAGGTTTAGCAGTGTTCTTGGTAGTAAGGCATTCATTGGGAAACATGTTTTGGTAAAATTTCCACAAACTAATTTAGTTAGGGGAATTATTTTAGATAAAATGTCTGCAACAATTTCCCTAAAGACCTTTATCATTAGGTAAAAATTTTGAATTAATTATCCCTAAGGGTAAGTTTTAAAGGGAAAAAATCCAAAGGGTCTACTTCATAAGGCATTTCATCCATGACAAAAGTCCCAAAGTATCTACTTCGTAAAATGCCAAAGGGATATTCAAAAGGCCAAAGGGCAAGTATTTAAGGACAAATACCCATGAAAATTATCCTAAAGGGTAAGTTTCAGATGGCAAAGGGCTTGGGACAAAAGTCTCAAAGGGATAAGGGGATAGGAAAAAGTGCTGAAGAGTAGGTGGCTATTTTAAAAAGGGTCAAAGGGTGACTCAAAATGTCTGAAGGGTCATTTTTATTAGGTAAAGGGCCCAGGACAAAATTCCTAAAGGATAATTTAAAAAGGCCAAAGGGAAATTTCAAAAAGCACTAAAGGGCAAGTTGTTTAAGGTCAAAGGGTAATTATCATCAGGAAAAAATCTAAAGGGTCTACTGCATAAGGCATTTCATCCATGACAAAAGTATTGAAGGATTATTTAGTAAAGTCCAAAGGGATATTTATAAGGGCTACATGGAAAGTTTGTAAGAAAAAATAAAATCTAAAGGAGGATTTATTTTGGACAAAATGTATGTAGACCCAATTCATTCAGAGGAATTATTTTGGAAATAATGTCTACAACAATTTCCCCAATGAAATAAGTCCATGGAAAAAGTCCATAAATAATTATTAAATAAAGGAATGGACAAAACACCTAAAATATAAAACCTAAATATATAGTTTGCATAAGTATAATAAAGATAAGCCCAAAAACATAAGCCCAATAGAATAATCTTGATAGAAATAATTGGTCTATGAACACAATACCATTGAAATTTTTCTAAAGTATGAAAATGCCAATAATCAATTTTCTCCCAGATTTTGCATAAAAATATAGAATAGGGGCTCAAAATCAAGACCATAGTCTAAAAAAAGTGGGTCCCCATTTCCCTATGGAAAAATGGGGGGTGTTGGGTATAATAAATGGTGACTCACAAGGGGAATACTCCTAAGTATTTAAGAACCAAAAAATATGGTTTGTAATCTTAAATCAATCATGAAGTGTTTCATATAAGAATACTTAAATTAGAAACATGAAAGAGACTCCTCAATTCATTCACATAACATACTTTTATTCTAATTTATTGGATCTATGTGTATCAAATGTGTAGTTTATTTAACCCTTGATATGATGAGTTTTTTAATGGATTTGATGATGTTGTAGGTTTCATCCTAGTATCTCTTAAATCCCAAAAAAATGGAAACTCAAGCATTGCTCTATTGTTAACCAGGCATCCATAGCCCTGATAGAGATACCTCAAGCTCCTCTTCTCATGTCATTATTTTATTTTGATCATGACGTATGGTACATTGACCTTATTTCATTATGTGAGCCTTTGGATTATATTTTTATCTTTTGAACTCATTGGTTCTTTTTTTCTTTTATTTTTATCTTATTTTGTTCTTGAATGGAAAAGAGAAGAGATGGAACCCCTATTGAACTATTATAATTATAAAATAACTCATTACTAGAACATCCCTACTAGCCATACCTATTCCTAGAATTGTCACTTCCCATAGGCATTTGATGTGTTAAGTGCATTTGAACCAATACAATAAGAAAAATTTATAAATTTGTATGAAGTATTCTAAGAGAAACTTCCACATTCCTAGTAAAAGTATTCAATTATGACACCATTTAGAATAATCTATGATTACCTACCTTCATCCTAAAGACTTAAAAAAATAGAAATATCCCTAATCTATAAACTAGTCCCAAAGTGTAAAGATTTTTTAATTTCCCCTCTTTCCTACAAGTCATAATCTTAGTTGGTTTTTAACTTGGTTATAGTTAGAGAAAACATAATTCCAATTGTCAGAGAAAGGAAATAATAACTAATCTAAGAAATCACTAAAACCTAATCTAGAAAACATGAAATCTAATCTATGAAGGAAAAATACCAAAATCAAGAAAGATTAATCTATAAAATATGAAACATATTTATGAATGCAATAAATCTAATATAATAAATTGGTAAATCTAATATAATCTTACATGTATGCTCATCTATCCCTCATTAGTTAGTAACACCAGTAAATGACACAACCCTAAAGTAGTGCTTTAGGAACTGTTTGTTGATTAGATATGTAATATCATTGCCTTAGAGGTACTTTAAACAAAATTCTTTATTTCCCATGATCTCCAAAGTATGGTATGGTCTAATCTATAGTGGGGCAAACTTGTGTTATTCTTTCTTTTCATGGGCTTTATTGCAAAGTAACACTAGATCCAAAATCTTGAATGCTTTGACTTTTTATCTCTTGTCAAACCACCTCTTGACCACATCTTGGTGTTTTATAAATGTCTATAAGGCTTCAATCCTTAAATCCTCCATTTCTATTATGTCCAACAATATTGATTCTACTTTATCACTCAGTTCCATGTAGTCTTGCATAAACTAATAAGTGGGTAACTTTATCATAATTGAGAATACATGCTTGTATCCATACACCAATAGATAAGGTGAATCTTTAAGGTCTTACTTATATCTAGTCCTCTTGTTTCTACCTCAAATTTGCTTTTCAGATCATAAAGAAAGAAACTAAAAGAAAGTAATGGACAAGGCTTGGGAAGTACCTGGACTAAAGATTGCGCACCGTAAATCCAGACGCTTGTGAGCACTCCTCTTTGGCTGTGGAGGAATGACACCTGCAAGAAAAAAAGGAAACTTGGACAAGAAAAATTTTAGAAGGATGGGCAGTGGGTTGCCAAGCAAAGGCTTGTTCCCAGAAGTGTAAAAACTTCCTTAAGGGAGGTCAACCCACTGTTTTGATGAGATAAGTGACTGATAAAAGATAGAATGCCAGAATATAGAAGTGACAAAGAAATTAGAAAGGAAAGAAGAAAACAAAATGATTACCTAAAAGAGTTGTAGGATTGATGACAGTCGCCGAGGTCGGTAATGTCGCCGGCGTCGGTTATCTGATCTGCCGGCGTCGGCTATCCTGCCGACGTTGGTTGGGGAAGTGACCGGCGTCGGTCAGGGTTATGGCCTGTAGTCGGGTCTGGGTTGCTTTCTGGACTGTGGACGGGTCTGAGACTGAACGGGGACAAGTTTGGATGGATTGGGGAGTGGTCTGGTTCGGGTTGGGTGCCTAATGCAAGGTCTTCTTGGCAGAGAGATGGGGAAGAGGAAGAGACACAGAGGACAGAGAAGAGGAGGATTCACAGAGGACAGGGCTTGAGAAGGCTTGGCAGCCTCTCAGGGGGAAGGATAGAGGGAGCAGAAGACAACAAATAGGATAGATTACTGGAAACTAAACAAATGAAATAAAAAAACCAGACTAGCTTACCTTTTAGCTTGCTGAATGAAGAGAGGAGGTGCTGTTGTCGAAGCCACAGAAGACTTGTTGAGGAGAAAATCTGATCCAGAGCCTTTTCACCTGTTGCTGCTGTTGCACGAGGTCAAGACAGAGGAGAGATGAAAGCCAAAGTGCCAAGAGAAGTCTGTTTCGAGCTCAAGAGTCCAGGGGCTGCAACGGATGCCAAAAGGGATAATGAAGGCTGCCGACGTCGGCAGTTTCATTGACGTCGGCCGAAGGGTCGCCGATGTCGGCGGTCGCAGGATGGGCACAGAGGCTAAAAATAGCCTCTGCCCATTCTTGCACGCCGCCGGGCGAGGGGTCATGGGAAGAACGGTCACAAGGATGCCAAAATGGGCGTGGGGGGATATAATGGTGAGATTTGGCCTAATAAATGCTAGGGGGAAGGTGGAGGGATTCAAGGGAGGATCCAAGGTGGCAAGGGTAGGGTGGAAAGGGGGCCTTATTTAATTAAAAATAGATGTTTATTTCCAATTAATAAGACTTAGGTGGGTTAGGGACCAAGGAGGACTAGGAGGGAGAAAGGACCAAGGGGGAGAACCAAGGTGCAGACACGTTTGCGGTGTCTACATTTTCCCCTTTTTGTCTTGTTGGTTGTTCTAGATGAACTGCAAGACAAAAACAAGAGTTGGTTGCCCCAGAAAAAGGATGAGGTGTTCCCCCCTCAAAGCGATAGTCGAGAGAAGGGAACCGAAGATCGAGTGTCGATTTGATAGAGAAATGGATAGAAGAGAGTGAGTGAAAACGCTGCCATAGTCGTGATTGCACGTATTCCACTTCACGAGAGGGTCAGGTCAAATTGTCGCATGTCGAGGGTCAAGGAGTGCCAAAATTGAAGTAATCGGGCCCCAGCATTTAGTCATCTACTGATCGGGTCACTCAATCTAAGCTGAAGCTCTAAATGGTCATCGTGTCCCAGGTATCTAGGGCTCAGGAAGTGCTCCCAGAAACATGAAAAAGCCACAAATAGTAGGGATCAACTGGCTCGCGATCTTATACTTGTGAATGGTCAAAAATAGTCTGCAGACAATTCTGCTAACCAGCCGTGAGGTAGCACACATGCAAAAACAACCAAGGCAACATTGGCTTGGAAGAAGGTCAAAGAAGATACGCATGATCTCCAATGGTCATTGGTCAAGAGGATGGATGGACGAAAGGATGCGGCCGAGCTAACCCCAGAAGACCCTATGTCAACTGAGTGCTGCCTACATAGCCCTGGTGATAGGGCCTCAGGCCGATGTAGTTCTCCCTAAAAGGGAGGAAGGGTCAGAGGGATTGATTGGTCTTGGTCAAAGTCGATGATTGGTCTTGGTCAAAGGTCTTGGTCAAAGGTCTTGGTCAAAGGTCACGAAGTTGGGTGTGATAAGAGTCAAAGAAGAGAAGGTTTGTCCATCATAGAGATGAACAAAAGGGGGTGGTCGAGCTAACCTCAGAAGATGCAGTATCTGAGTGCTGCCTACATAGCCCTAGTCATAGGGCCTCAGACCAATGTAGTTCAGACGAATTGAGAAGATTGGTCGATGATGAGATTGGTCAAGCGTTGAAATGATGAGGCTAAGATGAGGATAAAAGGATGCTACAGATGGTGTATTCTGTAGAAGTGGTCGAGAGTCTTTCATCTCTAGCAAGTTTCCATAGTCGCGATGGATGTATGCTAAAAATGAATAGAAGGGTCTATTTATGCTTCAACAAGTATTGGTTTATGCTTAACATAAATTGGGTCTGGTCGGTAGTTCCCATGTGTATTGGTGTCCATAGAAACTATGTGAAATGGACAAGGATGATGCCTGATGTCATGTTGAAAATGTCGAGGCTGGATTTGAGAAATGTTGAAGTTGGTTGGGTTTAAGGATGAGTCGACAATTGATGTGGCCAAAGCGTGACCAAAGTGTAGAGAAAAGGTGAAAGGCAAATTGCTCTTTCATTGACAAGGACCAGAAAGGAAGCACAGATAGGGGTTGTTAGAACAAAAGCCCCGTTCATGCATTACGTCGTTGACCAGTGTTGAGTTAGAACGGTAATCGAATCACTTTGACATTAAAGTGAGCTCGAAGTCCCTTGAGCAGGTGATAGGAGGAGGATAGGGTAACCCAGTTTAAGAGTAGGAATAACCTTGCCCCTTTTATAGGAGACCCTGAGACAACTACAAGCCAAGTCCGTGACTCCTTTTTTTTTTTTTTTTGGCGCAGACTGATCGATGCGGGAAGCCTGCATAGAGATGTCATTTGATGTAATGGTCATGTTATGAAGCTGATCAATGCGAGAAGCTTCTAATAAAAGTTGATGTTTATTGCCAGATTAGTCATAGCCATCCTTCGAGGGAGTGGTCTATATTTTTGCTTAATAATGTTTGAAAAGTTGGCCTAGCTGTCCTTCAAGGGATCAGTCTAGTAATACAGCAATGATAGTACAGCTGTCCTTCGAGGGATCAGTCTGTCTTTTTAATTTGACTTGATTTAGTGACCATGGATATGTTTTGACATCTTGACTTGTATATATTGATAGAAATGAGAGTCACGGACAAGACTGTAGAAGCTCAAGGACGCCCATTTTTATTAGGACAAAGCATCACTGCATCCTAAAAGGGTTGTAAAGGACTTGTTAAGAGGAATAGGGTTGAAAGGGATGAGGATTAAGAGGACAAGGATTGCTCAAGGGACGAGCTCAAGTTACGTGTCAAGTAGATGAGTACTCGACTAGCAGAAGAATGGTCGAAGATGCAACGCATTAAGAGGCTCAGGTTCTGGCCGTCCGTCGAGGGAAGACAGACGATAAGTCCCTGACCCATACTTGTGCGTGATGATAAAAGGTCCAAGCCAATTGGGGGCAAATTTGCCTCGTTTACTTCGCTCCATATTGGTCACGTGCTGATTCTCTTTGAGGACGAGGTCTCTGATGTTGAAATCTCGTTCTCACAGATTTTTGTCGTAGGCCCGCTTTATGCGACTTTGGTAGACATGGAGATGATTAAGGGCAGCCAGACGGCGCTCGTCGAGTAACTCAAGTTGAGCTAGGTGATCTTGACGAAAGTCATCATTGGAGAGAATGTCATGCAGGGAGATGCGGAGAGATGAGATCTGTACTTCGAGAGATAAGACAACCTCTGTTCCATACACGAGAGAAAAGGGAGTAGCACCGGTAGAGGTTCGGATGCTAGTGCGGTAGGCCCACAAAGTGAAGGGGATATGAACGTGCCAATCCCTTCCTGTATCGTCGACCACCTTCATGAGAATTTTGGTGAGAATTTTGTTGGAAGCCTCAGCCTGCCCATTTGCTTGTGGGTAGTAAGGCAAAGAAAAGCTGAGTTTGATGCCAAATGAGTCGCATAGTTTTTGGACAGTCTTGTTTTTGAAGGACTTGCCATTGTCGGTGATGATTTTGTGAGGGACACCGAAACGACAGATGATGTGGCTGCTGATGAAGTCGACAATTTTGTCGGCTTTTGTGGAGACAAGAGGAATGGCTTCCACCCACTTGGTGAAATACCCAGTGGCAATGATGATGGACTGATGATGAAGAGACGAGTGAGGGTTGATCTCATCGATGAGATCCAAGCCCCACTGAGAGAAAGGCCAAAAATCCTGAGCGACTTGCAAGGCGTGGCTGGGGAGATGAAGCAGGTTAGAGTGCTGCTGACACTTGATGCAACGCCGAACATAATCGCTACAGTCTTGATGAAGGGTGGGCCAATAATAACCCAGGTGAAGGGTGCGCTTGGCAACTGAGTTTTCACTGAAGTGTCCACCACAAATCCCATCGTGGACTTGCTTTACGGCATGAGAAGCTTCAACAGGGGTTAGACAGCAAAGAAGGAGACCGTCAAAGCCTCGCTTATAAAGAAGACCTCCTAGCATGGTATAGCGAGTTGTGCGCTTGATGAAAGCTCGGCGCGCATTGCTAGAGAGGTTGGGAGGAGTGCCAGAAAGAGACAAGTAGTCCACAAGTTGCTTATACCAGTCATCTTGTGGGCTAGAATTGACAGTGTTGATATGGTCGATGTGAGGAGAGATGTATGAAGGCAAAGGTACACGATGCACTGTGATAAAAAGGCGGCATGATGATGATGAAGATGGGATATGCGAAGCAAGAGAAGCCATGGTGTCGGCAAACTTGTTCGTAGAGCGTGGAACAGTCTGCAAGAGGTAATGGTCGAAAGATGCCAAAAGAAGGTCAGCACGATTCTTATACCTTTGTAAGACTTCATTTTTACAGAGATACGAACTGTTAACTTGATTAACGACGAGCTGCGAGTCGCCGAAGATGTTGATAGACTTGATGTGGAGAGAAAGGGCAGTCTGAAGTCCCAAAATTAAGGCCTTGTATTCGGCCATATTATTGGTACAATCAAAGTCAAGCTTGAAAGATAGAGGCATGGGCTCCCCTTTGAGTGGGATGAGGATGACCCCCGCACCCCCACCGAGTTGACATTTGGAGCCGTCAAAGAACATAGTCATCTGGTAGACGGTGTCATCGGTGGAAAGGGTAGCGATAGACTCGTCAGGGAACTCACAGTGTGAAGGTTGGTTGTCGGGAAGAGGGGCATCCACCAGTTGGTCAGCGATGGTTTACCCCTTGATAGATTTCTGTTGGATGAATTCGAAGTCAAACTCAGCAAGCAGCATGAGCCACCGAGCCATACGTTGATTCTGATATGGCTTGGAGTGCATGTACTTGAGAGGGTCGGTGTGAGTGACGACAAAGGTTTTGTGGTTGAGAAGATAGTGGTGGAGCTTGGTAGTGGAAAAGACTAATGCCAAACAGAGTTTCTCGGTATGAGTATACCGAGTTTCATAGTCGACCAGTGTTCGGCTGATGTAGTAGACCGCTTGCTCGCGATGATGCTCGTCTCGGTGCATGATCATGGCACCTAACGAATGGTTGGTAGCAGAGATATAAAGGTAGAAGGGTTGGTCGTCCTTAGGTGGAATGAGGACTGGTGGAGAGACCAGATAGCCTTTGAGGGCTTCAAAAGCCTCTTGACAGCCCTTATCCCATTTAAAGGAGACGTCTTTCTTAAGGAGGTGATGAAAAGGTTGGCAGCAGTCTGAAAGTTGCGAGATGAAATGATGAATGGACTGGAGCTTCCCTTGTAGACTGCGAAGCTGCTTGAGATTGGTCGGGGGCGGCATTTCAAGAATAGCGCGGATCTTGGCGGGATCTATCTCGATACCACGGAAGGAAACGATGAAGCCGAGAAGTTTGCCTGAGAGGACCCCAAAGACACACTTCTTGGGGTTGAGGCGGACATTGTATTGCAGAAGATGAGAGAAGATGATTGTGAGAATGGTCAAGTGGTCATGGTGAAGCTTGGACTTGTCGAGAAGGTCATCCACATAGTCTTCCATGATTTTGTGGAGGAGATCATGGAAAATGTAGGTCATGGCGCGCTGATAAGTGGCACCAACATTTTTCAGGCTGAAAGGCATGACTCGATAGCAGAAAGTCCCCCATGGGGTGATAAAGGTAGTCTTGTGCTGGTCTTCTGGTGCGATCAGGATTTGATTGTATCCTGAAAACCCATCCATGAGAGATAGCATTTCATGGCCAGCCGTGAGATCAACAAGCTGGTCAATGTTAGGAAGAGGAAAATCATCTTTGGGACAGGCTAGGTTAAGGTCGCAATAGTCCGTGCAGATCTGAATCCCCCCAGTTGCTTTAGTAACTGGGACGATGTTAGAGACCCACTGTGGATAATCAATGGGTTGGATGAAGGAGACAGAAAGAAGGCACTGAAGCTCCTCTTTGACAAGGAGCACAACGTGAGGATGCATCTTTCGAAGCTTCTGCCTAACAGGCTTAGCCTCTGGTTTGGTGACAATGTTATGGGTAGCAATGGTGGGGTCGATGCCAGGCATGTCGCTGTAAGTCCAGGCAAAGGCCTTACTATGGTTGGAAAGGAACTGGGCATAGTCAAGCTGCTCCTGAGCATCTAAAGATTGGCCAATCTTTAAGACGTGAGGAACATCAGAAGAAGAAGGGAGGTTGATGTCAATGGTGGATTCATTTAACATAACCTGGGTCTCGGAAGGGAGGAAACACTGGACGAAAGAGTCATCGGCACCCATGTAGGAAAGGATGGCGTCATCGTCAACGCAGTGGATAGTGTGAATGGTTGCCGACTCATCCTCTACCATGCTAGGAAAGATGAGAGGGAGAGACCTGGGCACCCCATTGAGCTGATAGGTCAGGGGTTCCAGGCGGATGGTGTTTATGGAAAAAAAAAACTAGGAGGGATGGAAACCATCGACTCCGTAGGTGACGAAGGGGAAATGGGCGAGTCTGGAAGAGATTGGTCAATGGTTGGTTCGGGACAAAGGTCGGAAGGAGCCTGAGTGGGGTCATGATATCCCAGGCCATACCGTTTCTTGGCATCGTGATCATTGAGCGGCTCGATGGGCTGATGGGAGCCCTACTCATATCATCCAAAACCAAAACCCTTCCATGCACACCTGTGAAGGTAAGTGTGTGCAAAGGCGGGGTTGCCAAGAAACGAGAAATCAGATGTGAAAGGTTGGGGTGAAGAGAGGGAAGTGCCGTTGGTAGGATCTTGATTAAGCCCCCCATAGACAAAGTTGGTTTGGAAGTGAGGAGGACCATAAGGTACAACCGTCCCGATCCGATGGTCATAATTAGGACTGAGGTGAAGGCGTCCATACTCTTGCAGAGTTTGGAACATGTCGAGGGTCAACAAGTGATATTCCCCAAGTGATAGTCATTGGAAGATGTCTTCCATGGGGTCTTTGGTCGACGCTTAAAGAGGAGGGGTGAGGGCAACCACCGATTGCGAACTGGTCGAAGCTTCCATAGATGGAGGCGGTGCCGGAGTGGACGGCTTGATGGGAATGAGGACATCGTTAGGATGGTAGGTGGTGTTGCAAGTCTTGAAGGGTGAAGGGTCAGCGGGAATGGTGTGGACTTGCCCGTCATGTTCAAACTTCACACAACGGTGCAGGGTGGAGGGTATACAGGCCATGGCAAGGATCCAAGGTCAGCCCAGTAGAAGGTTGTATTGAAACTCTCCTTAAATGATATAGAAGAGCTCTGGGACTATGCGTGGGCCTACGTGAATGTGGAGGATGACTGTGCCAATGGTTGTGGCGGTGGTGTCGTTGAAAGAGCATAAGATCACGTCAGTTTTGGAGACGTAGTTCTTGGGAAGAGCCAGCTGATCAAAGGCGTGGGTAGAGATTATGTTGATGCTAGCGCCGCCGTCGATCATAACGCGTTTAATGCGTGTCCGATCAACATAGGCAGTGATGAAGAGGGCGGTGTCCTGATCTTCCGTGTTAGATGTGGGAATCTCAGAATCGCTGAATGTGATGGAAGCGACAGGAGACAAGGAATGGACGAGGGCAGCGAGTGGTTGGGGGTCCTCGGGTTGGACCTCCGCTGCCTGCAAGGCTTGGATAAGGGCTTGATGGTGCTGAGGCGAGGTTTGGATAAGGTCGTAAAGAGACATCTTCACAGGTGTTTGGTGAAGCTGCTTCAGCATGGAGTCGTGAATTGGCCCAAAAGAGGAAGACGAAGAAGGTTGGGACGCGCCAAGGATAGAGATTTTAGGCTTGGGCACAAGGGGTGGCTTGATGAAGGGATAGGTCCAAGGAATGGCAGCTTTTTCCTTGGCCTTGTCCTTTTGCGATCTAGTGGTTATATGGATAGCATTGATTTTGAAAATGGGAGGTGAAGAAGGGGTCATGTCTTGCTGGTGAGATGTTGACGTGTTTGAAGGGGTTAGACAGGAAGGAGTCGGGGTCTGGTCAAGAGTATCCTCAAGGAGAAGAGTGTCTTTCTCCATGTGGCAGCGAATGACAGCCTTGAGGGCACAGCAAGTCTCGGTGTCGTGTCCTGGTGTACGATGATATAAACAAATTTTCGTATCGTCGAACCAGGAGGGCTTAGACCTAAGAGGTTGGAAAGGCTTGATGGGCGGAAGGGTTATGTCAAAAGTCTGGAGAAGTCGGCGCAATATCGATGAGTATGAGCCCAATAGAGGGTCTGTGCTATTTGATATGCGCGAGGTTGGTAGCTTTTGCTTAGGCGAGGTTAGAAGAGGTTTCCGTACCACCTTATGGGTTGATGGCGCGGTGACAGATGGAGACGGCTCTTTCTTGATGATTGATACCGCCTTTTTGAGAGAGGGATGACTGGAGGTAGGTAGAGGAAGCAAAGGAGGCAATGAGTTTTGGTTGAAGGCCGGAGTGGGAAGGATGCTAGCCAAGGTCGAAGGATGGGGGCCCAAAATGGATGGCAATGGTGACGGAGAAGGAGGCGTTCATTTCTGTGGTCTGGCAGTCTTCTTCGCCTTGGTTGGAAGACTACTACTGGTCGAGGTCTGGCCTAGGTCCACCTTCACTTACGGGTTAGTGAGGGAGGAGATAGGATGAACGCCAAATGACTTGATGGGTTTGGACGAGATAGACGTAGGCTTTGGTTTGGACGGGTTTGGTTGAGGTTTGAGAGTCTGGTCTTTGTCAAGAGTCTGATGAGATTCCACCTTAGGAGGATTAGCGGCATGTGATGAGAGGGCGCGGGTATGTTGAAGGGCTTTAAGACGCTCCCACAACACCTGAGGTGTCACTTTCCTCAAAGGGAGAAGTTCGATCTTCTCCACTAACCGAGAAAATGGCTGAGAGGAAGATGTTGATGGTTGCGAGGTTGAAGATGAGATGGGAGTAGTGGTCTTAGACGCATGGTGTGGTGAAGTCATGACAGATTTAGATGAAGATGAAGGGGAGACAGGTTCTTCCCTAGGTGGAGAAGAAACTGGGGAGTGAGGCTCCTCCAGCGGGTAAGGGGCAGGGATGACGGTGCCCTCCACTTGCGGCTGAGGAGTAGGAAGGGTCGGGTCCTCCATAGGCTGCAGAAAGGAGGATGGCAAGACTGGTTGTGCTGGTAAGGCCGAGGTGTCCTCCAAGATGAGAGAGGTTAATGGAGGACTGGCTGGGGAGAGAGGCTCGCCCACATGTGACGGATTGATTGATGGACTAACCTCAAGAGGCTGATTGGGGACGAAAGGAGAAACCGTATTGACTGTCCAAATATTGTGCTCATGATTGTCGTCAATTAAGGTCTGGACATTGTTCTGAGTTGGCAGATGATTGGGGAAAGGTTGTTTGAAGATGTCAATGGCCTGATTAGGGGGTGCATTTAGATTGTCTAAGATGAGATCCCCCTTTTCAAGCATGTCTTGTATTATGTTCTTAAAGGTCTTGCAGTTTTTCGTGTCATGGCCCTTAACATGGTGGAAGCTGCAGAAGTCTTACTCCCTATACCACGCGGGGATGGCGTGTGAGGGATCGAATTGTGGAGGAGGTCAAGCTTGAGGGAGATTGAGGACCCCCTGTTTAAGAAGCTTTTCCAGCACAGACGCATATGATTCTCTGAGAGGAGTATATCGTCGCTACACGTATCTTTGCTGGAATTGCCGAGTAGCGCTCTGAGATGTAGAGGGCTCAGGTTGATTGGACAAAGAAGATGAAGGTCTGACAACCATGGCATTAGCTGAAGCCTTGGATTTAGAATTGGATGATGATGGCTTGGCAGAAGAAGAGTCATTGGTCTTAGAGCTGGGATTCTTACTCCGCAACTTGACCTTGTTCTCCTCGATGGCACGCAACTCAAGTTTGCGGGCCATCGTGAAGGCCTCATCAAAAGTGCGGAAGGTTTGAACCCTCAGGGTGGAAGAGATATGTCGGGCACAGGCTTGAGAAAAGAGTTCAATAAGCTCAGCCTGAGGCAAGGAAAAGGAGAGTTGGTTGATAAGGCCTCTCCATCGAGCAACGAAGTCGGCTATGGACTCGTCCTCGAATTGCCGAATAGAATAGAGGTCCGTGATTGAGACCTTCTTGGTTATGTTGATGGAAAAGTGATCGAGGAATAGCTGAGCCAATTGTGTGAATGAGAAGAGAGAATGGCTAGGAAGGGAGCTGTACCAGTCAAGTGTAGCACCCAAGAGAGACATAGGAAACGTGCGTAAGAGTAACGCATCGTCATGGCCAATGAGGTAGCAGGCATGTCTGAATGCCCGCAAGTGTTGTTGTGGGTCTTCCTTGTTTTGAAAGCGAGAAAACTTCGGAAGCTCCCACTGGCTAGGATATGGTCTGATTGGGACAGAAGGATGAATGGGCTTGTTGCAGATCTGCTCATATGAAAGAGTGTTGCGTGAGCCAGAAACAGAGGTCTCAAGACTGGTCATCTTGTCCATCAGCATCTTGATGATGTCTGCCGACGGATTGACGGGTTGCGTGCCCCCTAAGTTGTAGGGTGCTTGGAAGAGGTTAGAGGAGGTGTGCGACATAGTCGGTTGCAGAATGTACGGATGACTAATCGCAGGGGCAGAGGTGAAGGCTAGAGGTGGTTGGGTAGAAGACATAGTTGGGCCCATTGTTGCCACGAGAGGTTGGACTGTGGTAACGGGGGCCAAGGGGTAAGAAGCCACCCTAGTGTTGATAGGGGCCAGGGTAGGTGGAATAGAGACGACAAGGTTTTGAAATGGAGTGGATAGAGGTTGAGCGGGTTGAGGTTGACAAGGGGCCGGAACCCTGGTGAAAGTGGGCCCAATGATAGAGGGAGAGGCCACACTTGGAGGATTGGTCAAAGTCTAGTCAGTGGTCAAAGCGATGGCTTGAGTGTCCGAAGGTTGAACTATGGATGTTGTCGATACAGCCGTAGTCACGACAAGGGAGGTTGGCATTCCATAGATCGGATTGCCCAAGGAGTCTCATGTTCGGCTATGCGCGAGATAGTGTTGCAAGGCCTTGACATTGAGGTCCAAGAATCGCTCGAAGTCTTGGTCCCCTTCTTGGACAATGGGAGTCTGCGGCGGGGTTGGACGGGCAGGAGTTCTTTCGGTCTCTGAGTTGAACTCCATTGTAGGCTTGGTCACGGATGGGGTGGACGGAAGTGGTTGATGGCAGGCGTGGTCGACAAGAGCCTTGGCTTGGATACGAGTCAAAACCATGCAAGGCAAAGGAGGTTCAGGTCTCAGGAACTATGTTGCTCAGTTTCAGAAGACCAGGATGAAGTCTTTGACAGAGAAAGGACAGGTTTCAAGTTACTGGTTTTGGAAAAAAAGGACAGTGACAGAGACCGACGTCGGTTGAAAAACTGATGTCGGTAGGAAATGTGGCCGACGTCGGTCAGATAACCGATGCCGGTAACAAATGAAGCCGACGTCAGTAGCAGGACCGATGCCGGTGACAGGGGAAGCCGACGTCGATGGCAGAACCGATGTCGGTGACTGTTGTTTCCAGAGAACCAAAAGGTTCTTGGAAAAACAAAGAAGAAAGCATCCTCACACACTCAAACAAATAGATGAGAAGAGGAGAATAGAGAAAGACAGACAAGCCTAAGCGATAAATCCTAGAAATTAACCTTAGAAACTTGTGGCTTATGCCTTAGATGAATGTTTAGGGAGATTGGCTGAAAAATGGGTCCTAGAAGAAGGCGGTCTAAAGATGGTTTCAGGTGTTGTTTTAGGTGCTCAAAGATCTGTGTTAGGGTCTGGTATGTGGCCTGGTGCTAAGGAGCAAGCTCCCCTCACTTCACGATTCCAGTGGTTAGCTGGTCTCGCTTAGCCAAGATATACCTCGCCTAGAGTTTAGACTCTGCCAGAGAACGGAGTGGGCTTCCCCCTTGGTGATGAAATCCAAGTGGGGTCACCAGGACGGGTAAGGTATCTACTGGGTGATGAAATCCCAGTCGGGCCTTGTCTCAGGTATGTTTTATGTGTGTTTTAGTGCATGTGATTCGGTAGTGTAACATCAAGTGCCTACGGTTTATTCAATATGCGCCTAAGTTACTAGATGTGGACTAATGCAAGCACAAGCAGAAATGAAAGTGCAATACGTTTTAATGCCCAAGTTGAAATGTGATATTGTTATGAAGACAAGATTGAGAAAGGGTTGAGAGTATGATATTTAGACTAGTCTAGAATGCAAGGAAGAAAGGTTCATTTTAGTCCTGCTTATAGTGTCATTTGGAATAGAAGAAAGAGACAAGAAGAAAGGAGCCTAAATGCACCTAAATGAATGAAAAGGAAAAGGAACCCAGGAGGAACCTAGCGTCCCACCGGGTGTGCCAGAGATGTTTCTACCTCAAATTTGCTTTTCAGATCATAAAGAAAGAAACTAAAAGAAAGTAATGGACAAGGCTTGGGAAGTACCTGGACTAAAGATTGCGCACCGTAAATCCAGACGCTTGTGAGCACTCCTCTTTGGCTGTGGAGGAATGACACCTGCAAGAAAAAAAGGAAACTTGGACAAGAAAAACGTTAGAAGGATGGGCAGTGGGTTGCCAAGTAAAGGCTTGTTCCCAGAAGTGTAAAAACTTCCTTAAGGGAGGTCAACCCACTGTTTTGATGAGATAAGTGACTGATAAAAGACAGAATGCCAGAATACAGAAGTGACAAAGAAATTAGAAAGGAAAGAAGAAAACAAAATGATTACCTGAAAGAGTTGTAGGACTGATGACAGTCGCCGAGGTCGGTAATGTCGCCGGCGTCGGTTATCTGATCTACCGGCGTCGGCTATCCTACCGACGTCGGTTGCGGAAGTGACCGGCGTCGGTTGGGGTTGTGGTGTGTAGTCGGGTCTGGGTTGCTTTCTGGACTGTGGACAGGTCTGAGACTGAACGGGGACAAGTTTGGATGGATTGGGGAGTGGTCTGGTTCGGGTTGGGTGCCTGATGCAAGGTCTTCTTGGTAGAGAGATGGGGAAGAGGAAGAGACACAGAGGACAGGGAAGAGGAGGATTCACAGAGGACAGGGCCTGAAAAGGCTTGGCAGCCTCTCAGGGGGAAGGACAGAGGGAGCAGAAGACAACAAATAGGATAGATTACTGGAAACTAAACAAATGAAATAAAAAAACCAGACTAGCTTACCTTTTAGCTTGCTGAATGAAGAGAGGAGGTGCTGTTGTCGAAGCCACAGAAGACTTGTTGAGGAGAAAATCTGATCCAGAGCCTTTTCACCTGTTGCTGCTGTTGCATGAGGTCAAGACAAAGGAGAGACGAAAGCCAAAGCACTGAGAGAAGTCTGTTTCGAGCTCAAGAGTCCAGGGGCTGCAACGGATGCAGAAAGGGATAATGAAGGCTGTCGACGCTGACAGTTTCGCCGACGTCAGCCGAAGGGTCACCGACGTCGGCGGTCCCAGGATGGGCACAGAGGCTAAAAATAGCCTCTACCCATTCTTGCACGCCGCCGGGCGAGGGGTCATGGGAAGAACGGTCATAAGGATGCCAAAATGGGCGTGGGGGGATATAATGGTGAGATTTGGCCTAATAAATGCTAGGGGGAAGGTGGAGGGATTCAAGGGAGGATCCAAGGTGGCAAGGGTAGGGTGGAAAGGGGGCCTTATTTAATTAAAAATAGATGTTTATTTCCAATTAATAAGACTTAGGTGGGTTAGGGACCAAGGAGGACTAGGAGGGAGAAAGGACCAAGGGGGAGAACCAAGGTGCAGACACGTTTGCGGTGTCTACACCTCTCTCCCCAAATAACATACTTCAATAAATTGTGTCAATCCCTAGGCTTATCCCCTGCTAATTTATTGATTACATCATTTAGACTCTTCTTCATTGATTCTACTAATTCATTTTCATAGGGTAATAGTTAAAAGATAACCTAATAATGATCTAGTTGTTATGTGCCCACTCAATAAATTATTTTGATATAAAATTTAATCCATTGTCACAAATAAGAGAAATAGGCATGCTAAATTTGGTTGTTATGTGTTCTTCTAATAAATGGATCACATCTTGTGCTCTATAGTTATTTATGGTTATGGTCTTGATCCATCTGGTGTAATAGTATATAGTAGTAAGCATGAATTTATGGCTTGTCAAGGAGTTTGGGTTGATGATGCCAATGAATTCTAAACCCCACTAGGAAAATGGCCTTCCTTCAATAACTAGTTATACAGGTATTACTAAATGTACTTCTCTCTTGGCTAAAACTTGAAATTCATGGTTTATTATCACACGAGTGTGAGTATCCTTGAAAACTATTGGCCAATAGTAGCTCATTCTCAATATCTTATGGGTTGTGGTTTTTCTAGAAGGATGACCACTACCTATCTTCTGATGCAAGTTCTCTAGGATTTCTTTATCTTTGTCTATAAATACACACTTGAGATAAATACCTTTATAATTTATTTTGTAGAGGACTCCCTTCTTGATCATGTAATGAAAAAATTAGAGCCTCAAATCTCTTTTTCTCTCTCTATTGAGTTTTGGGGAACAAGTTCCTATAAGTAAATACTAAATTATTTTAGTATATCACTCTTCTTTAGATACCTAAGATTCACATACCTCTTCAAAATTGATATGAGGATCTAGTTTATTCATGATCTAAACAATGCCTTGGCCCTGAATGATCTTTGTAAGCTTGATCTCTATGTCAAATTCTTATAGCTTGGCCATATATTTTCCTTGACGTTCTCTTAGCTCATTCTTTGAAAGAGTGAGCTTGATCATAGGATTAGGTATGATGGTAATAAACTTATTCCTTAATATGTAATTCCAAAACTTATTTACAACTTTGACAAGATCAAAAATCTATTTATCAATCATGGAGTACTTGAGTTTTACATCCTTTAAATTTGTGCTCATAAATGTGATTGGATGGTCTATCTCATCCTTCTTCTGTGTGATGACAAAAATAATCATATGCTATGAATCAAATCAATATAGGTAGAAATATTTATTAAAATATGGATTTATCAATACTAGAGCCTATGATATTACATATTTAATGTCTTGGAAGGACTTTCAGGCTTCAGTTATCCACTATATTTTAACATCCTACTTAAGCATGGAATTTAAAGGTCTAAAATTTTATACAAATCATGAGATGAACTTCCTTATGAATTTAATATTTATAAATAATAATTAAATCTCCTTGATTTTTGGTGCTTGAATTCTTCAAATCACTTGAATTTTAATTGGATCAATGGTGATTCCTTCCTTGGTGATGATGTGCCCTAAAATCTTACCTTCGATGAGTCTAAATATGATTTTATTTAGGTTTAATGAAATAAAAAACCTTTTTCATATTTTGAATATGGACTATAGGTTAATTATGTGGTCCTTCCAATTCTTTTAAAAAACCATAAGATCATCCATATAGATGATTATGAATTTTCCTATCAATCCTTTGAAAGCATGATCCATGGTGTGTTGAAAGGTAGATCATATATTTATTAGGTCAAATAACATCCTCTTATATGCATAAGTTCCACACTTTGTAGTGAAATCCATATTCATTATGTCTTTAGATTACACTAGTACTTGATTATAGCCTAAAAATCCATCCAAAAAGGACATCACTTTAGAACCACTTACTAGTTGTATCGCCTCATCCAAAGAAGTCAAAGGATAAGTGTCCTTTTTATAATATTTTTTCAATTTCCTAAAATTGACACATAATTTTATCTCCCTATTTTTATTTATTACTGTGATCAAATTGTCCACCTAGATAGAATGTCTTACTAGAAAGATGATTTTTTGTGCTCAACAACTTCTCCACTTTTTTTCTGAATGAGAGGTTCTAGAATAAGATTAATCATTCTTTGCCTCTACTTGAATGGTCTATGATATATCTTCAAGGGAATCATATGAGTAATGATCTATGGGTCATATAATTTCAAATCTTCATATGTCCAAGCAATGGCATCCCTATACCAAGTGATTAGATCCTTCACTCATTGTCTCTCTTCTAGGGTACAATTGAGATAAATATTAACATAACATGGGTTGAATTCATCTCCTATATTTTATCTTTTGAAATATGATTCGTTAAATTTTGGCTACCTTAGCTACTATGCCTAGGGATCTATGTTGAATGGTCTCTTGAAGGAGACCAAGCCATCATGTATTTGATTCTCTTTAATCTGAAGAATGTCCTCTTTGTCTAATTACTCTTGATAAAGATGATTAATGTCATCATAAATGATGATTTGGGATTCAAATTCGCCTAACGTAATTAAAAATGGGATACTCTATTGGTCATCACCAAAGACCTAGAAAGTTTCTATGTTATTCAGAATAGAGGGGCATAGTACTAATTCAATTGATATCTTCCTTACCTTAGATTCTTATAACATTTATAGATTATTATTACAATTAAATAATTAATCAATGGTCTTATTTTTATCTATGGAAAGTGATACTATGTTGAAGGCTTCAAATATTTCAATCAAGTCCCATGCTCTATGCTTGTATCCTCTCAAATAAGATAGCTTACATTGGTATTTGTTTTTGACTTGGTTAACCACTAGCTCTGAGTCACCAAATAATGATATTTGATTTGCATTATTCTTGAGTGTAAAATATAGTTCTATAACTAAATCATCATACTTAGCCTTATTTTTTATGTATAGAAATTGTAACCTGTATGCTTCCAATAACTTTTTACCTTATGGATCAACCAACTTGATTCTTATACCTGATCCTTGATTAGATCTAGCACCATCAAAATGTAGAGTCCATATCTAATTCAAACCTTTGGGTTTGGGATTATATATTTGATTTTAAGTGGTAAAAGTATAAATACCAAGGCTTGGCAACTCATACTTTACCTTTTCATTCTTAACATTATATTCTATAATGGGATACTTCATCCTTGGCTCTCTATCAATTCTAATTTGGTTTGAAATTCCTCTCCATGGTAACCAATTATGAGAGAAGTATATGGAGAGATATACATTAAGTGTTTTAGACTAATCCTTGCTCAACAATATTCTATATCTTTTTGGTATATCTACTACTAAAATATCAATGGTCATCTAGACTTGTAGTTTAGATGCTACTTGAATACACATATTGGTCAATTTTCCAACTACTAGTATTACTATTTTTTCTAGTTGAAAAACTATTCTCTTTGAAGAACTTAGAGTGAGACTAACCTTTTGACATATAAAGGTAGGAATGATAGTTACAAAAGCTCCATAATCAACTAGAAGTTATGAATTTTCTTACTAAAAGCCTAAATAGTTAATAAGAAGGGTGGAACCTCTGGCTTACTCTTGTAGATGATGTTGACATTAGTAAATTTTTCCTTGTCTTTAGGTGCTTTAGATTTTTCCATAGGGGCATTTTTGGTAATGAACTTCCATAGAAATTCAGTGATCTATGCTAACTCGTGAAGATTTATATTCACCTTGATCCTCTTTATATTCTCAATAATGTTATATCCTCTTTTATTTGGTTCTTCCTTGCTCTGTTATTGATCATTCCCCTTTGGAGGGGGTGAATTGTTATATGCTTTAAGATTAGGAAGAATCAATATGGTATTTGGAAGAGTCAATGTTGTAAGTGGATGATTATTCCTTAGATTGTATACACCTCTCTGGAAATAATAGAAAGAATGAAATTCATTCATATTGTGTTTTGGTTCATTTTCATCTTCACCTAAGAATGGAAACTCATGAATTTTGAAGAACATAGTGGTACTTGAAGAGCTAAAATCCTAGTGATGCTTAGGTGGATTATGCATCCGATCTTATCTAACCACTTCTCTTTGGAAGATTTAAAACACTACATAGAACTCAATCCAGTTAAGCTCACCATGCTAAAAAGTGTTGTGAATTATGCACAAATTAGGAAGAGCCATTTTTGCTATATTGATATGTAGAAGCTTGTTAGGTTATTCAGGCCTATTGAATAGTATATTGTATCTCTATAATCTAGTGTTATGATTACCAATTGGGGAATTCACATTTCATATCTTCCTTTACATATTCAAGAAATCATTGCTCAATTTTTGAACCATCTTCTAACTAAAATCTAGTTCTATCTTTGTAGAATCGATTCCCTATAAAATAGTAGTGGGGAGTGAAACTAACTATTGATTCTGCTAGTGACCATTGCCTATTGGATGATTATTCAAGAAGATAAAATTTGGCTATGTTATTTTCTTCATGGGAGGCAATGTATACAACTATCTTTGATTGAACATGGGAACATTTTGCTTCACATGTGGTATCAAATTCAACATGGGAAGGCCATTCTGGACATTAGGTGCACCAGGAATCTAAGGATTAAGTTTCTTGACTATATTGATAGCTTATTAAAATGACCATGCCAATTTTTTTAGCTATATCATATTTATTTAGGAACATAATAGTAACTAGATCCAACACATTCTTATAAATTTTCAACATCAATTTCTCATTTGGTTTGTACCTTAGGATAAACTAGTTATACATCTTATGGAACCTTGAATTGAAAGCATATATGGGCTCATTAAGTTCTCTCCTCATTTTTGTGAAGTGTTGGTATACCAAACCATGATTAGTGACTTTTCCAAATTATGTAAGAAAAGTTGCTTGACATTAATCCCAAGAAGTGATAGATTTTTTTTAATTTAAATACCAATCATAAGTAGAATCCATTAAAGTAAAAGGGATTAATTTTTAGGTAACAAAGGATTTAAGATGGAAAACATTAATTATATTTAGTGCATATTTAAAATATCTAATGTGTTCATCTAATGTCCTTACTCCTAAAGGAACAAAGGATGAGTAATTTTTAGGATTTTGAGGTAAATCACACATGTCTCCTAGGATGGTAATAGTAGATATAACTAACTAGGGATAATCAATTGGTTGGTTAATAGGTAAAGTGTTCCTTATTAGATTAGGTGGATTGTTCTGAATTGGGACTATTAGCATAGTTCTAGGTCTCTTATGATTTGTTAGGAGTGAAACTAGAAAACTAGCCTAGGAATTAGATTTGGTCACTCTCCTAGGTGACTCTAGTGTAGCTTTATGCAAAGAATAACTAGTATTATATGGGGTGTTGACCCTCCTTATAACACTAGTAATACTATTCATGTGGGTTTTAAGCACACCACAACATAATGAGGTAGCCTCTAGCATTTTAGGATTTCAATGGAGATAAACTCCACTCCAAAGCATGAATTGCAGGTATGTGATATATTTCAACCTATTAATGGAGTAGGGGGTAGGAAATGTAGGTTGTTGACAAGGTTTTTTGATGGAGGTGTGGTTCCTAATAAGGGTGGTGAATTTTTACATGAGTTAGATGGGAAGTTATTTGTTAATATAGAAGGGTATATCTCAAAACAAAATCAAAAAAGAGGGGAGTGTAAGGAAAAAAAGAAGTTTAAGTGGTTTTCAGGAATCACTTCCATGGTTGGTTTTTAAAAAGATAAGTTCTCTCAAAAACTATGCCTATTGTTAGTAATAATTTCACACACAATCAGACATGGCTAAGAAGTCTAAAGAAATAATGATATAGTAAATTCACAAGCCTCAGATAAAGGTTAATCCTTTTAAGATAGCTATTGCATACCCTTAATCAAGAGATTATGGCTGAGACTAGTGAAGTATCTGAGGTAGCTATTGCACACACATAAAAAACTACATCAAGAAAACATTCACTCACAATCAAAATTATGAAGCAATTTGAACTTGACTATTTTAACCAATATATTTACCAATTTTTCAATATATATTACACATCTATAGATTAGTACATCAATTAATATAAATTAGAATCCATTCATGGATATTACACACTAAATTTTATTGAAACATACAACTAAAGAAAGTAATAAATAATTACACAAAAATTGGAAATAAAATACACAAACACATTTATTAATGATCAAAATTGATTATGCTCCTATATTCAAAATTATCTATAAAAAAATTCAAGTTGGATTATAATTGTTTAAATGGGCTTAGGGAAGGGGTTTCCTCATCCTCTAAGTTCATGCAACGTGTTTACATGTGGTAGTTAGAACATGAGTTCTAACTATAGTCAAAGATGTATAAGAGAAATCTTATAGTTATCAATTAAATAAGTTGACCTTTTCAAAGCCATACAACATGTGCATGTGTATAAATATAAAGTCAATTTTATGATAAAAAGCTTTAACTACAAGAAAATTATGCACCATTATAAAATTTTACATGCATAAAATCTTAGTGTGTCAAGGCTACATCATGTGAAGTATTATATGTACTCTAGTCACTGTAGTAGTTGTGGTGGTAGTAGTTAAAGTTGTATATGTCGACACATTGTTAGAAGCTTTCCTTTTCTTAGCCTTGTTATCTTGATAAAATTTATATGATGTGTCATGATACTATCATATAATGTTTAAGTTCAACATCAATGGTTGATGTATCCTATTAGTTTGACTAAGGATTCTTGCATGCTCATCTTTGGTCATCTATAATTTATTCTTGAAAATTTCCACATTTGTAACTTTCTATCTTTCCACACTCAACTTAACTTTGAATTTATCTATTTTATTTTTAAGCCTTGAAAACTCTACTTAAATTCATACACCACTTATTGAATAAGTTTATGAAAATTAATCCTACTAATCAATTTACATGTGGCATCCTTCACCTTTGATAGATTCAAATCATGAAAAATATAGAGGATTTGGGCCTCATGTGCCTGATATTTAGGGATTAAGGCCCTAATTTATTATAGCCACTCCTTTACCTCTTCCTATCTTATGAAAATTAAATTCAATGCATTGGATGCCTCTAGTGTTATCATTAAGTCTAGATGACTATATAATGAGTTTCTTGTGTATGTAAATAACATCTTCAACTTAACACTATCATCTTTCAAGGAATTATATAATTGGTTGGAATTATTTACATGAGGGGCCAATTCAGCCCTCATTAACTCCAATGCCTCCAAAGAGTTGTAACATCAAGAAGCTACTTATTGAACCTTAGCTTTTATACATATAGGGATATTTATGATCTTGCCTTATTTTTTAGTTATTCCACCTAGGCTTATATCTATTTTTGAGCCATCTCCATGCCTTCATGGATGGCTACTATAGCATCCTTATGTGCTTGGGCTAGGTTTTCAAGATTCTCAACATAAGGAGATTGATAGGGCTATATATTCTGCCTCTTAATGAGGGAGAATACTTCATGTCTTGCCTTAATAATTATCTCCCTATCTCTATCATCCTCTAACTTCCTCTTATTCACTCTCTGTATACTTTTAGATGGGGGGTCAAATAGAGTAGAGATAGAGGTAATCTCTTTGATCTTGAAGCTAGGCATTTGGGAAGCCTTACTTCTTAGGTCTATAGCCCATGGAGGAATGTCCAACTGTGAAGCATCTAAGGTTATAACAATAACCTCTTCTTCATCCTCCTCTACTTTTGGCTATATTTTTTGTACTTTGACAAGTACATTAGGCATGGAAGGCCATATAATCTTGGACTAATCTACTCTTCCAAATTGAAGGAGTGGATGGGCTATGATCAATTCGGGTTTGGCCTTCCTTCCCCTACTATAACTTGTCACAATATTTTCTTATATAGAGGTGGTAGATGGAATTGTAAGGGTGATCTAGGTGGACTATAAATAGAGGTGTGGAGTGGCCAATGTAGTTTTTACCTTTCTAGACACCTTCTTCTTATTTAAGGCTTTGATAGTGGAAGTGTCAAAAGGGATAGAGGAGGTTGGCATGGTGAGTGGGATAGAAGTGGAGAGTGGATCAATAGAGGTGGTGGAAAAGGGATCAATGGAGGTTTAATTAGGCACTTCCACCTGGGGTGTCCTCAACACATAATAAATGGAAACGCATCCAAAAATTGGCACAAAAGATAAAGGAACACTTATAAAGGGTTGAGTACCTAAGAAATTGGGCATTGCAAGCTCTAATTGAAGGCTTGCAGACTTAGCTATTTCTATCCCTACCTCTTCATAAAAATCATCCTCAATATCCTTAATTATCACAACTTCTCCCTATCTTGGTTCTAAGTGTGGAGGTACATCAGGCAAGCCTTGTGATGATTCCATTGTAGGACTTCTTATTAGAGTCTTAGTCTTCCTTCTGTAAACTAGAGGGGTCTTTGGTTGCATGGGGGAGCCTTGATGGGTATATTCTGGTACCTCTCATGTTATTATCCCAATATATGTAACAATATAAACCTAGGGCATAGTAATAGTCATTTAAATGGTGCTTACAGTGAGTTGTTCTTATGTTTTCTCCTCCTCATCATAATCTAAGCTGATGGGGTCCCCTACTTGTGTTCCCCTACTAGTTCTAGATTTAGATAGCTTGGGCTCTTTCTTCACATTATTGAGTTTTAATTTTAAATAGAGTCTTTGAGATGAGGAATCTGATTGTTCCTTGGATTTCTCCCCTGATTAACCTCTCCAAAAGTTAGTGTGTTCCCATCCATTGTATAGAGATTTTTCACCATCCAATTATCTTACAATGACTGAGGGGTCATCTTGGATCATTCGTAAATGATATTCCTTCAGTCTAATGACTCTTACCCTCTCTAAAACATCTTCATCATCCTTTGCATTAAGAAATATAAAATCATAAGAATAGGGAGCATGGTTGTAGGGGATGTTAAACCCATATAGATGATTCTAAATAAGTCCATGTGGATCCTAGTAACTATGTGGAAATGGTAATTCCTTTTCTTGCCTCCTACTTATCCAAAATGCTTCCTCATAGTATAAACCATTCTCTAAATTGTTATATGGTGGATAAATTACAAAGATTTATTATACCTGGATAGGTCCTCTTCGACACTACACCATAATTGAAAAGCAAATTTATGATCTACCAAATTGTTTAGGATGTATTTTAGGAGACACAGAGGATTAACCTTATTTCCTTAAATCATTATGACTGTGAATTTTAGATAGAGTAAGTATTCCCCTTTACCATCCAAGTTATTTACAATATTTGGTCCAATTATAGGCATGGGAGAGCCATAAATGGCTTGAAAAACCTATGGATATATGTACTCTATTATTTTAACCATATTCTTAGTGTAGGCATATATGTGCATAAATTGGTAGTGGTCAAAAATTATATTTTTGATACAGCCTATGGCTAGAGTCCATAATTCCTTGAGGTCTCAGTAATAAGTTCTTATTATGACATATATCAAATAGGAAATCATATATAAATTTCTTGAAGGCATGGTATGATTATCCTTGTGAACTATCTATTCTTAAAGATGAAAGCTTATTATCTCACCTAGGGCATATGCAACATCATGGGTGAGCATCATATATAATAATGGCACCCAATCTAGATTAATAAAATTAATACTTGGCATACCATAAAATTAATTCAAGAGAGACATATTGATGTGTATCCCCATTCTAAACTTGTTGATATAAATAGCTCCTTTTGGCTTCTTCCCTTTCCATGTGATGGTCTAGTCTAGGATTAACCATGAAGAGAGTGCCTTTTCCATTGAGATCATTGTGTTAAACTAGGGAAATGTATGCTTGTCAAAGTGTGAATTACGTATGTTCACATATAGGTATATTTGGAAGTCAAGCCCTAAAATACATGTGACAATTATGTTATTTACAAAGTAATGAAGGAAAGAATCTTGGGATATCCTACTTGAGAAAATAGATCTTGTAAGAGGTTGATGCATGGAATCACCTCTAGTTTGGTGATAGAAAAATGTAATCTTTAGTTTTTGAAAGATAATAACTCTTAGACAAACAAATAATTAATGAGTGTCATCTCATCTTCATAAACACATTCACATAATCGACTATGTCCCATAACTCAAAATAGTTGGTGTATCTATTTTTTAATATGGTAGCATCAAACATTGTATCCATGAACTTTGTAGAATATTTGATTGAGTATGGAGATGGTGGATTTGATCCCCTAAATGTCCTAGATGAATAAATCATTAATGTATACACTTTTTGATACTTACAGTTTCCTTTTAGGTGCTATGTATGTTGTATGCTCAATTCTACTCTTACTTGATCACTATTTATTCATAATTCTCTTTGTAGGGAGTAGCTAGGGATATTTGATGCATATGATAGTAGGATACTTCAAATGCAATTTTGTTTAAAATTAAATGAAGTCTTCAATGGATATGCATCAAATATATAAAATTTTGCATTGAATAGTAGTTCATGTGACATAAATGCCAAACATTAACTTTGCTTATAATTCTTGCATAATTCAAAATTTGTTAGTTTAAGTCGGTAGGGGTCTTAAATATTAATAGGAAGTATTTTCACCTTTTATTCAACTACGTATAGTAAGGTATAGTAGTGTTCTTGGTAGTAAGGCATTCGTTGGGGTAAATGTTTTGGAAAAATTTCCATAGACTATTTCGGTCTTATTTTAGATAAAATGTCTACAATGATTTACCCAAAGACCTATTTCATTAGGCAAAAATTCTAAAGCATTTATCCCAAAGGGTAAGTTCTAGAGGGAAAAAATTTGAAGGGTCTACTTCATTGGGCATTTTGTCCATGACAAAAGTCCCAAAGGATTTACTTTGTAAAAGGTCTAAGGGAAAGTATTTAGGTAAAATTTCCAATGAAAATTATCCTAAAGGGTAAATTGTAGAGGGAAAAGGTCCCCGGATAAAATTATAAAAGGATAAGTCCCAAAGAGATAAAGGGCTAGGATAAAGTCCCGAAGGGTAGGTGGTTATTTCAAAAAGGGTCAAAGGGTCACTCAAAATGTTTGAAGGGTCATTTTCATTGGGAAAAGGGCCTAGGATAAAAGTATCAAAGGATACTTTCAAAAGGATGAAGGGAACTTTCAAAAAAGGTTGAAGGGTACGTGGGTTAAGGCTGAAGGGTCATTTTTATCAGAAAAAAATCTGAAGGGTCTAATTCATAAGGCATTTCATCCATGACAAAATTTCAAAAGGATTATTTTGTAAAGGTCAAAGGGATATTTTAAAGGGCCAAAGGGAAATTCTATAGGGAAAAATGAAATATGTTAGATAATTTGTTTCAGATAAAAAGTCTATAGACCCAATTCATTCAAGGGAATTATTTTAGACAAAATGTCCACAACAATTTCCCTAAAAAAATAAGTTCATGGAAAAAAGTCCAAAAATAATTAGTCAATAAAGGCAATTGATAAAACACCCAAAACATAAAACCCAAAAAGATAATTTGTACAAGTCTTATAAAGATATACATGAAAACATAATCCTAATAGAATAAGCATGATAGAAAGAGTTAGTATATGAACACAATACCAATGCCATTTTGCTAAAGTATGAAAGGCCAATAATCAATTTTCTCCCATATTTTGCATAAACATATAGAATAAGGGCTCAAAGTTGAGACCATAGTCTAAAAAATTTGGTCACCATTTCCCTACATAAAAGAGGGGTGTTGGGTACAAAAATGCTTACTCATATTTTTCTTCCACATAGCCAAATATGTTAAGAACTACCTAGAAAGATAAATTAGCACATGCATATCTTTTGATTTACTTCATTAAATGTTCTAAAATTTAGTGAAAATCAACTATGCATAAAACTAAACAAGCCCATATGATCATTTTTTCCTTGTACCTTCACACATGTGAAATATGCCATCACAAAACTTCTTACTCAACTCTTTATTACCTTATGAAAATTAGGATAAGTATGGGTAAATAATGTAAAACTAATTAGGATCCCAAATTTACACTTACATATATTTTTTTGTACTTATTTTCATGACTGCATCACCAAACTGCTTATTGGGCTCTATCTTTCCTCATGCAAAATTGGCTAAGTATGGGAAAACACTATGAAACTACCTGAGAGCCTAAATTTGAACTTACATATATTTTATCTCTCTTCATCTCATTACCTAAAATTTATCACATAAAAATTAGGAAAAAATATTATCATAACCATATTACCAAATCCCCTTGAATCATCCACACATGGAAATGGTGATGCCAATAAACTACCTACTCAGATTTTCTACCACTAGACCTAAAATGTCTAGATCAAAATTATGGACTACTAGATGAATTAAACTCATGAAAACAAGCACTAAAATCATATATGACATATTATAAGACCTATTAAACATCCTCAAATCACCATACTCATGCTTGAACATATTTAACCATACCAAAATTGAAGATCAACCAAGCATATTAGGACAAGCACATTGCACACTTTGTCATTGCCACTTAGACTATCAAGAAACTTCATATAATCACATGGAAACCTCCATGACATCACCATTACATCATTTATAACACTCCAAAAATCTTTTTTTTTGTCATTGATGTTAACACCAATCATATAGCAATACACAACTCATCTTCCTTCTCTCTCTTTAAGCACTCTCACAACAAGAACTTTCTCCCTCTTTGATAAAATGAAAAATTAGGCACCAACTAATCCTAAGGACATGAAAATACCATAAATTTTAGTGAAACATATTATAAATATGATACAAACTCCCCTTTACCTTGATCTTACCTCTTCTTGCCTTGACAACTTCCTCTTGCTCTATGCCAACACTCTCTTCAACCAAGCACTGTAACCAATGAAGAAAGAACACAAAAAAATTACTTAAATCTGATGTAAATAACCAAGAGACATATAAGAGGGACTAACCCTAATTTTTTTGAGAAATTACACCTTCTAATCATCTTCACATCTCCATACACCATGAAGAACTACCATATATACTTACTTGCCTTCTCTCTCAAACCACCTCAAGGACCATGAATAGAAATTAATGCCACTCAAAAAATAGGAAACATGTACTAAATAAACCTAAAAAATCATCTTGAAATACTCATACCTTTATCTTTTGGAAGAACCAAACACAAAGCACTCTCCTTCTCACTAGGCTAGTCTAGACTCCTTATAGCCCTACCTAAACTTGTAGAGCCCACAAATTTCAGTATATGAACCTTCAAAACATGAAAATTAATATCTAGAGAAATATCATATTCCCCATAAATCACACTAATTTTAAACACATATCTCATCCTATGCAATATAATTCCTTCACAAACCTACTAGTTAAATAGGCCTCCATCTTGACAAAAATTTGGATTGCTTAAAATCCACAAACCTTCATATCTTTGTGAAGCTTGATTTAACATATCATTTGGACCATTAAACATATTAAGAAGCATTATACCTCAAATCATAAGGCAAAACACTTTTATATCATAGCCCAAAAAACCCTAGAATATCAAAACAAACATAGTCAACAAACCTCCCTTAGGTCAACATCCTCTTAAACTTCTTGCACAGCTAGAGATAACCATCACACACTTCTGGACCAAAAGTTTAGCCTCCATAACTTTTGTAGATTTGAATTCTTATACCATGGATTTTTACCTACAATAAGATAGATAAACCTAGGAGCACATAAGAAAACCATCATGCCTTTTTTCTCAGATTTAACTACTTAGTATTATGATCCTACAACCTGACCAATTACAAAGCTCCCCTAACTTGATGCTTCACTTAGATCATGACATATTCAAAAATTATTTACATATTTTCCAATCATAATTAATACTCATATAAAGACACCATATCTTCAGAACACTGTGAACTTTTATGGCATACACAACTATTCAATAAGCCTTTAATAGTCTTAGCTAGATATAAAGCATAAGCCTAGAATACAAGCCTTAAAATTATAGGATCATCTAGCATATACCACAAACTGATATGAAGATAGATATATGAAACTCACCTTTATACCAAAGCATCCAAACCATGATCAACAAGTTAACTCCTTAAGATAGGATCACTGAGATTTTTCACAAGCTTCTTTTATCTAACAAAAGTTATATATAAAAAGAATGCACAAATATACCTTTTTTTCATACCTTCTCATCAAACAATATCTGGCAACCACCAAGCTTCATCTAACTAATAAGTGTCTCTTTGAAGCCTAGATAAAGACACCCCTTTTACATAGTGAGACTAAAAGTCCCAAAACTTAGGAGACTCCTATATCTCCATATATTTCTCTAACTTACAGTCCTACCTCATCATCTAATTGATTTTTAATAGATGCTTGACTTCATTATTTTCTTCAAATTTCTTAATAAATGTTGAAACCATAAACTCTTGCCTTTCCTTCACTTCTGATTCTTTTTTCACCTTTAAGAAAATCCACCAAGACTTTTGGAATCAATAGGGTTAGTCTCCTTAGTCTTTACTACCTCAGGTCTCCATACCATAGTTTAAATCTTTTCATCTTCTATAACCATCTTACCCACTTGATCTTTGAGCTTATCCTGATTTACAAAATAGCCTTCTAGAGTAACTTTATTATCAACTTTATGACTAGAAAAATTGGAAATTATTACCTTTGGTTTTCATACTTGAGTTTGTCATTACTTAGACCTTATAAGATCTCTATATCCTTTGACATATCTTTAATAACTCTTAACACCATTAGGATAGAATCGAGCAATATGTCCACTCTTATGATAATTGAAATAAATAATATCATTCATACCTTTTGACATATTTAGATTGTGATCAATCTTTGGCCAAAAAATCCTTATATCATAGCTCCATGAATGCCCATACTTGACTGAATTCATTCTATAGTCCTTAGCTCTATGATAATAATTATTACATGTATAAAAATTACCATGAAATAAACTATCATTCATACCTTGAAGCATTTGGTTGTCTAATAGACCTTTTTGTATTACTTTTAGAGCTTACATTCTCCTTGACTTGCTCAAACTTATCATGCTCCTTTCTTAGTTTATTCAACTTGTCTATAAGATGTTCATGTTAATTCTTTAGCAAATTTATCTTAATTTTCATCTCATCAAGCTCACCTTGCTTTGAATTTTTTTTGACATGTGCTTCTTCTAACTGAGTCTTAAGATGCCTACATTATTCTTCTCTTGTCTTTAGATTTGCATTAGCTTCCCCTAACTAATCCTTGAGATTTTTGATTTATTTTTCATGTTATTTAACTTGATTTAATTCATTTTTTTATTTTTAAATCTTTCCAATATTGATTATGAATTTTTCATACTCATCTTTTAAGTAATCTAAATCAATCTTCATTTGAACATATTCATCTCCTTAAGCTCTCATGCTTGAACGTGTAGCCTTTAACTAAATTCTAAGAACTTGGATAGTCTCCTTATCCCTCATAAATTATTTAACCAAGTCATCCTTAATTGTAAATGATTTCTCTTTAATATGAATAATATGTTATTTAAGACTTTTGACCATCGATCTTAATTCAAGATTTTATTTCTTCAACTACTTAGCCATCTTGTGCTACTTAAGATCTCCTTCAAGTTGTTAAGCTTTCTCCAAAGGACCTACTTTGATACCAATTTTTAGAATTATTTATTGAGAAGGGGGTAAGTTAGTATACAATATTTCATATTCAATTCCAAAACCATTACATTATTTATCAACTTAATCTAGCAACATAAACATAAAAGCACATATATCCAAAGCATGGACAAAGGTATGCATCACATCAACACAACATCTACATGGGAAATACTCTTAGGGGATAAAACCCACTAAAACCTACAAGATGGAATATATTCCTATAATTAAAATATCCAATTTATATTAGATGTAACTAATAAAAGAACTACCATTCCTTATTCTAGTGAGACTGCAATCCCACAAGGAGATTCTACACTTGTCTAGCTAAGTTTCCATAACAACTAGACCTTTATAAAGTTTCAATTTGCAAGGAGGATGTAACCACCTATATGTTGAGATACCAAAAAAACACCTAATAAAAAATACACCTTTGGAATCATGTCTATGACACTTGATGATGGACCTTTGCTTATCACCCTTCACCTTCACTCACACTCAATCTTCAAATCTAGAAGAGCATTATTATGACATCAGAACTATGACCTATAAATCATACACACAATCACCAACCTGATATTTCCTTCAACCCATCCACTTGGAACACACATCATTCACCTTGATTTTTCTCACCATACATACTCTCTCAAATAACCTCTTGAGTATACTCGTTTATTCTACCTCTTCTAGGCTTATTAGGTCCAATGACCTATATGATCCACTTGTACCAACTTGATTAGAAAAGCATGACTTATCCTCAATCCACCTAATGGTAATTAATTAAATTTACCTTCTATTTTTCAAGTCATCTCTTTAGCTTGGCTTCACACATAGATCTCTCCCAAATCTCTCACAATTCTAGAAACTAACACATTTGGTTTCACTATTTATATAGATTTCATCATCATCATCATCTTTATTAGCCAATAGGAATGGCTTAAACCTTAAGGCATATATCTCATTAATACAAAACTCAATACCATCTGTGTAGGTTTTCCATAACACCCATGGGTCACCCTTAAGTAGTTACACCTATTAAATAGGCCTTTGTAGCCCTTATAGGTCTCACAGAGACATATTCACCCATTTATCACTTCACTGAGAAAAATAATAACATATAACCTCTTTAAATTACATATGTCTAATCCACATGACCCCTTTTACATTCTCAAATGATCATATTCAACGTTGCTCACTTCTAGGTATGCTCAAGTAACTCAAACACTGACCTAGTGCATATGAACATAATGAATGAATACACATTCAGCTCATTAAGAATTTTTCATACTATATATGAATGTTAAAACCTTCATAACTCACATATATAGTACTCATAGAGTTTAAAACACTCTCCAATAACTAATTATTTAAGATATATCAAAACAAGCTTGAACATCCTTTTTGGGTCACTTGCAAAACATATATGAAAAGATAGTCAACTTTAAACCTTCATAATTTTGAATGTAAACACTTTCATATCTTAAAATTTATATTTATATATGAAACTTGGATTTTTATACATATTTCATTTTTACACCATGATCAAATTTTACCTTAATCTAAATTTATGGATAAAATACAGATCACTGATTTTTCTCTTTATAAAATTCAAATATTCAAATGCCAACAGTCACAGTTAAACCTCAAACACTCTAATATCATTTCATGTCCTCACTTATTAGATAAATCATGCACCATAGATATTATTTTAAGGATATTGACCTTTAATGTCATTAAATAACTATCAATTTGACCATTTTGACTCCACTTGTGCTATTAGATCAATCTGTATGAATACATGTAAACTATTTGATCCTTATCCTTTACATTTGCTCAACATTAAACATAGTGTAGTTCTTACCATCTCACTCAACATGTACCATTAGATCAGTCTTATATGATCACCCATGCACCATAAATCTATATGGTATTATCTTTTCTTTAATAATGCTAGATAACTATCACTTTGACCTCTTGACTTTAATATGCACCATTGATCTCGATCAGTATGAACACGTGCTCACCATAGATCCTTGGAAGAAAATCAATATTTATCTCAAATTTAAGATTCATATACTTATAACCATGTTATAGAATCCTAATATATTAGAATAAATTCACTTCATTGAAGTTTCTTGCACTTAACCTTGTGAAAATTTGACTAAGTATGGGAACCTCTGTAATCTGCCTAGAAGGCCAACTTTGCACAAAAATATATTTTACCTCGCTTACTCACATGTTCTCAAATTTGAACCACATAAACTAGGAATAATTATGAACAAACCCATATTACCATTTCTTCCTAAAAATTCCACACATGTAAGATATAACTTCATTAATATGTTTACTCAGATTTTTATGCCATGGAGGAAAATATGTCAAGAACTTCTTGGAAAGCCAACTTTGCACATGCATATATTTTGTTTTGCTTCATCACATGATCTAAAATTTAGAAAAAAATAACTAGGAATAAAATTAAATAAACCTATATGATAATTTTCTTCTTGTACCTTCACATGTGAGAAATATGCCATCATAAAACTACTTACTCGACTCTTTCTTATGCAAATTTGGCTAAGAATGGGAAAATAATGTCAAACTACCTAGGAGCCCAAATTTTCACTTGCATATATTTTATCACACTTATTCACATGACCTAATATTTAGCTCATAATAACTAGGTATAATACTAAACAAACCCATATGATGATCTTGTCTTAAAACATCCACATGTGGGAGATATCCCATCACCAAACTATTGACTTAGCTCTATCTTGCCTCATGCAAAATTGGCTAAGTATGGAATAACACTATCAAACTACCTGAGAGTTTTACTTTGAACTTGTATATATTTTATTGCACTTCATTTCATGACTTAAAATGAGTGCATAATAACTAGGCACAAATGTGATCACAAACATATGACCAACTCTCCTTGAATCATTCACACATGGCAATGGTGACACCAACAAACTACCTACTTAGGTTTTTTGCCACTAAACCCAAGATGTCTAGTTGAAAACTATGGACTACCATATGAATTCCACTCATGTAAATAATAAATCAAAGCATATAATAGATCTTATGGGACATATTTCACATCCTCAAATCACCATACTCATCCCTAAACATCTCTAACCATACCAAAACTAAAGATCAACCAAGCAGACGTCAAGCATACTAAGACAAGCACATTGCACACTTTGTCATTGTCATCTAGAATCTCAAGGAACTTCATCCACTCAATTGGGCACCTCCATGACATAACCATTAAATCATTGAAAACTCTCTAACATAAGTGGTGTTGGGGAATAAAACAATGATATTGTAAGTAAAGGCAGTATTTGTATAATACTTATATCCTTGTTTAAATTTCATAATCAATAGAAACTTCCTCCTATTTGATGTTTAATGTTGTTTTTTATTTATAAATAAAATACAATAAACATCAAACTATAGAAAAAAATATTTATATATATATATATATAGACATAATCTAAATGTAAAATATAGAATTTGAAATGAGATATAAATAGTAACTTTCAATGAGATGTGTGTTGGATGGTGGAGCCTGATCTTATTTTAATGCCTAATTCCTAAAGGGGGGGTTGTGGGGGGAAAATACCCCCAACTAGGGTCACCATGGGGATCTAGGGGGGGTGGTGACCTATTTCTGATCACCCCTTGGGGGGTGTTTAAGGGTAACACCCAAAAGAAAAATTTTGTGAAAAATGCATTATAAAATATTTTAATTTTGTAGTTAATCTAGATCATTTACTATTAGGTTTTAGATCTAATGGTATAAATTTAGTTAGTACATTTTTTCCCTGATTTATAACCCTCCTTTGATATGAGGGCATTATGATCAGGTGATAAATGTGAGAGAGTGAAGAGGATATTACAGTGGATGTATTTAATGTTTTTCCCTTCATTTGTTAGTCTAAATAATAAGGACTGGTAGTTTCTATGTGGGTGTAGTCTATATTGGGTGAACCATATTAAATATATGTCTCTCTTATGTTGTGTTTTATGAATTTTAATTCTATCTTTATTTCATTATTATTTCTCTACATTCTATGTTCCTAACAATGTGCAAACCTAGGTTAGATCTAATTTATGCTAACTATGCAGGATGACTGCTAAAGAGAAATTGATTGGAAAGTTCTAAAAATTGTGTCACATATAAAATTAAAAATATTATTATATACTATGAAAATGCTACATTATGTGGATAGTGGCACATTACAAACTTCTTTTTTTACTATGGTTGCATCTTGGTTGGTTGTGTGATTATTTTTCTATCTTAGTGTTTGTAACTAATAGTGATGATCTATTCATAACATATGGGATCTAATTTGACATGTATAATACCTACAAAATTAAAAACCTAATTACTTAAAAAAAACAAATAGAGATAAAAAAATAAATGGGTAATTAAGCAAGGGGAATAGCTAAGCTATCCTCATAAAACACAATATAATCTAAGTGCTACCTATATAGACTAAATGGAAATCATGTTGATGTAGTTATCTATCCTAAAATGTGTGTGTAAATATTGATATTTTTATATGAATGAAACTAGATAGATTGAATTTAATTCTTGATAATGAATGCCCTTGACCTGAAATAAAATATATTTAGACATGGTATTTGACAATTAAAAGGTATATCAAAATTAGAATGGGAGAGATTAGTGCCTCTACCCAATGTGTAGTAGAAGTTTAAAAATGATTTATATATGATGCTTTGAAAGGCCTTGATGTTCTTATGTAGATGAATGTGAGTACTTTCATTAATTGACATTATTAAAAGTGTGAGAGAGTTGATATGAATCATCCCAAATTTGAAAAGTTATTGTTGGAACTAAGGGACAAGGCTTCACTAGTGGATGAGGCCAGTTATGGCCCTATCTACTTAGTGTGGTCTTATCCTATAAGGAAAAAGACTATTGAGATTTGGATAACAAAAATTTGTAAATAGAATAGTGATGCATGAATGATGTTTCTAATAATTTCAAGATAATAAATGGAATAATGAAGACTCTTATATATATTTCAAGTTAACAAAATGGAAAATATACCTAAAAAGTTAAGGATGTCAAGATTAAACATTGTCAATCACTTAATTATTAAATTTTAGTGTCTACACTCACCATTTATTATAGTGATGCAATGAAGTGAAATTACTAGAGTAAATGAGATGAAAACTTAAGTGTGTATATACAATTTATGTTTTGATGGAAATCTTGATTATGCAATATGCCTCAATACAAAACTTACAACAATGCCACTATTTTAGTTACTATCCATTTTGAAAATTGAAAGGCTGAAACTTAAATTTTAGAATTTAAAAAGAGAGAAAGTAAATAATACACTTGAAATAATAATTAGATTTATCCATAACTTAAAACTTGAATGTATGTGTACCACATTATTTATGCATTTGGATAGAATTTTGAACCTGTGGTGAATTGAGAGTGACAAGGTCTCAATTTGAGAACTAGTGAAAATGATTGTGTTATAAAGATTATATTCTCCAACTCTCATATGAATATGTAGAGTAATTTTGTAGAATAACTGAAGGGGTGAAACTACCAAATGTGGCTCACTACATTGCACCATATATTTTGAGTGTCACTAGACTCAAATGTGGTAAGAGAAGAGGGTGGAACCACCAAAGTGGTTTGTTAAAGTGTAACCATAGATATTGAGTGTAACTAAATTATAATGTGGCCCATCAAAATGAAATAAATCCTACCATTATAGATGAATCTAGATTTTATTTGAATTTTTTAAACTTTGAACAACTTAAATTTTAAATTTATATGTAAAAACATGAACAGGACTGAATATCATACACCTTGCATCTTTACTAAATTAATATTAAATTCCAATTGAACTTATAAGTATTTCAAACCTATAAATTTTAACTGAAACTATTTTTCACATGCATAAACTATATGTGAATTTGTATTGAAGTGTAAAAATGAGGGCACATATATGTCCCATGCCCAGATAAGAAGAAAATTTTGAACCATGATATAATTTTTGAAAATTTTATATTTTCATAAATCTAATTTATTTTGCAAGTCACTAATCTCAAAAGAAAACTGTAAAAATGTCAAAGATGTAATCATGTAGTATCATATAAACATTTGAATTATATTGCATCATAATATTAAAAATTAAATTAAATTGTATATGGAACATATGTTAGATAAATAGATATTTAAATCTCATAAACAATGTATGCATGTATTTATTATGGCATTCTAGTTATAAGTAATAAGTGAAATCAATGCAAGATATGAATCATGACACCATAGTATCAAGAAATGAACATACAACTAACTATTAGCAACCCTAGTTGCATCCTATGAAGGATATTTTTCACTTCTACTTCAAATCTATACTAACATGGGATTGTCCTAAAGGATATGGGTCACCTATAGTTAGACCAACCTATAGCTTATAGGGGTAGCTCCCTGGTGCATCTACTTGTGTTTAGTTTATTAAAACCTACTTATTGGGGTGAAAAGGGATAGAAATTGCATAAAATAAATATAATATAAGGGGTGTTGATGTACCAATATGATCATTAATCCACTCAACTCATAATCCTAATAACACTAACAAATAATACAAGTGATTGAATCTTCCAACTCCAAGGACTCCTATGCAAAAGTGTCACATAAGGTTTAACTAAGTATTCAAGGCACTAACCAATCAAATATACACTCCAAGATCAACCATTTAACATTAAAACACTATATGTGACCTATATAAGATTATATACTAGCAACTAGGTGAGATTAGGACCTATCAAGGGAGAAAAACTACCACATATTCAAATCAAACCAATAAAACACACTAAAAATGTATCAAAGAGTCTAAAAATAGTCATTTGATTTAGCTTAATAGGTTGTAAAGTGATAATATAGGTATATTATCCTCATGCCTAAGAGAGGGATTACCAAAATAGGCCTTCCAAACTCAATAAGTAGAAGTTCATGGAGAGAAGAAGATGGAGAGTGGTGTAGAAGTATCTGAAGAAGTCAAAAGATCATGACTTATTCCACATGACACTTACCATAGTATTCCATTCATTGAAGTATCTTCAAAGAGTGTCCTTATGATTTTCAAGGTCTATTTTTAGTAACATTTGACCATGAAAGGTCTATGCACACCATCTTCAATAAATTCCCTCTCTTTTATCTATTATAAATATTGAATAGACATAAATAACCAACTTTCATGAAGCATCAACTGACTACCTCTTCTTATTGGTTTATTATATCCTTAGAAATACCAAAAAACTTCATAAAGGCTCATGAATATGGAAATTTATTTCTTCAAGGGGAAATTATGGATGTTTCATTAACCACTTATACTTTTTATACATCTTATTTGAATAATTAGGCCATCTTGATTAGGCTCACAAACTGGTTGATTAGTGAAGGCTGATAGAGTTAATTATAATAAAATAGGTGAACACCTCATGATTTGAAGAAGTGAAACAAGTCTCAGACAAGTAAATTCAATGATTTACAACTTCTTAAACTACCTTACACCTTATTTTCTTCCCTTTTTCTTGAATTAATATTTTTGATAGGTTCATATAGTTTACATATAATAAATTAACATGAATAGGTTATATTATATGTGTAATATATGTTATAGGTGTTGTTAGGGTTATTCAACTACAACTAGATGCAAAGTCTTCATCATTTCCTCAATCAAGTCATCACTAGGGTTTAAGCAGGGTTTTAGAGGTTTACCATCTTAACGATGGTTCATAAAGATGAGACATACAAAATTATGGTCATGGATGTTTATTAAATATAACCCCCTAAAACTTATAACAAGATTAGGGTCCCATGAAACTTGTGTGGAGAGATATTAATGTAAGTTGGTAGACTTGGAGTTCTTTGTTAGGCAGTCTATGTAGGCTATATTGTTATCAATGATTCATAAAAGTGGGACCCTAAAACCAACTCTCTCCTCCATTGATTTCAATTACATAGTTTGATAATAATAATTTTTTTTTAAGGGTTGAATCAATGTTTAAAAAATTTCTTTCAACTATACATGAACCATGAAAGCAACATAGTGATTTAGCAATGCATAAAGAACCATTCACATGAGCATGAAAGAAGAAAACACATATATGAGTGGGAAACCCTCAAGGTGAATAAAAAAAACTATGATATATTAAAATATAATAATATCTTGAAACAAAATATCAAATTTATTTTATCACCAACTCAAGTTTGAGCACCAACCCCAATAAAGTCAATCACCCATTTGACTAGGCTTTAACAAACATATACTTGCAAGGAAGCACCATCTCCCTAAGTGAATCAATTAAAAGTTAGCCAACTCATGATTTTTGATGAAATTACATGATTATACTCTTATTATATGTTATAAAACTAATTTCAATACCTCCTTATACTCAACCATTCATCATTTTATTTACACATTTATTCACATACTAAAATAGGCCTAAATTTTCTTGTATATATACTAGTATCATGGTCACACACCACTTAGTCAGCCATAAACCTTAAAATTTTTAATTTATAAATAAAATAGGTATTATAATATCTTATGAACACATTTAAATCACAATTTTAACCCTTTTTGGTCTTCCACAACTCATTTAGGCCTTACTCCTACTTTAGGTCTCATGAAGACCTAATTGCATTAGGTCTGCCCTCTTAATGCTAAAAATTGATCTTATTGGGCCTATATGGCCTTATAAAATGATAAAAAACCATTAAAAATTTTATATAATTAAATATTATAACCTCCTCCATGATTTAATATACTTTGATCCTTCATTCATACCATGAAATCTCCTTTAAGACAAACTGCCTTATTAGCCTTGTGTACCTCAAAAGTTTGTCTTACAATAATGAAGCTCAAATACCCTTAAGCTAATAAACCATGAAATATGAAACATAAATAAAAATTATAAATTACATTATGGTAATAAACAAATTATTATAACACCTTCACTTAAGAAATAAGGGCTCAAGAACATCTATGCAACTTGCTTACTTAGAACTACCAAATCACCTCAAAAACTAGTCATGATGAATTAGACTTTGAACACCTATGTAAACACTTTTCATGACTAATGATGCATAAAAATAGTTATGTGATAGATATATAACATAATTATATATAAAATTAATATTTTATAATGTCAAATATTGGTCTTACAATCCAATTTATTGACCATATATTTCACAATTCTATCTAAACAAAATAGGCCATTTTGTGAGCAACATTTCACCACATATACTAACATAAAAAGATTATAAAAAGAAAAAAATGACATAAAATTAATAAATAAATTATTAATTCACTTTATTTCATCAATATATCATGCATATACCCTCAAATCTATCTCTTCATCTATGCCTTGGTTTTACACTATTCACACCATTAGGTCTATCTACGACTAGCTTACTTAGATGACAAAATTAGAACAATTTAAGGATATAACATATATATAAATAATTATTTAAATGTAAAATTAGTCTCTATATTATTCTACCATCCATTTTATTTTCTTTACCAATTCAACTTTTGAGAGCTATAAGAACCTTTTGATAAAAAGGCCTATATTTGTACATTTTCTCTCACATCTGACCAACCACCACCACCTAGAGGTATCTAGGAGAGTTGAAAATATTATAAAATATATTATATATTAATTTTAATCCATAATAATCTATTTTTAATAAAATATTTCATATTGGGTTCTTATTATGGGTTTAGGGAAGTTTAACATAGGTTTTGGTGTTAACAATTGTTCATAAAATACTTCCACTTGAATACAAAACTAATACCTAGAAATATATTTATAGGACCCTTACCCATATATAATTAATATATAATACTCCCATATAGATATTACATATACCAATGAATGTCTAAATGTGCTTCTTGGGTTTGAGACCTCATTTTATGAGCTCAAGAAGGCCTAAAATAGTGATTCATGCACTTTTTTTTTCAAATATTGACCTCAATTTTTTTAATAATACCTAAAATAACTTATCTCAGCTACTTAAATGCTCTCATGTGTATAATTTCCTTTAAATATTATATTCATACCTTATCAGGCTAGGCAGGGTCTAAGAGTGGTTTGGGTGCAAACTTAGACTAAAGGTCCAACCGCTATAGGCTCACCTTAAAAATTTCATGAATGATTTTATAAATTAATAACATGATAAAATAAATAAGTAAAACTTTAAATTATTTTATTCATTCATTTCACCATGAAAATACCTATTCATGTCATGACTATGCTTCTTATGCACTTGACATCAATGACATGTACTTTCTAATGCAAACATAAGGCAATAGTTTCCATAGAATTATCTCTTTCCAATTCTCTCATGATAACATTATTATATGAACCTTATCACATCACACATTTCCAACTATCCTTAATCACCTTTGACATTAACATTCACAAGATGCACCTTTGACATCAATGACAATACTCAATAAACTTCCCCTTTGTCATTGATGGAAACCACTCTCATAAAATTATCTCAATAGGCTATTTATCCCCAATTCTAAATTTTTACCCCCTTTGACATTAATTTAAAATAGTTACCTTAAACTTCTTATATCACATCTCTACTCTTAGAGCTAATGAACCACCTGATTATCTCCCCCTAAGCACTTGACTTATTTAATGACTGCTAGGGGTAGGAATTATAACCAATTCCTATCTTAGATGTTTAAATGTTATTTTTGGAATTGGCTTGGTTAGAATATCTAAAATGTAATCCTTATTATATACATACTAAATCTTGACATTTTTTTCACTTACTAGTTCTCTTAGGAAATGATGCCTTATGGGAATGTGCTTAATCCTTGAGTGCATAACTGAGTTCTTTGATACACTTATAGAAATTACATTGTCATAAAATATAGGATTAATACTAACACACTCCACTTTTTAGTCCTTAAAGTTCTACCTCATACATAATAATTGAGTTCAACATGAAGTTTCTATAATGTACTTAGCCTCACAAGTAGATAATGTCATTGATGGTTGTTTTTTGCTTATCTATAATACTAGGCACTCTCCAAAGAATAAGGTTATTCCACTAATGCTCTTCCTATCATCTAGACTCCTTGCTCACTCTGCATCTATATAGGTTGTTAATTTAAACTCCTTACTTCCTAGATACCACAACCCAAACTTGATAGTCCCCTTGAGATACCTAAGTATCCTTTTGACTACTTGAAAATGATTTTCTATTGGGTCTACTTGAAATATTCCCATAATACCTACTACTTAAATTATGTTAGGTCTAGAGGCATTAGTGTATAGAAAAATTAAAATCATTAACCTATATGATGTTTGATTGACCTTTGGAGATTCATCCTCCTTTCTTAACTTATACATTGTGATCATAGGTGTGGTAACTTCTTTGTAATATTCCATCTCAAATTTATTCAACATCTCTCTTATGTACTTAGCTTATGAAATGAATATACCTCTTTTTGATGGATTGATTTGTAACCCAAGGAATAATGATAATTATCCCAACATGGACATCTCAAACTCCTTATTCATCACATCTACAAAGGCCTTAGTCATAATCTCACTATTTCCACCAAAAATGATGTCATTCACATAGACAACCAATATCAACTTATGATCATTTTCTATCTTTATATATAGATTATTATCTATAAATCCTCTCTTGAATACTTGGTATAATGGGTAGTTGTCCAATCTAGCGTTCCAAAATCAAGGAGCTTGATTTAGACCATAAAGTGCCTTTTTCAATCTACATACATAATCCTTGTTACCTAGTAATTATAAACCCTCAGGCTGCTCTATGTACACCTCCTCTTCCAAGTTCCCATTCAAAAAATATGATTTGACATCCATATATGATAGAAATAATCTAATAGCATCCAATATTGATACATGAGAAAAGGTCTCCTCAAAATCTACCCATTCTATTTTCTGCATACCCCTTGCATACCAATTTAGCCTTGTTCCTAGTGACTTCTCCAAGTTCATTCAACTTGTTCTTAAACACCCATTTTGTGCCAATGACATTTTTATCTTTAGGCTTATGAACTAGTTCCCAAGTCTCATTATTTTTTATTTGGTATATCTCCTCATTCGTAGAACCTATCCAAGACTTGTCTTTGTTTTCTTATATAAGGTTATTAGGTTCAATTTTAGACAGTGTATCAACATTATCTTGATTTAGGTTACTTACCAACCTTCTCCTTATTTTCACACCTGCATCCTTATTGTTAATAATTTATGACTCAAGATGATCTCTCTAAATCTATCTTGAGGGGCCTTTTGAATCTTCTCTTTCCTTTACTTCTTCATTCTTAAAGTCTAAATTATCTACTGCATCCTTTTACTAAGAGTGTGAATTCTTAAAACTAGTCTCATCAATATTCACATTGGTGATTTCCACTCTCTTCTACAACCTCTTATTATAGCATATATAGGTTATGATTACTGATAATTACCCCCAAGAATATTCCTTCATCAAGGCTTGAATCAAACTTACCTAAGTCTTCCTCATCTCTTTTGATGAAGAATTTTATTCCAAACACTCTAAAGTGATCCACATTAGTAGCTCTACCTTTGCATAGTCCATAGGGGGTTTTATTTCCATTAATCCTTATATTTACTCTATTTAAAATGTATTATATAATTCTTGCTTCCTTTCTCTAGTATCCATCAGATAATCTTGATTCAATTATCACAGTCCTTGCCATTTCTTGAATTGTTCTATTCTTTCTTTCTACTACCCTATTCTATTAAGGTGTCCTAGCTGCTGAGAATTATCTCTTTATCCCATTAACTTTAAAAAAAGTCATTAAATTTATTGGACCAAAAATATATTCCTTTGTCATATCTTAGGCATTTTATATTTACAATATTTTCATTCTAAACTAGTGCCTTGAATGCCTTGAACTTATCAAGACCTTCTAACTTTTCTTTTAGGAATGCTACCTAGGTGATTCTTATGTAGTCATCTATGAGTAACATGAAATAAATATCTCCTTTAATGATTTGGATTATTGTAGTTCCATAAATATTAGTGTGTATTATATATAAAGGTATTATATTATAATACTCCTTAGACTTTAACCTCCTTCTAGTTTACTTACCATGTTGGCATGGCTTACAAAGTGTATTTGTAGGTTTGGTTATTTTAAGCATATTATTCACAAACTTCTTAGATATTATCTTAACCATATTATCAAAGTTTAGGTGGACAAACCTTTTATGCCATAACCAAAATTCATCCATATTGTTCATAAAGCATCTCTCCTTATTAATCTCATTTAAGGTCTACATATTGTTCATAGTCCTATTGGCATTAACAATTAGCCTTCCTAATTTGGCTCTCCTTATATCACACCTTCTATTATGAAAGGTCAATGTGTGTCTTGTTATAAAATTTTGGCCCACATACCAATATTTTTCTTGGATATACTAGTTGAGAAGAGTTATTGTTTGAATGAATGATCAAATGACTTATACAAGATTTGAAGGAATATACTATCACATGACATCATTTAGAAATGAATAGACCAGTTTGATTGTGTATTTTATAAGTTTACTTAGGAAGTTTACTAGAGATAAATTAATGCATAAACATGATGATATTATTCTAAAGATCATGATATATAAATTTCATGACTTGATTAATTTTATATCTCAAGTTACAAGTGTTTAAAGTTGAACTAGTAGTCTAGGATGGGTGCACAAACATCAATTTCAAGATTCAACAAATATCCATTTAAATTTAAATGTTATTGAGTTGAACATAAATATAAAAAGTGTCAAGATCATAAAAACTTAGATAAATATCTAATGGCAAGTGATAACCTGATAGTGTTACTAGGTCCTAAAGATCCAATAGTGCACATTAGTTCATACATCAAAGATCAATGAAGAGTGATGAGTTAAAAGGTTAGTGGGGTCCATAATAATCACATAAAATCAACAAGTGTCACACCCTCAAAGGTAAAAATTACAGACCAATATGGGTCTACAAAGTGGCATGATCTTATGAGCTTGCAATAGATCTAATGGTGTGAGGTGATTGGCATTGTCAGTGGGCCCAAATAGATCAAAAGTGCACATAAAAGTTTATAGGGTAGATCTAATAGTGAGAAATGGGCTAAAATGTTAGTAGATCTTGGGAAAAAATAAGGAAGTGAAAATTATCTCAATCATGTTAAGCTAGTAGAAGATCCATGATTCATGATCATTCATACAAAGAAAGATCAACAGTGCATAAGAGAGAAGATCTAACTGTGCTCATCCAAAGTTGATCATAGATCGATGATAAATGATGAAGGTAAAATATGCTATAATATTGAAGGCTTAGATAAAGATCAATTACTAAAATAAAATGTTGAAAGCTATGAGACTTTGACTAAAGGTCAAAACATGATCTATGTTAAATAGAACAAATATTTTAGGATTAAAAATCACCATCAAATATCTATAGAGGTAAAATAGGTCTTTTTAATCCTAAAAGAGATCAAAGATAGGAATCTAGATATTGAATATGGATCAAAACCAAAGCTACATGGCCTATAGGCTTTTCATCGATAAGGTAACTATAGGAAAACCAATAAAGGAGATTAGTTTTCATCTATAGTAGACTTATGTTTAGATATGGATTTAGGTTAGATAGGTGATTATGAATAAGTGCCTCATATTTGATATAGCTAGAAATTTGAAAAGCAAGTACCTATGGTCTCTAAAAGTAGACATGGTGATGGCTCTATTATAATCAAATATATAAGGATTTTATCCTTATAATGAAGCAAGTAGAGATGGAATGTAGGATCAAACCAAGGAGAGCTGGAGGTTGAAGGAGTTAGAGCATTGATTCTATCCAAAACCATAAATATATTTTCTCTAATAGTAAGCTCATGAATCATCATGCAAAATAAACCCTTGTCTTCTAGTGGATCTCTAAGCTAATAAGAACTTGAATATTATTAGAGCATATAGAGGTTAGCGTATTGATAAAGGACTAGTCCTAATTAGAAGAAGGCATACGTATAAGAAACAATCAATGAAATACAACCACATTTTATTGATCATTAATGACTCCTTATCCATTATCCCACACATGTTCCCCATCTTTCTCATCCCTTTTTACTATATATACAGGCTTATAATCCTTAAAATGGATCCCTCTCTTGGGCATGACTAGACTCTACCAAGATTGAGCTTCATAACCTCTTGAGATGAATAGAGGAATATTTTAGATTCCATTGTTCTGATATAGTGTGTTCATGTTAGTTTGATTTGCATATGTGGTAGGAATATCTCCCTTGTCAAGTATTGATCTCACCTAGCTACTATTTATCTTGTTATGAAGGTCATGTTTAGTGTTTAATGTCATTTGATTAAAGCTAGCATATGGATACATTGACTGGTTAGTTCCTTGAATCAAGCCTTTCCATCACTTCCCTTAGGTTTTGATCACTTGGTGAACCTTTGCATGAAATATTGATGCATAATAGATATTTTTAGTTATGTATATAGTTATTTTCTTATCTCATTAGTGTTTTTTAGAAGTTTAAGTAAGATTGGATGAGCAATAAATTTAGGTGTGTCACCAAAGGTAGCTTAGATTTCCCTTTTAGTTATCCTTCTCTCCCTTTTCCCTAACAATTAGTAGGTTTTAGTGTAAATGAGCTAAGTGATGCATCATAGGAGCTAGCCTCATTAAAAATCCTAGAGGTTTGACCCAAGATTAGGTAACCCATAGCCTAGCATCATTCTCATGTTGGACTAAATTTGGGTAGAGGACTTGAACAATCCTTTGATCATCTAGGGTGAAATATAGACCTCCAATAGTTCTAACATGCCTAGTGGGACCAAGATCCAAAAGAGTGGAAATATCATTGGTGTGTCTTTCCTCTAATCATCTTTTGGAAGCAAGCAAGTTAACACCAATGGTAATTCTAAATAAGATATTTTGGTTGTAAGCAACCCAGGTATGTCTCATTGTATATTTTAATTAGTTATTACATCTCATTTGACATATGAGGTTGATATGAATAGTTATGATGAATAACCCTATCATTAATCTCCTTATTATTAGTCTCAATATGATCCTCATGATCTATTGAGCCTAATCAACCTTACCAAGAGTTCTATCAAAGCTGTGAGGAACCTTATCAAGTTTCTCATGATCCTTATTACCAATGACATGGATCTTACATTCCTCATGACCCATATCAACCCTACCATGATATATATTAGCCTTATGGTGAGAATCACCAACTTTATACATAGCCTTATCAATGGTATGGTGACCCATAATAATCATATGATAACCCTCATGAATCTTATTATCTTCTTGATCAACCTAGTCAAATTAAATCAATCCATCTCAAGATTCAAGAAAGCTTTGTTTGTCTATGAGAAATAGATGATAAGCATACAAAATAGGAATGGCTATAGAGAGGAGATTTCCAATCATGAAATTCAAATTATGAGAGATAATTTGCAATAGGCTAAAGAGGTATATTCATCCTTCATAAGGTAAGGCCACTCAAATTTTAGTGTTAATATTCTAGACATAAGTAGTCTAATAGTAAATATTAAAGAAAGGTTACTAGTTTATGAGAAACCCCAGGGTCATCATAATCATCATCATGTTCTCATAGAGCTACCCTTTTCCTTATATGATTAGTAAACCAATGTTTATCATATCCCTCAGAAGACAAACCAATCCTTTTCTAGCTTTCTTACCTAAAAATCTATCCAAGAGAGACCTTAGAACACTGAACAAGTATGTTTTGAGAAGTTTAATCTCCATGTTTCTCAATAGATCGTGTAGGAGATTTTATCTTCAATTTTATAGGGAGACATATCTAACCAATTGGTCCATGATTCTGAGGCTAATTTATCCAAGCAATTTGTGTTTGCCAATCAACATATCCAATATTCAATAGTAACTATAAAAGTAACACAACAACAAACTCCTTTCTCACCCATAAGAAAAATAAGTTCATAAGTAAAGGTTTATAAACCTGAGGTTATGACTTGGAATCAGATTCAACAATCAAGAAATAATGAAGAACAATCTAGCATAAGCCAAGATGATGAAGTCAAGATCAAGCAAGAGACTATTTAGCCTCCATTCCTTTTTTCTCAAAATCCCAAAGCCTTTCCTTCATGGAGATCCATTCAAAAATCAAATCAATAGATAGACGAGGTGAAGGTGATCCAAGAAGAGTAGATCCATGAGAAAAATTAGGTTTCTATGGTAACTTCCTTGGAGCCTTCTCATCTTACTAAATATTTTCAAAGGTCTACTGCACCACTATTTGAGAAAGAGCCTCTCCTTTATGAGGCAAATTAAGAAGATTCATCTAAGCAAAAAAAATTAAGGTGACTTGATAAACCAGGAAGAAGAAATAATGGTTGAGACACTTCTTAGAAAATACAAACATGTTTCAACCTTCCATGATGATTTAGAGGTGGAACAAGCTCAAGAGAAATCTAAGGTAGAGGTTAAGATGAAAATGCAAGGATAAGTATATGAGGATGAAAATGTTATTGTTACCCCTCTTGGATGTGAAAGAGGAAATTATACCTTCAAGGATGAGGAAACAAAGCTACCATCTTATGTTGAGAATGAAGAGGTTGAGGGTATAAACTCCCTAGATGAGCTACCATCTTATGTAGAGGATGAGGAAATGGATGTAATAACTAATCAAATTAATGAATTTATGGGACAAGAAAAGGTTACCAATTAGCCAAAGAACTCATTAGAGTATTTATTTAAAGTTTTGGGAGTAGGATATGTTCCTTTCTAAGAGGACTATGATCTAATTATAGCCAAAGATAATATCTTTGTTAATCAAATCAAAGAACATGGATTGGGTAGTCCTTCAATAAAACCACCTCGAGAGTTCATTATAGATATGAAATTGTTTCAGTTCTTTATGATGTGATATCATCTCCTTGGTGATCTTATAGACATGGGTATGTTTCCAAAAGGTAATATAGGTCTATTTGATGCTCATCCTAGTCAAACCAATTATGAAAAAATGGAGCTTGAATCAAAGCTAAGTGTTGTTAGTAAGATTGACATTACAAAAGGGTGTTCTTTAAGGCACCTATTTTAGTTGGAGATTGGCAAATAAAAAGAGCCACCAAGTGAGTTTGTTTACATTGGAGGTTACTTTTCTCCTACTATTCCACATATGAACATGCTAAAGGAGGTGATAAAGAAGATACTTGCTTCCTCAACCACTAGGATAGCAAGGGAACATATAATATGTCATTCTCCATCTCATCACGAAGGTAAGTCTATGAATTTACCTTTTGATCCAAGTGGATCATGCTTTGTATTATTTATTTAAGTTCCTTGTACATAATTATCTATCTATTTTCCTCCAAGTGTTATCATATCACATTAGGTTAGTGTTCCTTGCTTTGTTAGATAAGTTTCCCTTTTGTTATGTACTTCCCTTCAATAAGTGTCTTGAGCACTTTGGTTTTCTTTTTCCTTTGGTCCTCATTTTTTTCAAGAGGGGTTATCTAGAGGATTGGTAACCAATTCTAGCCTCAAATTAATGTGTTGAAATAGAGAGGAGACTCCATGCCCAATGGACTAGACAAGGCAAATGGTTTGGGTTCTTAAGCATAGTAGGCATGTTTCTTATTTGAGTCACCAAATATGTTATCCAATTTTAGCCCACATACCAATATTTTTCTTGGATAGAATAGTTTCTCAGAGTTCTTATTTGAATGAATGATCAAATGACTTATACAAGCTTTAAAGGACTAGACCGTCATAGGATGTCATGCAGAAATAAACATACCAATTTGCTTGTGCATTTTATAAGATCACTTGGGAGGTTAACCAGAGCTAAAATAATACATGGACATGATTATATTAGTCTTAGGATCATGATCTACAAATTTTTTGACTTGATGAGCTTGTTATCTCAAATTATAAGCATTTAAAGTTAAACCAATAGTCTGGGATGGGTGTGTAGATGTCAAGTTCAAGCTTCAAAAAATAGTTGTTTAAATTTAAATTTTCTCAATTGGAATGTAGATCTAACAAGTGTCAATATTGTGGGAACTTAGATCAAGATCTAATGGTGAGAGGAAAGCTAACAATGTCAGTGGGTCCTGAAGATCCAATGACATGTGTTGGATCATACATCAAAGATAAATGATGAGAAATGGGTCAAAAGGTCAGTGAGGTCCACAAGAAGCATGAAATATTGATAAGTGTCACATCCTCAAAGGAAAAAATCAAAGACCAATGAGGGTCTACCAAATGGCATGATCTCATGAGTTCATAGTAGATCCAATGGTGTGTAGTGACTGACAATGTTAGCAGGCCCAAATAGATCAATGGTGTGAATGAAAGAAAACAAGGTAAATATAATGGTGAGTGATGGGTCAAAAGGTTAGTGGATCTTGGGAATAAATGAGGAAGTGACAAGTGTCTTGACTGTGTTAAGCTAGCAAAAGATCCATGACTCATGATCATTCATATAGAGAAAGATCAATGGTGCATGAGAGAGAAGATCTAACAGTGCTCATCTAAAGTGGATCATAGATCAATGGTCAATAATTAAGGTTGAATAAGCTATAATATTGAATGTTCAGATCAAGATCAATAACTAAAATCAAAGGTTGAAAGCTAAGGGACTTTGACTAGAGGTTGAAACATGATCTAATTTAAACTAGAGTGGATATTATAGGATCAAAGGTCATCATTAAATCTCTACAAAGGTAAAATAGGTATTTATAATTCTAATATATATCAAATATGGGAATCTAGGTATTAAATAGGGGTCAAGAATAAAGCTATGTGGCCTGTAGGCTTTTCATCAATAGGGTAACTATAGGAAAACCAATAAGCGATATTGGTTTTCATCTATAATATACTTATGTTTAGATATGTAAATAGGTTAGATAGGTGATTATGAAGTGCCTCATATTCAATATAGCCAAATCTTTGACAAGCAAGTGCACATGGCTGCTAAAAGCAGACATGATGATAGCTCTATTAAAATCAAAGATATGAGGATTTTATCCTCATAATGAAGCAAGTGAAGATGGTGTGAAGGATCAAGTCAAAGAGAGATGGTGGTTGAAGAAGTATTTAGATCATTTATTTTATCCAAAACCATAAAGATATTTTCTCCAACATTAAGCTCATGACTTATCATGCAAAACAAACCCTTGTCTTCTAGTGGATCTCTCAACCAATAAGAAGAACTTGAAGACTATTGGAGCATATGGAGGTTAGGTTGTTGATAAAGGATTAGTATTGATTAGAATAAGGCATATATACGAGAAAAAACTAATGAACTACCACTATATTTTATTGATCATTAATGACTCCTTCTCCATTCTCCCACACATGGTCCCATTATCTCATCCCATTTTCATATATATATATATATATATATATATATATATAAATATATGAAAATGGGATGAGATAATGGGACCATGCATGGGAGAATGGAGAAGGAGTCATTAATGATCAAAAAAATATGGTGTTAGTTCATTTTATATATATATATATATATATAGGATTCTAAGCCTTAAAATGGATCCCTCTCTTGGGTATGACTAGACTCTACAAAGATTGAGATTTGTAACCTCTTGAGATGAATATAGGATTTTTTTAGATTCCATTATTATGGAATAGTGTGTTCATATTAGTTTGATTTGCATATGTGGTAGAAATCTATCCCTTGTCAAGTCTTGATCTCACCTAGCTACTAGTTATCTTGTTATGTAGGTCATGGTTAGTGTTTAATGTCATTTGATTGAAGCTAAAATGTGGATACATTAACTAGTTAGTGCCTTGAATTACGCCTCTCCATCACTTACCTTAGGTTTTGATCACTTGGTGAACCTATGCATGATATATTGATGCATAAAAAACATTTGGAGTTATTATATATATATATAGTCATTTTCTTATATCATTAGTTTTTTTAGAAGCTCAAGTAAGAGTGGATGAACAATCAATTTAGGTGCATCACCAAAGGTATCTTATATTTCCATTTTAGTTATCCTTCTCTCCATTTTCCCCAAAAATTAGTAGGTTCTAGTGTAAATGGGCTAAGTGATGCATCATAGGAGCTATAATCATTCAAAATCCTAGAGGTTTGACCCAATATTAGGTAACCCATAGCCTAGGTTAATTCCTATGTTGGACTATATTTGGGTAGAGGACCTGAACAATTATTAGTTCAACAAGGGTGAAATCTAGACCTTGAACATGTCCTTGGTTGCACATTTGACTTACACCAAGCAAGTTATGTTTCAATCCTTTCACATAAAACACATTCCCTATTTTGGTCTTCCCATTGTCAAAACTCAAGACACCCTTTCCAATAATATTGGTAGTTGTGTTATCTCCAAATCTCACTGTCACTATAGCATTCTTCTTTAATGAAATGAACTTAGTATTGTCCCCTGTCATGTGTATTGAGTAACCAATATCTATATACCATTTTATGCCTTCATCTTGGATGTGAAAGGAAATTTGAGCTAGCATAGATTATTCTCCTTTAGTCTTCTACTCCTCCTTTACCTTATCTATATGGTCTAACTTCTTGATACATTTCTTAGTGGTATGACTATATACCCTTTTGTTTTGACTGATCTTCCTCATATGCCTCATTTTGAAATATCTTACAATATGTCATATTTAATCACAAGTATAGAAAAAAAAATTTATTTTACTATTTAAATAAGTATTCGTCCTAGTATTCCATGAATAATTGATTCTAACATGATGTATATAATCCATAACTCTATGTCTATATTGATTGCATGAGAAATAGTAACCATTGAACAAATTCAATTACTTTGTTTATCTGATTTTGAATGATGCACCTCTACCATTGTTGTCTCTTGAAGGAGTAACATTCTTTCTTAACTTGTTGATTATCAATTTGAGTCTTAGATTTGAGAGTTTATGCATAAGTTTTTACTCTATTAGTATTATCACTTCTTGATGGTCCATTTTCCTTTGAGGTCTGAATCTCCTTATTTTCCTTTTGGTATTATTTGAACCTAAGACCTATCATGTGGAGACCTATGAAAATTCAAAATATCACCAAATACTTTAATGATGTTTTAAAAAATTTGATGTGTTTTTTATTTGATTATTACATGATCCAATTATACCTTCAAGGACTCCACTTCTATTATAAACTTGGTGCATTCTTCCTCCTTAGTCTTAAGACTTGAAATGACAATCTCAATTTGAATTTTCAACTATTTGATGACCTCCTCATGTTCATTGGTGTTACTTATTCTTTCTTAAAATAGATTGATTTTTTCCTCATAACTTTTAACCAATGATCTTAGTTTTTGATTCTTCCTTCTTTGGAACTTCAACTCTTCTAGAGCACTCACCAATTCTACCTCAAAGTTTACTTTAGCCTCTTCTTCATATTATATAATAATTTTACATTTTAAATAACCTTTATTGTCTATTTTTATGGCCATTAATAAATTTTAATTGATATCATGATCATTAATATCATCATCACTATCATATATACTTGTGTCACTTATATCAGAGGAGCTACTATATTCTTTAGTACAAAAACTTATTTTATTCTTGAATGACCCTTTCTTGCCTCCATACTTTTGGAAACTCTTTTTTCTCTTGTAAAGCTTATATAACTTCTTATCATCACCATGATGTTCATAATTTTAATTCATATAATTGTTAGGGCACTTAGATGCAAAGTGACCAATCTTGCCATAGTTAAACCACTTAAATGGCAACCTACCCTTATACTTACCTGATCCTTTCTTTAGTTTTCTAGATAAACATGGCTTATATCTTGTCATCATCAATATTTGTATCAACATCATCCTTGAAATTTTTACCTTGTGACTTTTTATCAGTTTTGAATGTAGATACCTTCTTGGAAGGTCTTCCATATCTTGTTCTCATTTCATAGGTAGTCAAGATGCCATGAAGCTCATCCATCTGTAGCAGGTTGATATCTTTGATCTCCTCCATAGTAGAGACTTTTGAGTCAAAATTAGATGTACATGATCTTAAAACCTTTTTTACTATTATTCATTCTTTCAACTTCTCTTTTAGACCTCTTATGACATTTACCACTTCATCTACTCTTAATAGATAAGATGTAATATTTTCATCCTCCTTCATTCTCAAACTTTCAAACTACCTTCAATGGGTTTGAAGTTTTACCAACTTGAATTTTATGTCTCCTTCATATATGGTTTTAAAATTTTCCCAAATCCCTTTGGATGTATCAAAATACATGACCTTTACAAATTCTACCTCTGAAAGACCACATAGGATGGCATTCATTGCCTTAGAGTTTTTTTCACTTGCCTTCTTGCCTATTGCATTAGTTGGTGCTATAGGAGGTGGATTGAATCCATAAACAATAGATTGACATATGTAATATCCTAAGAAAATTAGATAGGTCTTAATTATAATTATCCAAATTGCATATTTAGTCCTGCTAAAGAGATGGGCCTTGTTAGTTGAGAAACCTCCATGTACTTGATGACTAGACATGCTTTTTCTTTTAGGATATCCTTTAAGATGTTAAGCCTAATTAAAAGGACCAAGATTTGTTAAAAATTTTTAGAAGTATAATTAATAGGATGGGGGATAATCAATGTTTAAAAACCTTATTTTAATTATACATGAACCATGAAAGCAACATAGTGATTTATTAATTCATAAAGAACCATTTACATGAGCATGAAACAATCAAACACATATATGAGTGGGAAACCCTCAAGGGGAATAAAAACCACTGTGATATATAAAAAATTAATAATGTCCTATGAAAAAAAATATAAAATTTAGTTGATCACCAAATCAACTTGGTGCACCAACCCCAATAAAGTCTAGCACCTAGTTGACTAGGGTTTAATAAACACCTACTTAAAAGGAAGCACCGACTCCCTAAGTGACTCAGCACCAACTCATCCAACTCATTATTTTTAATCACATTAGAAAATTATGATATTATATTATGATATAAATCTCATTTCAAGACCTCATTATACTCAACCATGCATCATTTTGTTTGTACATCTCTTCACACACACTAAAATAGGCCTAAACTACCTTGTATATATATTGGTCTCATGGTCACACATCACTTGGTTGGATATACACCTTAAAATTATTATATTTTCCATATAATAAGTCTTATTATATCTTATGAACATGATTAAATTTCAATTTTAACCCCTTTTGGTCTTCCACAACTCAATCAAACCTTACTCCTTTAGGTCTCATGAACACCTAATTGCATTAGGTCTACCCTCTTAATGTTAAAAATTGATGTTATTAGGCCTAGATTGCCTTATTCAATGCTAAAAAACATTCAAAAATTTATATAATGAAATCATTTTACCTCATTCATACTTGGATAGACTTGTATCCTTTTTTCATACCATGAAAGCTCCTTTAGGACAAACTATCATATTAGGCCTATGTACCTCAAAAGTCTATCTTATAATAATGAAGATAAAAAATCATTAAGATACTCAAACGTGATAAATTAAATATGGATGTATATTATAAATAACCTTAAGGTCATCAAAAATTTATTATAACACCTTAACTCAAGAAATAAGGTTTCAATAACATCTCTACAACTCACTTATGTAAAACTACCAAAACACCTCAAAAACTAGTCATGATGAATTAGACTTCCAACACATGTGTAAATATTTATCATGACTCATGATGAATATAAATAGTTCTATGAGATATAAAAAACTTACTTATAAAATTCATATGGTATAATGGCAAATATTGGTCTTGTAGACCAATTTCTTGACCCTATATTTCATAATTTTATCTAAACCAAATAGGCCATTTTATGAGCAACATATTCACCACATATAATGACATACAAAGATTATAAAAAGCATGAAAATTATATAAAACTGATAAATAAATTAGTCATGCACTTTATTGAATCAATATATCAGGCATAGACCCTTAAATCTCTCTCTTCAACCCTACCTAGGTTTTACACTATTTACACCATTAGGTCAGTCTATAACTGGCTTACTTGGATGACCAAATTAAAACACTTAAATGATATAACCTATCAAAAAATAATAATTTAAATGTAAAATGAGTCTCTATATTATTATACCATCTATTTTATTTTCTTAACCAATTCAAATTTTGAGATCTACACCAACTTTTAATAAAAAGCCTTGTATCTATACATTTTCTCTCTCATCTGACTAACCAACACCACCTGGAGGTTCTTGGGAATGTTAAAAACATAATCCAATATATTATCTATGAATTTAAATTAATATTGAGTAATTTTGAACAAAATATTTCATATAAGGTCCTTATTAGGGTTTTAGGGAGGTTTAACATAGGTTTTGGTGTTAACTATTATTCATAAAGGACTTCCATTTGAATCTAAAACTAGTGCATAGAGATACTAGATATGAACATTACCCGTCTCTCCTTAACATATTAAACTCCCATGTAGAGGTTAAACATGCCAATGAATATTTGAAATTAATTCTTGGGTTTGAGACCTCATTCTATGAGCTCAAGAAGGCCTAAAATACTGATTCATGTACTTTTCTTTCAAATATTGACCTTAAGCTTTGTAATCATACCTAAAATAAATTCTATCACCTCTATCCATGATATCATGGGTTTAATTTCCTTGAAATATGGTATTCATACCTTACTAGGCCAAGCATGGTCTAAGATTGGTTTAGGTGTAGACTTAGACTGAAGGTCTTACCCCTATAGTCTCACCTTAAAACTCTCATGAATGCTTTTATACCCTACTTACATGCTCAAACAAAGACATACAACCTTTATATGTATGTATTAATTCATTTCACCATGAACACACCTCTTCATTTCATGATTATGCTTCTTATGTACTTGACATTAATGAACTTTACCTTTTAATGCACACATAAGGCATTAGTTTCCTTAAAATTATATCTTTCTCTTTCTCTCATGATAACATTCTTCTATGCACTTTGTCACATCACACATATCCAAATTGCCTTAATCACCTTTGACATTAACCTTCAAAAGATTCACCTTTGACATCAAAGACAATACTCAACACATAGGGGTTTCTAACTCATGCTAAGATAATTTTCCCCAAGTCCTTATGATATTAAAGATCCAAGAATTTTAAATGATGGCTTGAAGTGACTATTAAGGCCTATGTGAGTTGATGAGAGTCTTTAGGACTATATGATCAATTTTTGCACTTATATATTTTAAATCACTTATTATGACCTAAAAAAACCTATTATACCCCTTCATGATGGCAAACCTAATTGGGAGGGTCTGAGCATACTTTCATGGTAGTGGTGTGGGTCTTTTAGTCCTAAGATAGTTTTTAGGCCAAATAGTTCTTCATTGAGTTTTGGAGGTCCAAGTGACCTATAGTTATTAATGATTAAAACCATCATAATACCTCAATTTTTACCTTTTATTATCCTCTATTCTTTCCTTCATGTTTTTAACTCAAACTCTACTCTCCTACTCTTAGGTGTTTGCCTATAGATGACACTATTCACTATCAAAATTGAGTTGTTTAAGACTAGTGTAGGAATCTTAATGGTTTAAATCCATCTCTAATATAAATTACATGGATTTATAATACCTATAGTATTATTTTATGGTTTTAAACCCCCTCAAGTCTAAGCGTTAAGTCAATTCTATTCTTGTATACCCTACACAGTCAGGTTCACAATTTCTAGGAAGTTATGCTAATATAATTGTAAGAGCCTAATTGAGTGTCCTTATACCTAAAATTATGGTTTTTTAATATTCAATAATCATTTACATGTTATCCTTACTTTAATTTAGGTTATCTCAATTCTTTATGAAGTCTAAGTTTCCTATCTTGTCCTAAAACCTCCAAATAAGTCACTTGGTCTCATCATAGACTACTAGTAAACTAAAGTATGTATGAGACAAAATCGTGAATTTTTTTAATGGTAATATTACCTTTATAATATAATTACCATAATAATTTTTACCAAATTTGAATACGTGATCACACTTGTAAAGGTTTCAAAACCATAAACTCTCCCAAGACTAACTGTAAGCGTTGACTATGACTACAATTTTTCTTAGGTTTCAAATATCCAAGATGTGTTATAATCACTTAATATTAATATGAAGGTATGATTGACTAATATTTTGTTAATTTTTTGTATAAACTATCTTTAAATGGATCTCACTCGTTCAAACATACCCACAATCATTATCTTCCTTCAATCTAAATAAGAGCTCTGAAGAACAAGTATACTATAGCTTAATATTTGGCTATGTTTTTATGTTTCAGGAATATTTTATGATAAAAAATATTTCAATAGTCCTTGAAATTTACTAAATTTCCCAAAATTTTTAAACTATATCTTAATGTTCTTGCCAACACCTCAAACTATTTACCTTTGTCCATTATACATAGTATTATACCTATAAGTTTCTTGAAACTATTGATTGTGTCTTTAGCTTAAACCACCTCAACCTCCTTAATGGATTTGAACTTTATTATATTCCATATCATTTTAAAACATATGGTCATGTTTCATATCTCACAATTTCACTTCTAATGCACAAAACTATGTTTTTCCTCACTCAGCTACATATCTCCACTAAACTAGATGTAACTTATTTTGAAGTGTTTCCTACCCTAGAAAACTATTTGAATTTGTATCCAATTTAGATATATATTTATCTTAAATGAGGTTATCAAACCCAAATAAGCCATGTATTTGGTATTCTTAACTAGCCCTTATAACTCAAAAAGGACCTCAAGATTGCGACTAGACTTATTGGTTATAGGTGTTGATTTGAAACCTATAGGTAAAGATATGGGATTAATATTAATGACCATGATGATATTTAATAACCCTGAAGAGTACCAAAAACTTGGATTCATGATATGGATGTGTAGGTAGTAGTGATATGATGATAATGGAATATATGGAAATTGAGAATGGAATGTTAAGCTTCCAACAATGATTGAATGGTAGTGATAGAGTTATGAAAATGAAATGAATCATGAGGGTGTTGGAATTAAACATGAATCCACAGTAAAAATATTCAAAATTGATCCTAGACAAGCATATGCATATGCCTAACAAAATATATCATTTTGGATGTTCTTAAAGGAGCATACATAGTGGAAAGAGAAACCTAAGATTCTACAAACAACCTTAACATCTGCTAAGTGAGACTATGAGAGTATTTGAGGATATGTTGGTGGTTTATAGGCTATGAGTATTGATTAATATTTTATAAACATAAAGGAAGGACATATTATCATGAATGAAACATCTCATATAATATCTTATTATGTCTTGACAACCTTAGATCCATCTTTGAATCATACAATCGTTCAAACTTACCTATAGACTATAGATTTCGTAGTTTAGGTGTTATTCAACCATATAGAATAAAAAATGTGGATAAAAATTCTAAGTCATGAAAGGTCTCTTCAAGACCTAAATAATTAGTAACAACCTTTATTTTAACCAAAATAGTTAGAAACTCAATAAAATTATTTTACTTCTTTTACCTTGTTCATATGTGAATGGTAACCAAATCCCCTAAGTTCTTAGAATTTGTTAATAAAATTGGGAATACTAAGAAAAAAACAAATACCCATGATTGAAATTTGATAAAGTCTAGTTCCTGTGATCAAGAGCTTGAATCCTCTTTCTCTCTCTCTCTTATACAAAGTGAGCACAAACCTGAAGTGCTCTTAATGTTTGTTAATGAAATTAGTAGGGAAATTAGATTAGTTTTTTGTTCTCTCAAAACTTGAAACACTCTAATATCTTCACCATGTGCCTATAATAAAACCTTATTTCATATTCATGACTTTTCCTGAGTAAATCCATACTATACAGATCCATACCACTTGGAAAGACTATTGAATATTGAAAATTCTCCTCTATTTCTTCACATTTCAGTTCTAAACCACCATTTTATGGAAATATGATGGAAAATGTGAGTTAAAGGTCATCTCAAAGCAAGAAAAAAGTTTTTGAGAGCCAAAAAGGGCATGTTTTCACACATGTGAACTCTCTTAATAGCAAAAGAATGCTCTATATTTGTAGAGGGGACAATTTCAAAGCATAAAACTATTTGACTATAGTAATATAATGACCAATAAATGTTATTTATACTTTAGTGGTATTTTGAGGTCAAAATTTATCATTTTAAGACTAAAACCTTTATTTTAGACAATATACATATAACCTCAAAAGAATATTTGCCAATGAATATCACAAGGAGTACCTTATAACCTTACTAAAATTTTGAACTGGGCTTTTATGTATCTTCTTCACACTTTCAAATATTTTAGTCAACCCCATACCTTGAATATACTTACAAAACTAGATAATCTCATGGTGAGTCATTAGTAGCCACCTTCCACCATTTCGATCAAGGCACCTTAGATTACCAAAACCACTTCAGTCATTTGTCAAAGACATCCAAACATACTCAAACATCATGAAGATACTTGATACTTAACACAAATTTTGAAACAAAGACATGACAATGACAAGACATTTAAACCTACTCCCATCATATGATATTCAATGAAATCATGATGATCTAGCACATCACCTAAGGACCCAAGACATATAGGAGATATGATGATCATAATAAATATCTATGACATCTCTAATAGTGTTGAATGACTTCAAGAAGTAATTAGGAGACATTATCACTCAGGAGATCACCATGTACAAGATTTGGTGGTTGTCATAGAAACATTTTTGGTTATAGGGGTTGGCATTTGGCCTTGGGAGGCCAAATTACCAACAATAATGTCACATAATTTACATATAATGTTACACATAAGGCCCAAAGGCCACACATAATAAGTAATAAAATCCTAACTTATCATGTAGTAAATTAAAAAGAAAATATATAACAAATGAGATTAGTCTATATTCATTATATGTATCAATTTCATTATTAGAAAATAACAAATATATATATATATATATATATATATATATATATATATATATATATATATATATAAAAGATAATGTAAAGTATGAGTGATTATTAAAAAAATTATATTATATATATCTCAACATGGTATATAATTTCTAGATAGATATAATATATTGAAGCATTCCTAGAGATTGAAGATATGCCCTCATCTTAGCAAGGATGTTGGGTAAAATAGAACCCTAATATCAAAAAACCATTAATACTATGTGTTGTATCACACTAGCATACCTCATGAAAACATTACCTATTGGAAAGTAAAATATGATATCTACTTAACATGAAATAAATAACATATGAAAATAAATAGGTTAACAACATTTGAAATTGTTTATTTTGAATTTTTATTTTTTTCAAATTTTTTTTTTTGAATTTTTAGCATATATGATTTTTTTTTTGGGAAATATTTGAACTTAAGAGAGTTGAAAATCACTAATAAGCAATTCTTTAGATATATAAACAATAGAATGGATTCAAATAATATGAAATAAGATGCTAAAGTATAGTGTGGCATGAAGTAAGGCAAGGAAAATTCCCCTAGTGTATGAGGATTTGTATCATAATCATGTAGATAAGTATGTTCATTCCCTTAATGGGAAAAAATCTATGAGTGATCATGATAGATGTGATCATGTAAGTGTAAAGGAAGCCATACCATTATAAATATACAATATAATCAAGTGGAGTGTCATAAATTATGTTCATTAAAAGGAATGTAAGGTAGGCATTTTGGAATGTTTGAATCAATTTCAAATTTAAAGAGGGTAAGTGACCAAAGTTAAAATAAATCCAAGGTATATAATAAAACTTGAAAGTTGGGATAGAAGAATTAGCAATGAATTAAAAGCAAGGAAACTATGTACAAATGAAAATAAAAGTAATTAACCAATTATATATGTAATGGGAGGCATGTAAGCCTAATCCATGGTGTGATTTGAAGGAATGAATTCCTATGAAGAGGAAGTGTCAATTATAGATTCATCTAAATCACTACTCATACATCCATGTGAACCTATATCCTCATGTGTAATAGGAGAATATGTAACTACTTGTACCTATGGTGAACTATTTTGAATATCCTATGGTGCCTTAGAAAATTAATACCTATTTTTAGGTGCCAATTCATACTTAGGAGAATGTATCATGTTATTTTAAACTAACTAAAGATGCTCATGTATAACTATTTCATACTGTTAGATAGATGGAAAAACTAATTTTGAAATATGCTTATGTGTAACTAGATGATGCTCATAAATAGGTGAAGAATCTAATTTTTAGTATGCTTTTGGATATCTATATCATGCTCTTAAATAGTTTTTATATTATTTCATTACCATGTTGCTCAATGTATGTGCCAACCAACTATTCTATAGTAAATATCATTAGTTCTAAATGATATTCATATCATATGTTTGAAATTTTAGCTAACTGATTATCATAAATATATTTGAGACATATATGCACTATAGAAGGTATTATCCTAATCTTTTTTATCCAATGGCATCCTAATAACATATCAAATACCCATGTGCTTGGTATAACTAATAATGGAATTAGAACTATGAGAGGTCCCACATTTAAAAGTAACACTATATGCCCATGAGTATCCTATGTATGACCACTAAATGTATTTAAAAATTCAAAAGTATTTTATAAATATTTCTTTGTATAACTAATAGAGTATAGGAGTGTTATGGTACACATATTTTTTCTTGATCTATTGCTTATTATAACACTATATATAGATTGCTTGTCAACACATGTTGAAATAAAGAGTGCATGTATATATAAATCATCATCAACTTCACTATCATCAAATGTTATTAGAATATTTGTCAAGAATAGAATTAAATGTTGAATAAACAATAAAAATTAAGGAACAATGTTACCTTGAAATGAGCACAAACCATAAAGTATAGGCAAATGTGACAAGTGGAGAAACTATCATATAGATAAAAAACCCACACTCTATTAGAAGCTTTACAACAAGAATCACTCTAAGTACAATAGCATGAATAATATATAAAAGATAAAGGGAATGGATTTATACCAAAGAGCATCACAAAGATTCAAGAGCAAGACTAGAATAATAAGAGAGGTGAAAGTATAGTAGCTAGTATATAATAAAGGGATATACTCATTATAAAAATTTAAGATATAAAATGAGTTACATGTGAAATTTTAAGCATATGTGTCAAGTGTCCCTGATCCTTTTATAAGTGGGGAGGATGTATGTTTCACGTGGGGCGAGAGGATTTATATGCAAGTAACTCCAAATCCAATAAGTGTAATAAAGAGGTGAGTGATACCTCAAAAGGGGTGAAATAAAATGCATTTACAAATGTGATAAATGCATAGATAAATAATACTTATGATAACCCTATAAAATCTATAATAAGGACCCATATTAAGATTAATTCTTTAGCACTCTCCTTTAAGCTTAAATTAGGGTTACACAAGTAGATAAAATATTTTACAAAGAAGAAAAGAGTTGAAATTACAATGATCTCCCTCTTAATAGAAAATTATTTCAAGATTAATTAAAATAGATTTAGAAAGAGAGAAGAAGGGAAGGTGTTACCACAAGTCATAAGGATGAAAGTGTGATTCACTAAGAATCCTTTTCGGATAAGGTGGTCAATCTACCATGAAATAAAGACCAACCAAAAGGAGTAATGTTCCATAAACCTTAAAATAAATAAGCTAGCACAAATATTTCAAGTTAATTAACCAATATTATAAAAATATGATGTACATACATAATGTAATAAAAGTAGATGTACAGAAAAAAATGGAGCAAAGACAACTTTCATTATAAAGTGCAAAACCCTGCATGAAAAGATGTTAGTCAAAATCATATTTTATTTAAAACAAAAAATAAGGAATATATAAAAAATATTAGGTTTAATCAAAATGGAGAAAAATAATATGTGTCACTTTAAAAATATATTATACATTAGAAATTAGAAGAATGATCGCAAGAAGACATTTCAAATTTTCTAGAAGATCCATCATTTTTAGGAATCCAAATAGTTTAACCTTTAGAGGCCAAAGATTTAGTAATTTTACAACAATACAAAGTGTCATACATAAATATACCACAGAATTTGCATGGGTGAAATTTCTAATATTTAGTTATATGTTGTCTATGTTTTCCACAATACACACAAGGTTTAACATTTTTAACCAAAGCATGGGCATTTAAAATAATATAATCAAATTAAGTTGCATTATAAGTCCTTTGATGTGGAGGAAAATACTATTTTAAATTTTATTACAATCATTTGAAGAATTATATCCAAGACCTTTTATAATTTTAATTAGAAGTAGGTAAAATAGGTTCAAGAATAGAATTTTTTCACTTACCAAGTGCACCACTTGAACAACCCATATTTTATATTATTTTTAAGTTAGGGCGGGTAAAATAAGAGTTAAAAGATGTTTTATAAGAACAATATTTTTTATAAATAGACCCAATCACATGTGCAAAAGATGTAAATTTATCATTTAAAGAGTCCTGAGAATATTGTATAGTTTACATTTGATCAATAAAAGAAACTTGTAAAGCATTTAAAATGTCATTTTGACATACAAGTTATTTCTTGAGTGTAATAATTTATTTATTTTGAAAGAAAATAGTTTGTTTTAAAATGAACAAAATGGTCAATTGAAAGGTCATGAGAGCATAATAAACAAAGTTATGTTTGAAAAAAATTCATTACTAATAATATTAAATGATCCAAAAAAAATTTAAAAATATTAATATTATAAAAAAGAAGATTTAAAATACTTGTCTTAGAGTTTAAATCATTTATCTTGTAAATGTAAGTCTACACCAAAACGTTAAAGTTCTAAAGATATGGTGTTATATAAAAACACTTAGTTTTTTGAATGATTTACGAATTAAAACTAGATTTTCAAAATTTTAAGCATATGAAGCAATATAGGTGTAATGATAAAGCACTAAAATATTTATAAAATGCTAGTGATAAAAAAATATTTATGAAAGAAAATTATAAAAAAAAGACTTCTCTTTAAAACATAATCTTTTATGTTATAAAGAAAAGACAAAAATCTTTATGAGTGACATGGAAAAGAAAGACTTTGGTATTTTTTTTGTTTTAAAACCTTATGCATAAACTATTTTTGATTTGATATAATAATAAAATAAGCATTAAGTTAAGATTATAAATTTTTGAAAAAAACTATGATTTAGATTTTCTTAAACAAATTTTATTAAAAAAATAAATGAGTTAAAAAGATTTCATAAATCCAAATTACGAAAATATAAAAAGTCTTTTATATTAAAAGTTTAAGATTGTTTTTATTTTTTTTAACCATGTTTTTAAAAAATTGATAGTCATTTTTTATGATTTATTAAAAATGGTGATATAAGTTTTTTTTTTTAAATTTTAAAAAGTATATTTTTAGAAGGCAAATTAACAAAACTTTTAAATATTTTAGATAATATCTATTTTAGATGGGTTCTTTTTTTAAAAATGGGTCTAATTTTTATTTTAAAATCTCAAAAAACTCCTTGAGAATCTTGCAAACAAAAAGGTTAGGAGGAAAAAAAATTGAAATTTGAATCAACCAAAACAAGTTTGAGATTTAGAATTAAATATTAATCTTAATTAAAAAATTACTTATGCATCTAAATGTAGTAAAAACATTGTTAAAATGCGAGAGAGAGAGAGAGAGAGAGAGAGAGAGAGAGAGAGAGAGAGAGAGAGAGAGAGAGAGAGAGAGAGAGAGAGAGAGAGAGAGAGAGAGAGAGAGAGAGAGCTACACAATACTCAAGATAAAAATTTACAATACCATATATTCGACACCATATTATAATATTTTCCAAGAATCAAATTAAACATTGAATAAATGATAAAAATAAGGAATAATGTTACTTTGAAATGAGCACAAACCACAAATTTGAAAAAAATGTAACGAGTGGGGAAACTGTCATATAGAAATAATCTCATAATCTATTAGAAGCTTTGAAACAAAAATCAATCCAATTAAAATACTATGAATAATCTATAAGAAAAAAAGAGAATGGATTTATACCAAAGAGCATCCTAAGGATATAAGAGAAAGACTAGACCAAAAATAGAATTGTGAGAGTGTAGTAGCTAGTGTAGAAGAAATGGATATGAGAGCTCATTATAAAGAGATAAGAGAGAAAAAGAGTTAAATGTATAATCTTAATCACGTGTGATAATTATCATTGATCCAATTAAAATTGGAGAGGTTGTGTGTGCCATATGGGGGGAGATAAGTTACATGCAAGTAACTCAAAATACAACAAGAAGATTAGAGAGGTGAGTAACACCTCAAAAGGGGTAGAATAAAATGCATTTACAAATATTTTAAATACACACATAAATAAGACTTATAATAAGCCTATAAAACCTATATGAAGGACTTAAATTAAGGTTAATTTTCCAACAAATATAATCATAAGACATGATGCTTATTTGTTTTTAACTATATTGATGATGCTATCAAGTATATGCTCATATATATGAGGAGGATGAGCACTATATGCATAATTTAATTCATAATTATCCTTTTTATTTTTTATTTAATAATTTATAAATGGATATTTGTATATTTTGAGCTTTGAATTATCAATTTCTTATGGCCTATATTCTTTAGTAGGTGTGATAATATCAATAATATTATCATCAATGAGATGTTGAATTTTTTTCTTGAGCTTGAAACATTTGTTTGTGGAATGTCCACTACATTGATGATAGTCACAAATATGAATTGTTATCAAAACCTTTAGGTTGTATTTTATACATGTCTACTTTCATTGGTGGAGGAAGAGAGATGAGATTAAAATCAAGTAGCTTTTACAACAATATAGAAGGAGGTGATGACAACCTTGAGAATGTATTCCTTGGTGGAGCTTGTAATTAAAGATTTTGTATTGGTTGTAAAATAAAATTAACTATAATCTTAGTTAATTATTTCTCTCATTGGGTTTTCTCTTATAATTAATCTTTATTTTAAACTTGATGTTTTAAGTAGAAGGACCATTTTAAGTGTAAATATTAGTTCACGCTCTTTGACTATATGTCATAGATCATCAAAATATTTGAACTTATAAAATATAATTTACTCTTGAAGTGGGGATAGAAGACATTGAGTGAAAATATCTTGGATCTCATTATCAACCATTTTATTTATCATTTTTTGCTAGCATAGTTTTGTATCTTAGAAATATTCACTAGTTATTTCATTAGATCCTTGTTTGGGCTTGGAAATTTAAGCATATGATAAATTTTCACCAATGTAGATATAAAAATGTGTTAAAAAATGATTTTTCAGAGGATTGAAATCCTTTACCAATTGAAGAGGAACATCATAAAACCATATAAGAGCATATTCTTTGAGACTTATTATAAATATCTTTGTCAATAATTTATCATTATCTATGTAGTCTAGATAAGCCACATGGAATGCATGTAAATTATATTTAGGATCACATTTTCCTTCATATAAAATAAGATTAAGAGACATAAATCCAACTATTAATCAATAATATGTAATTTCCAGTGCCAAAAGGTTATATAACAAGGAACATGAAACCATATAGGGTCTAACATGTGAAAGCATTTGATTAATTTTAGATAGATTGGATTGTAAGGCAAGAAATGTATGCTCAAGAGTAAGATATTTAGAGGTGATTGGAGGAGTATAAGTAGTATGAGTAGGCATAGGCATGGATAATTTTTGTAAACCAAGTAATGTTACCAAACTAAGAGATGACGATATGGAAGTAATAAGAGGTGTAGAAATAGGAATAGATGAAATACTAGAAGATCTACCTTGTGTGCATTTATTTTGTTCATATCTAGAAACATATAAGAGTGAGTCAACCTTTTATAGGTTTTCATGAATATATTCCATAAAATTTTCTTCATCAGTCTCACTAGAGTTTTATTGAGTATTAAAATCTAAAATGAGAGCTATAATGTGCCCTTAAAGAGGATGTGGAATAAGTAATGGAAGATCATTTTAAGTTTCATATTTAAGACAATGTATAACATATGATTCCTCTTGTTCTCAATTCATTTTAGTTTTGAAAAAAATGATCTTTAGTGATGTTTGAATTAAAGAAGAATAATGACATGATATAGTGGTGCAACTATCTGAAATAGGAAGACCATGAGATTTTGCCTTATTTAGTATAGCTTCTTGATTAATTTGGAATTGAATCCATGAAAAAACATAATGAATAAAATTCTAAAAATTAATATAATATGTGACAATGAATTGAATAATCGTATGTAGCATATGAAAGAAACATTCACTCATTGATCCTACTATGAATACTATACAAGTAAAATTTAAGGTAAAAAGGGCGATCTAGTCAGGTGTTTGAATGATTACGTGGTTATCAATTATACTTTATCATTTATATATTAGTGTTAGACTAATATTTATGATCATTAATTACAAAGGCTAAACTATGCTTGTAACCCACTAGCATGCCTACAAGGGTATGATAAGAGTAACTTTTATGGGTGATACACTCCTCTCAAGTACACCTATTGACTCTCATGTCACACTACCTCTGTGATATCCACTTCAACTGATTTGATGAGGGAAATTAAACATGTAAATGGCCTTGAACTCACTAAAAGTGGTAGTAGTATCATATGAATAATTTAGACTTAGTTGGATTTAAAAAAAGGAAGGTAGTCATGTATTGACTAAATTACACCATCATAGGTGAGTTTTAACCAAGCTAGAATGACCAAGTTGGAATGGCCAAGATCAATTAGGTGAGGTAAAATTACATTAAATGGTCCTAAGTTTCTTTGACAAGATTTCTTGCATTATGGCTGAGTTGATTGGATGAGCTTGTTGAGCTCCTAAGTTATTCTATCTAGTCAAGCTCAACTAGGGTTAAGATGAATTATTTATTTACACACTAATTCTTTTGACCTATTCCCCCCAAACATTAGATCACCATGTGGATATCCCAAATCATAGTGAGACTTTAGCATTATTAGGTGGGTGTGGTTCTAATTTGCATCCAAGCCTTAAGTTTCAAATGACCACCATGTGGCATCCATATAGAATATCAATGATTGGGGAAGATATAATGATAGTGGAAAACCAACCCCTATAGATGCAAGCTATGAATGGCTATCACATGGTATCCATCTATGATTTTTGAGACTAAAAACTAATAGTGACTAATCAAACTACATAATGAGCCTAAATATCCAAAATGGTGTCATATAGTACATGTTATCATTCAAAACATGCACTCATGGATGGTCTACTATATAAGAATGTTTTACACTAAGGTGAAAAGCACAAATGTTTTTTGTGAGGCATAAATTGCTTGGTGTTAGGCATGGAAATGTTATCACTAAAGTGCATGCACAAACCATTATTTATCTCATCACAATTATGGGAATGTCCCCAAGGTGTGGGACCCTTGCACTCCTTGGGATGAGAATTTACAGTAGTTTGTATTCCTTCTAATTTAAGTGCACTTGGTTTAAGACCAGTGCACATACCTAAAGATAATAAAGGTAAATATACCACTAATCTAAACATAAGATTTTTGAGGGAAAAGGGAGGGAGAATTTAAGAGAGTGTTAGAAAATAAAAAGGTGATACACCAAGAATAAAGTGAGCACTCCCACTACCATAAAAACACTACAAATATTTAAGAACAAGAAATTATCACAGATTCTACCAAGGCTACTCTAAATGCATAATTATTTCACATAGAGGTGTGGGAATGTAATGAAACATTGAGAGGGATGACAAATGATCTATAGAAAATGTCTACACAAACTAGAATTAACATAGGATATGACCTAAAAGTGAGTTATAAGATATACATAGAGGAGATAGGAATGGATAATGATGGGAGGGGTGAACATTTCCCATAGATAAGGATAAAAATATATAAATAACACATAGAGTGTAAGAATATCAAAGGGAGGTGAACTTAATTCTAATTAACTTGCAAGATTAAATCAATATAAGTACTCCTAGAGGGAAAATTTTTGTACTATGAGGTTGCCTAAAATACTTCAACCCTTTTTACAAGGAAAGACCTAGGCTTATATAGGCAATGGGAAGCTAATGGGTCATTGATGATTCTACCCACTATTGGGGTGGTTACACTTCTTAATGATTATCGATTGAGTGGATTAAGGCTATGATATGATAGTTTCATGCCCATGATTTTATTTTAATGGAAATGAATAAGACTCAACCACTTTATTTCCTTGGGACCCACCATTGGCCATATTCCTTCAATTATTCATCATGCCTCATTAAGGTTGTAGTTGGATTTGTCATTTTTACAATTTATCTTATTATGACATTGCTTTTTTAGATGTAAAAATACCCTTAAAACTACCTATTTATGCTTGGATTACATCAACCAATTTTGCATGGGTCTCTCTTAAACTATGACATCATTGCTTTACACTTGGGGTCCACATGTCTTCAAAGTGGTATGTGTGAAGGATAAATCGTAGCCTAAAATTTATAATCTCGTATAAGATAAAATATATGATTTGGTACAAGACTTAATCATGGAGGCATATGGACCCTTATGAATAGTAATTCATTTGAAGATGGAATATCTTGGGTCCACTTATAATTTATAACTATTTCCTTTGCACCTCTACCTATACTATCTAGAGATTATGGCTCAACATCATTAAATGTGTGCACCATTTTGGCTTTATGTGATGAAATATATTGTATGGGGCATGCATGAGGAATGATTATTGGGTGATAATTAAAACTTAATCAATGCACATATCTGTACTAACTACTTTAGGCATAGGCATAGTGGGAGGCATTTATGCATGACTTAATTTAAATAACCCAACACTTTACAGGTGTATAAATCCTCTATAGGATATTTGTGATCTCTATATAAACTATTAGGCACAAATGACCTCTATGGGTTGTGTGCCTGTTAAGCAAGAATGTAGTAACCTTTAAAGTGATCTATTAGGCACAAAGTCTTTTAAAACTCTTGGTCCTTTCCTCTATGGACACACTAACTTTGTATCCATGGATTTATCATAAATTAATGCCATCCTATAAAAATTAAATAACTATGCCGAAGGAACTTAGAGGAAAGTGATCTAAGCTAAGAGAACACTTCGCACAAGTACTTAGAGGAAATGAAACTATCTTAAAACAAGGTACACAAAGCACTTAGGGTAATGAAAAACATCTAATCTACTTATTTATAAATTATGAAAAAATAATTTATATAGTGTTTTATATGGATCCTAATAACTAAGATAGGTATTTCTTCTCCATTTGGTCTAGAAAGTTAGAAAATCTTGGCCTACTTATACTTGGTTATTGTATATAGACTACTCTCTATCGCATCAAATTTAGTATGACTTCAATATTTTTCTCTATCTACATCCCATTTGAGCACTATATATCCTTATTTGAGACTTCTATCATTATCCCTCTTATCAAAATTCTTATTTTTTTGGGCCTATTAGATTTCCATAGTGTGCATAGCTTGCACTCTAGTATCTTTGATCTCTATTAGCTCCATTAATCTCATTTACGGGATCACTTTTGAGCAAATCTAACTAGTGGGTGAGTTTCAATGAAGGAAAATCATTAGATGTGGGAAATTTGACTGCACTTACATAAACTAACATGAAGAGTGAGTTTTTAAACACTCTTTTGGGTGTGATTTGATCAACCTAAATGGTAGTTTTGAGCTTAGTATGCCAAGATTGATAATTATCTTCCATGGTCATCTTTATGATGTGAATAAAATTATTATTCATGGACTTAGCTAGACCATTACCTTGAGGGTGATAATTCAATGAGGTGCTTAGATATATGTTATACTTGATGGCTCATTCACTGATCTTGGTTCTAAGAAAAACTAATACATTATCAAAGATAATGGTAGCTAGGACATCAAATCTTGTTACAATATCCTTGTAGAAGTTCATAATGGATGTTTCATTATCCTCCTTGAGCACTACTACTTCTATCCACCTTGTGAAATAGTTTATGGTAATTAGGATCCATTTATGTCCATCGCTTGATGATGAGTTAATCATGCATGTAAAATACAAGCCCCACTATGCAAAGGGTTGATCAGATTGTATTGATCACAATGGTAAGGCTAATAACCTTTTTTAATCTATAAAGAATGTGTATTTCTTACTATTTTTCACATATGCATTCACATTTTTTAATAGAGTTGGCCAATAATATCTAGCTTATATGATTTTCATAAGAGTGGTCTTGCATGAATAATGGCCTCCTATATGGCCATTATGGAATTATTTAATAATTCTACTCACCTGATCTAATTCTATGTACCTCAAGAGGACTCCACTAAGATCCTTTTGGAAAATAACACCACTGATGAGCACATAGGGAATGGCCTAAAACCTAAAATGCTCATGCTTATATTTATTTAATCCAAGGGGGTATGAACCAATTTTAAGGAAACTCATCATACTTTGCATCTATTCTATTGTAAATTATTTGTCTATTGATTCCTTTTCATGTGACACCAAGAATATTCTATCTTCAAACTTTTCCACCTTAGATAATTGTTCATGAAGTCCTTTTCATCACACTAGCTTAATGATCTGGATGTCCACATCATACTTCATCACCTTTATGACCCAACTGACTATTTTTTCATTGTTGCCCTTATTGAGCAAAAACTCTTTGATGCCTACATGCATAACCATGAGTCAGATTTTGTTGTTGGAGAGAATATTCCTAAACTTATTAAGCACTCTCATAATTGAAAGGATATGTTTCTCCATGAAGCTATAGTTTAACTCATAATCCTTTAGCACCTAACTAAATAAGGTAATTGGCTATTATAGATGATTATTTTTTATTAGTGAATATGCCCTCTAACCCATCAAATGCATAAAGGATAAAATCCTTACTATAATCTAGATTGATTAGTGTGGGAGCCTATGCAATTATAAACTTAATGGGTTTAAAACTATCCATACCTTCATGATTCCAACTGAATGCAACATTCTTCTAGAGCATCATAGTGAGGGGATTGGTTAAGGTGGTAAAATAAAGCTTGAATCTCCTTAAAAAGTTGATTCTTCCTAAGAATCTCTAGAGACTCTTCTTATGACTTATAATAGGGAGGGATGAGATATCCTTGAGTCACTATAGATTGATTATGAGTCTCTCCTTGGAAATAATGTGCCCTAGTAGAGTGCCTTCATGAACTATGAAGATACACTTGTTAGGGTTTAGATATATTCCAAACTCCCAACACCTTTCAAAGACTTGCTTCAGATTGCCTAAATGACCTTATGTGTGCTTAGATAAAATTGTTATGTCATCAAGGTAAACCAATATGATCTTGTTGATGATCTCCTTAAATACCATATCTATGGCTCTTTGGAATGTCACTCCTATGTTTTCCAAACCAAATGGCATCTTTTGGTATGCAAAGGTTCCCAACTTAGTGGTGAATGTTGTTTTATAATGATCAAACTCTTGCACAAGAATATGGATGTAGACTAAGTAACCATCTATTAGTTTTAATATTTTCATGCCTATGATCATTTATATGATCTGATCCATTCATGGGAGGGGATAATGGTCTTTGAAGAAAGCCTTGTTTAGGTCTCTAAAGTCCACACACATATATATTTCCCCATTATTTCTCCACTCTGGTACTAAGTTAGAAACCCATGACGAGTGTTTAAATAGAATTATTATATATGGATTCAATGATATTTAAGAGCTACTTTGTCATTAATGGTTTGATCTTTGGGTTGATATGACTCTACTTTTGGTAGACTAGTTGTACACTAGGGTCAAGCTTAATTATGTGTTACTCTAAGCCTAGATCAAATCCTCTAAGGTCCTTATATATCCATGCAAATATATCAATGTATATCTTACTATGTTTAATGAATCTCTTAATTTCTATTTGGGAGCATACCTTTTAGGCTTTTAAGAGCTTTCCTTCTAAAATGGTTACCTATGTAGAGACCTCTTTTTTTGTCATGTTTCACTTTTATCCTTTGAATTTGTCATCATAATTGAAGTTGTTTTCTAAGGTGACTAACCCTTTTTTTATCTTATTTCCCTTTAATTGGATGACTTGATCTTTATATTGGATTTGCAGCTATGCTTGGTTCTTAGAATAGAGCTCTGCCTCATCTTATAGGAAATTAATAATCTATTTGTCATTCTCAAACACCTTCCAATTTTTTACATTTTTAGGGACTCCTGGTCTGACCAAAATCTATAAAATCTATTTAGACTTCATTATATCACATGGTATGTTATACTATACACCTATAGTTTTGAGTCTATCTATATTGTTATTCTATGATCTTGGTATGGAAATAATATTGAATGTGTCAAATTATTCAATCATATCCCATAGTATATTCTTATGAGATTTCATCAATCCATTTTTAGTCATGATCTATGACCTAACCTAGTTAACATCTAGTTAACTATTACCCAATGAATGTAGTATCTTGATTCCTTTCTTTTACACAAGATAGAGGCCTTGGATCAAATCCTCATATTTTTTAGCATTTCTCTTGAAAATGAAATACAATCTAAAGGCATGGAAATATTTATCATTTTGAGGAGAGAATAATATTTCACCAACTCCAACACCATTTTTACTTTGGGAACCATCAAAGTATAATTTACATGTACCCTCAGGATTCTCCTATATCTTTATGAGCTCAAGTAGCATAAAATCCTCCTCTAGAATATGGTATATACCTAGCCTTATTTATTATACATTATCATATGAATCACACTCAAAATTTTCATGTACCTATTCATCTATCAAATCATCTAGGAGCTCTTCAAGAGGTGTTGAGGATTCATGGAGAATCAAATTCTCTACTTGATAAAACATTACATAACTTAATTCAACTGAGCTAGAAGAGTATGGTTCAACATGGATTTTGGAGATAGGTTCAATACTGATAGCCACTTTCATCCCATACCTAATTCTAAGTAACATATGAAACCATTATAAAGATACATATGTAACCATATTTATCGTAAAGTCTTGGTAGAGGCAAATGGTGAAGTAGGGAGGTAAGCCAATGGCTGCAATGTCTTATGAAATTGAGAGACTTGGGCATGTATGAAGTGTAATATTTAAATATTCCATTATTATGATGTTTTTAAATGTCATACCATCCACATATCCTTTTAAACTAGTGAATACACAATTTTAATCATATCTATGATCTTCTTTGGCATCACTGAGTTGTTTGCACATGAGTCGATCATATAGTTGTGTACTATATGTTGGCCAAAATCAAGGAGATGTATAATGGGGGTGGGTTGGTATTAATTTTCACTTGAAATTAATTTAATTTAGCTTAACATAGAATTTTAGAGATGGAAATCATAAGTTAGGATATCTTACATTCTAAAAATCTTTTTAGAGTGTGTTCTAGTAAATTACTTTGAGTTGGAAAGAGCATCCCACATGGTTACATTGAGGATTATCTTCTTCATCTATTTGACTATGGTTAAGGGAATTTGAGATACCTATGAATATGGTTTTTTAATAGTAGTTTCTTATCTTATTTACACACTAGCCTAAGGTGTCTCTTCTCTTTGAATAACATGTTTTGTGTGTACTAAAGGTCGTGCATGCATCTTGGCTTGTGTACTTATGCAAGTGATCTAGGGAATTGAAGGTGAGGGCACTGAAATTAGTATTGGATATTTTATTACTATCCTTATAAATATTGTATTTAAATTAACTAATGTGCTTCTTCCACTTAATACACTATTCATATTCACATAGTTGAATTTATCCTCCTACTAATTAATGAAAGTATACCCATTTTGTTACTATAGTGATACTTGAATATCTCCCTCATAAATAAATTTGGTATTCATTTTATATTGAGGTTAAAACAAAATTTTCATCATGAGTGCTTTTTTCATTAGTCAATTTGTACATGTAGTTTCACTATGTGGTTGGCCATATGGAAAACACCATTCAGGATCTTGCACAACATTGTTTTGTATAGGTAAAAGGGTTCTAGAGGCATTAAAAACATCAAATTTATTTTCATAAGGCATTATATTGTATGTGAGATGATTTTGTGCTTGTGCACCACCTTATTAAGGAGTTATACTTGAATGGTATTACCGAGTGAAAGCTTTATGAGGTATGGTGTATTATGCTTGTTACATTTTAAGGGATATAAGTTCATTTCCAAAGCTTTGTAATAGCATTTCAACCTTATGAAATTCATAAGAGAAAAAACATATGAGTTGATGGGCTTACCATGGTGGGGATAGGTGTTAAGATAGGATGCACAACTAATTGGATATAAAGAGGCTTTGTAAATAGAGGCATGGGGGGTCTAGGCACAATTTAGCCTACTTAGATCAAATAATTTTTTGCATGTATATAAACTTCATAATCATCATGTAACATTGTGCCTTCCATAGATTGAATCATTACAACTATATCACTGTTAAAATATCTTTAAAAATATAAAAATATGGTGTTGGGAAATGGCTTACAGAAGGGTGGGATCTTATCCTAAACCCTTTGGAATTTGAATTTTAAATCAACCATCATCTCATGAAAAGATTGATTTATAGTTATGAGTTTCTCTATCAGGGACAAGTGGTCACTCTGGTCTTCAAATTACTTATATAATTCCTCCTTGAGTTTATCCTAATTTGAATTGAATTTAGTCTCAATATTTAGTACCATTTAATGGCTTTGACTTTGGAGGAAGAGGAAAGTATCCTAACTATGACATCATCTTTAGTGACATGGTGCACTGAGCAGATATTTGTGACATCCCAAATATGATCTACATGGGAATTTGCATTCTCACTAGTGAAGTAGGATAAATATTTGAGGGATACAACTATAATGTCATCATATTAGGCACGAATTAATGGATTACATCTATTTAAAGGTAAAAAAAACTAATTTCTCTACAAATCCATGAATGGGATAAGGAATAAGACTCTTCTACGTGTAGGGAATATTCTAAATGGAGGTGCAAATTGAGATCTATGGGATGACTTCCTTGAATGGTTCCTTCTTTTGACAGGGGATGAAGGCATTATTATTATTATTCTTATAAAGGGCACCATAATCTCAATGAAATGGAAATCAATACCCTTCACAGTAGATCTTGTTCTTCTTGGCACATAGATAGAGGGTTGATCTTTATGAACTGGAAATGCTCAAAATCACCATGTGACCTTATTAAGTGTTTACAATACATATTAGCTAAGGGTGGCACTGATTCCTTATATTTTATTCAAACTTTTCCCATTGGGAATGTTATAAATTATTGTCATTAGAAACATGCACCCATGGATGGTCTACTACATATGAATGTTTTGTGGTAGGGTGTAGAGCATGAATGCCTTGTATGGGGTGCAAATTTTTTAGTGTTGGCCATGGAAGTATTATCATTCACCTAAACATGTAGAGCATCAATTATATCATTGTAATTATAGAATGTCTTCAAGGTGTGAAACCCTTGTGTTCCTTAGGATGAGCCTCTAGATTAGGACATATTCCTTTTATTCCAAGTGCACTTATTTTAAGACCAATGCATCGACCTAAAGAGCATAAAGGTAAATCTAACGCTAATTTAAACCTATGATTTTTGAGGGAAAATGGAGACGGAAGGTAAGAGAGTGATAGAAAATGAAAATTTGATAAACCAAGAATAGAGTGAGTGCTCTTACTACCATGAACACATTACAAATAAATAATAACAAGATGTTATCCCATAGAATCTACCAAGGCCACTCTAAATGCATAATTATTTTACATAGAAACATGGGAATGAAGTTAAAAATTGAGAAGGATAATAAACAATCCATAGATAATGTTTATATAGAATTGAATGCACATAAGATATGACCTACAAGTGAGTTTTATGTTCTACACATAATTTCTAGGAATGGACAATGATGAGAGGGGTGAACATGTTAAAACATAACTGGATACCAAGAGGGGGGTGAATTAGTATATTAATTAAAATCTAATCCTTTCAATAATTTTAAATTAGATTAAAAGATATATGCAAATCAAATTAATTATGCATAGATCACACACACACACACAAATACACATGACAATAAATGTATACATGGAAAACCCAAGGGGAAAAACCATGGTGAGAATAGCTTCTATAATCTACTATTATAATCTAGCCTCATAGTCAAAACCTCACTTGTTACACAATAAAGGGCACAAACCCTAAGGAGACCTAAATCCCTTGATTCAAGAACTTTAACTCTAAGGAAGTAACCACTCCCTAATCTAAGCACCAACTCAGTTTATCTGATGGCACCAACCTATCAAATTCTTTGATGGAGCTACAACTCTAGATTATAAAATAGATTCATACATGAATCCAAATCTTTGTTCGTTATCATAGGTCTAGTGTATAATTGATCATACTCTACACATTCTCTTTGTGCCTTTGTTCTTCTCTACCCCTATGTCTCTATGTCTAGATACATCTCTATTCACCACACTTCATCTCACTCTATCTTTTCTCATTTATGTCTCTATATTTTCTATTTGACACAATTAAATATCTTCACCAACCCTATTATTTGTCCTAGATATCATATTTATAAACAATTAATCTAAGGTTTCATTCCTTCTATGTGTTAACACTTGGACTGTAACACATCATGCCAATTCTAGACTTTAGTTCATTATGAATTGAATTATAGGTTTCCCATGTCTTGATTTCATGCAAAACCACCATAATGTTATGGTATCATTACTATCTATAGTATTTGATGGACTGTAGTTTCAATGTACATGCTCATTGATATAGATTTGATTAGTTAGATATATCAATATTATTATTTGTGTCATGATACACAGTTTACATACAAGTTCCTACATGTTTCGACAACTAATCATTAGACTGGACATATCTTTAAATATCAATTATTAATCTATAGTTTGGTGCCATGATCTAATGATATATATTTAAATGGTTTAATTTTAAAAGGCATCCATTGATCTTCCTAATCCTAACTTCTGCATTCCATTCGATCTTTTAATATACACATTCTTAATTGATGTCTAGATCTTGAACATTGAGCTCTTTATCCCATCTCACTACTTCCTATATATTTGGATCATATTTTCTTCATCGTTCTTCTTAAAATTGTTTAGTCTTTAACTTGCCACCATGTTGATAAAAATCAGTCAATTTATTCCATTTGAGTCAACTCACTCTATTATATATCCTTTATATGATCATTTACTCACTATTAGATCTTCTAACATGCTTGACATTTTAACTTTGACAGGCCTACGCTCCTTGGGTCTCTATCTGACAAGCTTCATGAATGTGACACTTGTCAATTGTGTATTTACTCAGAGGTTATTTTAATAATTTGACTCTACTATGCTTCATTGGATAATTTGTGTATGATTAAGATAGGGCATAATTTAAAGTCTATGACTTAGGAAATATTAAGTCCATTGATAACTACTTGATCTGGTAATTGCTAGGTTGAGGGGTCAGTCTTATAATGAAAACAAAGGCTTAAGTTATAAATTAGGCTATCAGGTCTAGGCTATATCCAATCAAATTCAAAATATAAAATGCATGCTGACTTCATGACATAAACCCTTAGGGTTTAATAGAGAAACACTATTTTGTTTGAGAGAAAAATAATTCAATTTTAAGCTCATTCCTTCTCATTTGAACCTAAAGACCACATATTAAAGATGCTTTTTAAAAACCCATAACAAATCTTCTATCTATTTCATTTGTAAATTTCCATAAGTGATCTTTGTAAAAACATGATAACTTTGTATGACCTTGTGTATATTTTGACTAAGTATGGAGACCATTTCAATATGCCTAGAAGGTTAAATTTTCACCTATATAACTCTTGTTATGATTAGTCACATGACCTAAAAATTAGTGCATATGATCCTCTTACATAGGGGATTCCATCCATATAACCATTTGGTCTTGAATATTTCATATGTATAAGATATGACATAATCAAAGTGCCTGATTATCTTTATCTTGCAACTTGTAAATTTGACTAATTATTGGAACTTAGTGATTTTTGTTTGAGTAGCCAACTTTGCATGCCCATATCTTCAACTATATTTCATCACATGTATTTAAATATGGTGCATAATTGATAGGGACTAATTCATCACAACCATGTAACCAACTCCCCCATACTCATCCACATGTGGAAATAGTGATGTCATCAAAATGTCTTCTCATCTTTTCCTATCATAGACCCAAAATGCCTAGATAATCAATATGAAGAACTAGATGAATTCCAATCATGCACACAAGCATTCCAATCATTATTAACCTCTGATAGGATATTTTACATATCCTCTAATCACCATATTCAATCTTTAATGTCAATGACATGCTCATAATGTATCTTTTGATATCAATGGCAATCATGTTTCCAACAGAACATTACCCATAGACAATGATCAATAAACATAGATAACACATAGAGTTTAATAATAATAGAAGGAGGTAAAATTAATTCTCATTAAATTAAAAGATTCATATGATATTAGTAAACTTAGAGGGAAAATTTTGGAAGAATGAGGTTGCCTAAAATATATCAACCCTTTTTACAAGGAAAAACCCAAGCTTATATAGGCAATGGGAAGCCCATGGGTCATGGATTGATTCTACCCACTATTGGGGTGGTTATAATTCTTAATGATGATCAATTTAGTGGATCAAGGCTTTTACATGATAATTGTGTTCCCATTATTTTGTTACAATGGAAATGAATAAGTCTCAATCACTTGATTTTCTTAGGACCTGTTATTAGCCACATTCATGCAACTATTCATCATGCCTCATTAAGGTTGTAGTTAGCTTTGTCATTTTCATAGTTTATCATGTTATGGAATTTCTTTATTAGATGCTCAAATACCCTTATAACTACTTCTTTATGTTTACATACCATCTATAAATATTTGTGTGGGTCTCCCTTGAACTACCATGTCTTTGCTTTACACCTAGGGTCTACATGTCTATGAAGTGGTATGTCCACAACATAGATCATATCCTATGATGTATGATATTATATAAGAAAAACTCTATAATTTAGTGTGAGAATTCATAAACCCTTATGAATAGTAATGCACACAAAAATGGAATATCTTGGACACACTTATTTCAATTTAGAATTATTTCCTATGTACCTTTACTTTCATTATCTAGAGACTGTGGCTCAATGTCCTTGAACCTATGCACCATTTTGGATTTTTGTAATGAAGGATATTACATTAGGTCTACATCAATAATGCCTAGTGGGTGTAAATAAACACTTAGTTAATGTTTAGATCTATGCTAACTACTTTAGGCATAAGCATAGATGGGAGGCATCTCCACATGACTTACTTTAAAGAACCTAACACTTCACAAGGTCATAAATATTCTATAGGATCTTTGTGATATATATGTAGGTTGGGGATGAATTATAAAGTTAATAATAACACCATGGATCATGAATAAATGAAGGACATAACTAGGACTTGATACCATTAGAGGAATATATGGAGGTCACATGAGTTTTTGAACCCAAAAGAGTGATAATTAATCAACTTAGCTAGCAAGGGGATGTTTTAACAGGGACATGGGAAACTCTTCAATGCCATATGGATTATCCAATAGGATGCCACCTATCCTACCTAATTAACCTATGCCTAAACATATTTAAATGCCTTTCATTTTTAGCCTTTGTACATGATGAATCCATACCAATGTGGGTTTGATCCCAAGAACAAATTTAAATGTCTAGCTCAATCCTGAGTTACACAACTCAAAATTGAGATTGAGTTACAAGATGACTAAAACACAACCAAGGAGGATTCAAGTTTGGGAAAAATAGAACCCAATTTTGGTGTGTGGGATCCTAAGTTGGGTGAATTAAGTGAGCTCAAGTGAGTCAAAAGGGTGTATCTACTAAAGAGACTAAGGTAGGCTTAAAATCAAGATCATTAAGTCAATAAATGAGTCTGATATTGCATTGAATCAGTGATCTCAACATAAATTTTATAAATAAACTATAAGAAAAATAAATTTTTGTAAGTAAACTAAGCTTGATCCTAAGCTCACATTATGATCTTGACCTCAGATGGGCATCCCAAGGCAACCCAAGTAATATAGATAAAGCCTAGTTAGAAAGTTTAAGGTGGATGTGTCAAGGTAAGACAATTCAAACTTACCAAGTGGATATCCACCTATCAACCATAAAGAAAAGCATGACACATCATAATTCCATGGATATGGGAAGAAATATTGATTTACATTCAAAGGTCAAGCAAGCAAAACATAGAAGTTTGAGGAAAGGAAAAAAACTAGAAAATATCATTGGTGACTAAAGTCATAAATCTAATAATTCATTAATAAAATATTGGCTCAAAATAAAATCTTGAATGCTGTGTGCATGGACAAATAACCAAAGGAATAGGAATGAGTGATAAGTAAGTTATTTGAACCAATCAACGATAGTCCCTTTCATCCTAATTCAACCAAAAGACATCCATGAGCTTATAAAGTGGCACACAAAGCACAATTCCAAATCAAATTTTATCCCTTGTATGTCTAGATTTACAAGCAAATATTAAATGTGCATGGGATCATTGACACTTATACACAAACCTTTCTAGAATATCTCATAGACTTAGATTTTCCAAACCATTAATGAATTGGACTTGTAGTAGCAGATACATAATGGAGTTTTTATCTTTGAGCTTCCCTCCTTCAATTCAAATTCCTATCTATTATTCTATGATTCAAGAAAGTCAAGTGTCTATAAATAGACCAATTTTAGATGTAAAAAAAATCCCTCTCCTTATTATATTTAATCTCTACTTATTTTTATTTTTTAATGCCATGATCAAGCTTGAAAATCACTATAATTTAAGTTTCCTTCTCCATCTTTCTTGTATTACCATGTGATCTTTCTATCTTTTTGATCTTTTATTGTGGAATCTATCTTTCCCTCTCACTATTTTCCATCCAATATGTACTTATATGCAAAAATATATATACTTTACAGGTCATATGTTGTGTCTAGTTGGTTCTATGCATTAGTTATATGTGGATGATTTCAATCCCCCCTAAAAATATAGTAAGGTCACTCACCTACATATGAAATACTTATGTAATTAAAGAATACAATTTGGATATTTCAAATAAACCTTCATCTCTCATATATTTTATTTTGATGTTAGAAGTAAGTTCTCTATATATCTTTGGTGCATAACCACTTAAGCATTTCATTTATTTATTCATGTCAGAAATATTAATATAGTTTAGTTAGGTCTCTTAGGTAGTATAAGTAAGTATACAATTGGTCTTAAATTATGTGCATTAGGTCTAAGAATTAAGGCAACCTTCTCTATAGGTTCATCCTAAGATTCCAAGGGTCCCACACCTTGGGGTTTATCTCATTATTTCAATGATCAATCCTTCAATTCATTGGGAGTAAGGTTTGAGTGATAATATTTTCTATCACGCCCAGTGGGATAAGAACTTAGAAGTTTGGCTAAGAGTTTGGTGTTTCTCTTAGTTGATTTGTAGTGTTGAAGACACCCTAAAATCACTTTGTGACTCCAAGTATCCCTAATTTATAAAATATCAATTATTCATATTATGACAAGACAAATAAGATTATCTTTAAGAGGCACTAATTTTCATTTTATTGAGTTTCCTATACTCCCTAGAGTAATAAGAGTTAGAGCATCCTTATCTCCTATTATAAGAGCTACTGATTCAATACAATCATCCCATATAGCTTAGTATACTCCTCCTTTTGGAAGATTTTCCCAACCTAGAGGAATACTCTTTCATATTCCCTTCATGGCTTCCAAAAGAAACCAATTTTTTGTGAAATTTAATGGATGTAGTCCTTTGGATCTATCACAATATGATGACATTCTAATTTTAGCTCTTAAGATCTTGTCATATTTTACCAGTGAGAATGCAACTATCCATATAACACATACAAGACATTGTTAACATCGTGCTCAGTCCACCATGTCACTGAAGATAATGTGGTAGTTAGGTTACTTACAACTTCCTTGAAATGTAAATCTCTCCAATGGTACAAAATTTTGAGACTTAATTCCATTCATAATTGGGGTGACCTAGGAAAGTAGTTGTGGAAGAAATTTTAAGACAAAAGTGATCATTTATCCTTGATGAAGTAACTCAAAACCATTAAGAGATCCCCACATGAGCTAATGGTTGACTTTTATTTCATATTCCAAAGAGTCTAGGATAGAATACCACCTTTGTTTAAGCCATCTCCAAATATTATATTTTTATATTATTGGAGGGTTCTAAATAGTGATATAGTTGTAATGGTCTATATGGAAATTTTCATACTTCTTGATGCATATGACATTATTTTTAGGGATAAGAACTATCTAATTTAGGATAAAAATTTACTTTCCTCCCTCCCATGCCTCTTTGCAGAGTCACCACCTAATCAGCCTACTAGTCAACCTTCATTGTTACCTATTCCTATTTCATTTATCCCACCAACTACATTTTTTACTCCTCTTAGTGTACATGAAGTTAAATCACTATTACAAAGTTTTTGGAATGAGATAGTAGCTTTAAAGAGGTATAAATCTTAGCATTCTAGACCATACCAACCATTTTATCAATTTTATCAACATGGTAGGTAGCCTTATCAAAGTAATATGCAAACCCAAGACCAACTCACTTATCCTAGAACATATAATACATGAAGTGTAAACACTACTAACACCTTAAAAACTATCATGATTGTCTATAAAAATACATCCCAAGATTATGAGTGGTGTCTTCCTTGCAATCAACCACATAATCAAGATACTTGCATAAATGGAGTGTTAAACTAAGATTTGATGATGTAAATCATATCATATCCCTAAGAAAATCCAAATTAGTCAGCATCATAAAGGGAAGAAGTGCATGAACATGCCTAAATTAAATCAAATGAAGCCACTTTGGTAAATTGGAAGGAAAATGACTTCATTAGCATAAATCAAAACCAAGTATGAAATGCAATAAATAATCTAGTAGCTTATAATACAAGGTTTAAAAGGAGGGAAATAGAAGATGAAAAATATTCCTCAATAGGCCAAGCCTCTATTTCATAAGATCCATGTGAATTTATCAAAGAGAAGGTGGTTATTTCCACCACCCAAGGATGAACATACCAACCTAATTGAAAGGAGAATTAACCTCAAGTTAGTCAACACACTAAGGAGGATATTGCTATCTCAAATTTCTAGACAAAAATATCTCAAATTCCATTAAAAATAATGTAAAAAAATGAATAATACACGTTTTGAATTAACGATGTGGGAAGCCCTACCCATTAATTCTCAAAGGGATTTGTTGTAAGAAGCATTGAAGACATTCCATCTGCATGAGCTAGCAAAGGCTGCTTCAATTGCTTCCATAGGTTTTTATCAACCTAAAGGAGAATTTAGTAAGAGCATCAAGACACCATCATTTTATATATCCTTAATCATATTCAAACACTTTATCCATAACTTTATGATTAATTCAAGTACAAATAGATCGGTCATGCCTAAGAAGATAACTACTATTCTAGATATAGAGTATACACCAATTACAAAAGGAGTCATCTAAATAGATGTTGTGGATATTAAAACTGTAAGGATAATTAGGGGTTTAAATCTTACTCTACATGCATGTCCTAGTCTCTCCATCACCTAATAAAACACTACTATAGATTTGTCTCTTTATTTTTTCATTTATCTTTCAAGAGACTTTATTGCAAAAATGGGTGGGTACTTGTCATCTAATTGGTCACATATGCTGATAAGGACTAGATATGGAACTAAGGTGACTATCAAGGCTGAGCCTATTTATAGAGATCATATAGAGCCATAATCACCTAGTCTAATTTACATAATCTACACAATGCATGACCTAGAGGATAATTCAGTCTTACATGAGACCAACACACCTTTAGAGAAGGTTCCAGACCATATATTAGATGAATGGGCTAATGATAATTATGGATTTGATCCATATGAACACATACAAGAGATAATATTAGGTACTTATTACGTTCTTTAGGAATATTATATTGTGTCAAACCTCATGAAGACTTAATAAGACCTTGAAGGTGTATGAAACTCTATTTTTATGATTTAAGGAGAAAAAATGGGGCTAGTACAAGTTGTGTATTAGTGTATCCTCAAAGGAAGGAACAATTATTCTCATATAGACTATAATTTAGATTTACTAAATTTTTTTTTTGAATATGAGGTGTTGATTTACGGCATTCAATTTTCACATAAAAGAGGAGTAAAGGAATTACAAGTGTTTAGATAAAGTGAGTTGATTGTAAATCCTATAAAATCTTAGAATGCATCAAAGAAAAATCTATTGAAGGCCTATAAACATAGATTTTGGGACTTTATTAAAGGTTTGAATATTTTAACATCCAAGATATCCCAAGGGTAATGAATTTTGATGTAGATAGGCTTGTAGTGGTAGGATCACAATATAATCTAACTTGTGATGTCATGAAAGATTCATAATAGCTTGTCAAGCTTGTAGTAAGGTCAACAATCCCATATAATGCATGTAATTATAAAGTGTTTGAAATTGATGAACAATTTAGTACAATATGAATTAGAGTTTGCTTCCAAGAACTAGTTAAGACTATAATAACAATATGAAGATTAGATCATTCAGTTGTAAAAATCTACCCAAAAGGCTAGTCACATTAGAAAATGTATTAAATTAAGATGAACAATTCAAAGGAGAAAGGAGGAACATGATAATTAAGAAGGAAAACTATGAGTAAGTGATCATCTCCAATGACAAAATCCTAAAATTTGGAAAGGTATGCACTCATCCTAAAAAGGTATAATTCATTAGTCTTTGTAGGAATTAAGGGGTTTGACCCAACCCTAGTTTAACACATAATTGAGATAGATCCTAATGCAAAACTAGTTAGATAGAAGTAAGGACCTATAAACCCAAGCTATAAGCATTTGTGAGAAAAGAACTAAATGAACTCATTAAAGATAATACCATCTTTCTAATTAAACACTCCTCTTGGGTAGATAATATATTCGCTATTAAGAAAAATAATGGAGAGATTATGTTATGTGTAGAATTTAGGGATTTAAATAAAGTATTCTTTAAATACCATTACCATATCCCACCAATGGAGTAGATTGTCCAAATAGTAGAAATAGATGAGATGTTTTCCCTTCTATATGGTTATTTAGGCTATAAAAAAATACTTATACATGAGTCTGATCAGTCAAGACAATTTTTACAACTAAATGGGGAACCTATACATATAAAATAATACCTTTCAAGTTGAACTACATTAGGGAAAATTTCCAATGAGATATGGATATGGCCTTCAAGGGTCTTGTCAATAATATGATATTGGTTTATCTTGATGACATTACATTTTTTTCCAAGCATGAAATAGACTAACAATATGATCTTGTTTTATCTTGATGACATTACTATTTTTTATAAACATGCAACATACCATTTGAGTCATTTGAAGCATGGATTTGATATATGTAAAGAGTTTGGGTTATCACTAAACCCAAAAAAATGTGTATTTGAAGTCCACGAGGGTAGATTATTATGGAACATAGTTTTAAAGGATGGATTGGCCATTGACCTAGAGAAAGTAGAGTCTATTTAGTCCCTTTCACTTCCAATCCATAAGAAGAGTCTACAATTTTTTTTAGGAAAGATAAACTTTGTGAGAAGGTTTATACTAGACATTGTTTCCTTGGTCAAGCCAATCACATCCATGCTTAAGAAGAATGCTAATTTTAGCTAGATAATAAATATAAAGAGTAGTTTGAAGAGATCAATATCTCAAGACCCTACAATTTTGAATCAATGTTATGATAAAGGATTCATCCTCTATGCTTTTGGAGGAGATGAAGGCATCTCATCAATTTTAGTGTAACAAAATAGTGACAAAATAGAGTAGCCTATTTTTTTCTTCCATCAAATGCTTAAAGACTATGAGTTGAGATATAACTTCATGTAAAAATAAGTACTTGTTGTCATTAGGTCATTAAAAAAATTTAGACACATGATCTCTAATAATAGAATTTATTTAATGGTCTCACATCCAAATGTGAAGGATATTTTATTAAGAAAAGACATCATTGAAAAGAGAGTATGTTATATTACAAAAGTTGTGGAGTATGACATTGATATTAAGGTCACTAATATAGTAAAGGGAAAAGGATTATGTGAGTAGTTAGTAGTTGATTTAGAATCTGAAATCAAGATAGTCATTGTGTTACAATAAGAACAACTAGTTTATCATGGTGCCTCTAATAAATGGATTCAAAACATGAAAGTATTCCTTCAATTAGGTGAATATACACTTGAACTTAACCAAGCAAAAATAAGAAATTTTAGATTTCAGTATATTCCTTATGTGTTTCTTAGTGTTGTACTATTTAGGAAGGAGATTAATAGAGTTCTTCTAAGGTGTATAGAACAAGATTAGACCGACAAGATCCTTCAAAAATTATATGATGGTCCATGAGGAGGGAATTATTTACCCAAAACCATTATTGTTAATACCATGAGGGATGGATATGATTGGCTAAACTTGTTTAAATATTATCAAAGATGGGTGAGGATCTACAAAAAAGTGTTCCTTCTTCATTGGCAAATAGAGGATGGCATCCCTTTCATTTTGTCTAATTCAAGTTGATTATCTCTTTGCCATTTGGGGCTTAGACTTCATTGGCATGATAAACCCACCTTAAAATGTAAGATACAAATATATCCTCATGGATACCAACTACTTTAAAATATGGATAAAGGTAGTGGCTATCAAAGAGTCAAGTGAGGCATCTATATTGTATTTTTATGAGGGAATTATAACTATATTAGTGTTATAGACACAATCATATCAAAAAATGTTATGGCCTTTGTTGGAACCAAAATCACTAAGTGGGAAATAAATATAACATATATTTAATAACCTCTTCCAACTATTAACCTCAAGGTAATGATTTAGCTAAGTCAAACAACAAAATTTTGATCCACATTATCAAGAGAACCATGGAAGATAATCAAAGTACTTGGCACACCAAACTCAAAGCATCCCTATAGGTAGATAGAATAACCTAAAGAGAGAAACAAGTAATTATACCTTCATGTTGGTCTATGGAAGAGAGGTAAGACTACCTATGTCTCTTGAATTTCTATCACTATAGTTTTCTCATCAGTTAGAGTTGGTTGAAAATGATCCTATGATAGTGAGACTAGTTGAACCAATGGAGCTGGAAGAAACTAGGAATTAGGCAATGCATACTTTTGAAATTTATCAAGCTCAAACTAAGAGGAATTTTGATAGAAAGGGGACATAGTACTCAAGTGAGATGAATACATGACAAAGTTTGGAACGCATATAAATCTTAATGCAATATGGAGTGGTCCATATGCCATCATAAGCTGTAAATAAGCCAATGATTTTCAACTAGCAAGGTTGAATGGAGAGGAGATACCAATCTCAAGTAATAAAATTCTCTTAACAATTAATCCTATAAGTTTTTTTTTGAGTTTATATATAGTAGGTTGGGTGTCCTTATTTTCCTTTAAGTGTTGAGGCACAATAGATTAGTTACTTTTCATTCCATAAGTGTTGTTTGTACATGTTTTAGTTACGTAGTTATTTTCATTCCTCATAGTGATTTACACATTTATGTTTGTTTTTTATTTTATTATGTTTGTGGAAGGCTTTATTCATTTCTCTAAAAATTGGTTTAGATGGTATAAGTCAGAGTGGAAAGTGGACTAAAATCTTGTATTAGGCTTAGTTATTGTCTTAGTGTAACTCTTGTTGTTTTTCCTCTTATCTCAATCATTCAATATAAAATCATACATATTTACAAGAAAACATCCCTATAACATGTCTTAGTGTGAAAATGGAGTATAAAGAGAATTAATACATACTTGGTCAGCCTAATTTAAGTTGTTGAAAAATTCAAGTTGTTGTATGTGACACCAAAAAAGATTACAAGGGATGATCATTTGTCAAGGAATATTAAAAACTTTCATCATGAGGCCTAATTGATCAAAATTTAATTGATGAGGCATATTGTGTAGGCAAATGGTACATTATTTTAAATCAAATTATCAAGGTCTTGCTGTCTTGAAGCAAAGGTTCCTCAAGTGACCACTTACACCTCTAACTACAACTACTATAGAAAGTATAAAGGAGTTTTCTATTTAGTCCTTGTCTAAATATAGTGAGTGCCATCATTAGGCATGTAGTTGATTTGTTCAAGTTGATAGCTTCTTTCATCATGGTTAATTTACTACAACAATGGTGATTCCATCCTAGAAAGGCTAAGCTCATGTAATGAGTTTTAGAAAAAAATTGAATAGTCTAGGAAGGTCATGGAGTATTGAAAAGTTTATTCAATGGATGTACCAAGACAAACCATGAGAATATTTATAAATGAATAAACTAATGAGGGTTGTATAAGATTATTTCAACTCGTATATTTGGGTGAAAATTTAATGCCTCCAACTATAGTAAAATTTATGATAATTACAACAATAAGATGCAACCTTATTGATAAGGATGTAAAAAATGTATTAGGGTAGATAATTTAAGCATTAGGTCAATGGTTCTCTTTTATCATGTGATCAAAGGCCTTTTTTGACCTTATGGATTAGCAAGTTGAAGGACACAAGCATGAAACATTGAATCTTCAAGGAGTTGGTAAAATTTAGAAAAGAAGATGCTTTATAAAGACTACTATTGAATTTTTAAGTCACCCCCATCCTATACATAGATCACAAAGGTTGTATAAGATATTTTTTCACCTACGAAGTACCAAGATATTTTAATAAATCATGTTTAGATGCCTCCCATCTATGCCTATCCCTAAAATAGTTAACATAAACCTATGCATCAACTAAGTAAAGATTCATGCACACTAGGCATTCACAATGCATGTCCCACATAGGATTATTCATTACATAGGCCAAGTGGCATATAAGTTCAATAATGTAAAATCCCTATCTTCAGATAGTGTAGACATATTTGTGAAAGAAGTAGTTATAAATTGTAAGAAGCACACCTAAGTAATACCATCTTCATATGATTTATTATTTAAAAGGCCTTAATACCTTCAAGATGAAGTATTACACCAAATCATAGAGTTTCACTTTTGTAATCTCATACATCACAGATTATGATATATGATATGTACATACTACTTCATGGACTAAAATGGATCCCAAGTGAAAATAAATGACATGGAAATTTAGGGGAAGGCCCACATAGTAATTAACAAGTGGCACCAAGGTATAAAAGGGTAGTTGAAAAAGTAATTGAGTAGCATTTAAAATGTTTTCAAGATAAGTAAATGTAGAAGTGATGGTTAGACATAAAAATATGAGTACATGCCACCCATTTAAATTTTCCAAGAATATTCCACTCTCAAACATACACATGGATCCAAAATGAACCCTAACACCAACTCCTAAATCTGAATCACCATATAGAATTCAATATGCATGGGTGTAAAACTGTAATGGAATTAAAGGTTTTATTTTCCACCCCAAGTGATGCATTAATTATAAAATGGATTGATATTATAAAATATTAGTTATTTATTGTAAAAAGGATCAAAAAATTTAAGCAACTTAATACTACCAAAATTTTCCCTTCATAAGTAGTTTTATTAGTTGAATCTTGCAAGTTAATGAGAATTAAGTTCACCTCCCTCTATACTTCTTACATTTTATGTATTATTTATGTTTGTTAATCCTTGTCTATGGGTAATACTCACCCATATCATAATTATACATTCACAATACCTATGTGTACAACTTATAACTCATTTTTAGGTCATATCCAATTTGGATTTGGGTTTATGTAGACATTGGCTATGGATAATTTATCATCCCTCTCAGTGTTTTACTACATTACCATGCCTCTATGAAAAATACTTGTGTATTTAGAGTGGATTTGGTGGAGTCTATGTGATAACTATTATCACTTGGATTTTCACCCTTTGAGGAGATGCCTAAGCTCTCCTCATCCATGTGGCACAATGGAAACACCTTTAGGCTTGTGGGTAGTCTAAGGATGAGGTTAATCTCTAGATAGGGATAATTCCCTTGATGTACCACTTTGGATCAAAACTACACTAAACTTTAGGGGTGAAAAGGGAGAGAGATAACTAAAATCAAAATATCTTAAGGGAGGTGATACACCAAATATAATGATGAATTCCAACCAAATACATGTTACACATGAGAACAAAGGACAAACCAAACATACAATTCTTCAATCTGCATCTTCTCACATCAATGTTACATTATGAGCTTATGGATGAATGTGAAAATATAGGATGACTAGACAAGAGGAATTGAATGGCACTAATGAATATAATAATTCACTAAATCCTTTGCATTTCCTATAACACTTCACATTCCCTTCAAGGAGAAGCTTTCCAACTACAAATAGGATGAAAGAATGAAACACCATGCTAAGGAAATAAGAGTTATCACTTGCAAAAATAAATCATAAAAGTAGAAAAAACTATGAAAAGTCATGAAGAGGTAAAAATAAGTAGTATTATTGATCAAATAGTACGAAAATAATCAGGGTTTTTCCATACTTAGGTGGAGTATAAGTTACAATGGCTAAAATGGCTAGTTCTTATAAAACTTGAGAGAGATAGGAGAAGAGAGAAGTCCAAGGGTCATAAAGACACTTGTAAATATAAGAGAATAAGTTAATTTTTCATAATAATATGATATTGGGATGAACCAAGTATCCATCCAAGTCATCAAACTCTTACAAAGTGGCATGAAAATCCCTTAACTGGCTCAAAAAAACTACCTTCATGATTTAAGCTTCTTAAATGCCTCATAACTGACTAGGAATAGTTACAATGATTATAATGAATGGAAAGGATTTAATACATGATTCTCCATGTATTAGTTGTAATCTTGGTCATATAGAATCATCTAGGAATGAGCCATCATCATCTGTAGTAAAAAAACTCCTCCTTCATGCACCCTACACACTTGGCCTCAAATATAGATTAAGTTTTCCATGAAAATAAAAGGGATGGATTAGATTAAATTTTTAAGTACACTCAATTGGATTGGAGTCATTATTAATACCTTAAAATCACCCCACTTGAAGTTTTCCACCCTTCTCACTAGCTTGTCCACTATGCTAGTTTTGACTAGCTGAGATAAAACACCTAGTTGAGGAACTTAGGATATGTTCCAAGGAATTAAATTGAAATATGGAGTTATATTAAGTCCTAATATTCTATCCCATTTTATTTACATATCTTGAAACCTCTTTTAGCCTAAAAACACATAAAATAGTCAAGAAAACCTTGTTTTACACCCTATCTATATAACTTCATACAGTCCAAAAGTATGGGAAGTATATTGATGGATTCATCTATAATTTAAAATCATCATCATATTGAATTTTTTATATTATATTAACTTTCCAACTCCATTTCTTCAAACTAGTCTTTATAAGGGTTTAACAAGGGTTTTGAGCAGTTTGACCTCTTAAGCATTGTTCATAAAAATATGATGTTGGAATTACTAAAAAATTCCAAAAACATGTCCTTAAAGACCTATTATAACCTACCCAAAGTCATTTTTCATCCATGCATAGTCTCCAAAAATATGAGAGCATCTAAACTTCTCTTATCGAGCTCTTCTTTCCATTTCCTGTAGGTCTAGTCTTGTTTCTAAGACAAAATGGCTTCCTCAGGGGTTTATTTGCATCTAAATACTTGAAAATATCTATTGTTTCCCCATATACATTCTAAAATTAATGGTAATTATAATCTCATTATAGAATTGTGAATGACCCTTCATTTGGCCTTAGGCTTAAACCTTGCCTAACAAGCTTGACTACACCTTAGAGATCAAAATGAATTTTGATGGTTTTACTTGCCTAAAAATAGATAAAACACATATAATATGATCCAAAATACATTTAAAAATAAATTATAAATCTAACTTAGGGATAAAAGTGAAAATTATCTCACACTTGGTCTTTATACCTGAAACTACCATATAGGCCTGATTGCAACTCTTATGGTTTAGACTATTACATTGAGATTTACCCTTTATTATTTGGTTATTCATGTTTCCTTGAATTTTTTTCAACCTCATACATCTCATTTAAATTTTAAAAAACTCCTAAGGCTATCCATTTACTACTCCTCTCCAAAACTACCAATTTGTGCTCATAAGGGAGTGCCCTATGTTTGAAACAAAATAAAGGGCACTCCCATGCTCTATTAGACAATGGTAGATAATTGAGTGAGTTATAAAAGTGATAAACATGTATTGTACCAAAATTTATCTCTTGGTGACATAATTTTCCCATTAAAATCATCAAATACCAAAGGTAGACTCCTTGTATGATAGATTGTGCAGGGTTCTTCATGATGACTATGTTTTTTACTTGAAAGTGCCTTCCTTTTGATTTTTTATCCATTATGAGGGTTTTATGAGGTTTTTATGATTATTATTAAATTTATTTAGGTATAAAAAACACTTATAACCTCCACATATCCCTTTTCAAGACTTTTATTAGTCAAGACTGAGTATGATCTCTTGACTGTGTTCTATCTATGTTTCCTATTTTAGAAGGTACCTATAGGTATTCCTAGCCTAAAAATAACCTTGTAACATTAAATTATACATATATTGAATCCTTACATGGTCAATTGGAATAAATTGTATCTATATCACCTTGTATAAGCCTAAAATATCCCTTAGGCACATTATATCGATTCACTATTTACCTACAATCACCTATAGGTGACTTTAGGTGATCATATAAGTGGTTTCTATCATCAAAACCCATGCCAAATATCATTTAGAAACCCCTTAGGATTATTTGGAGTTATTTTATGATTTTTATATTTATTTTAAATCCTATTTATTTTATATTCTCCTCAAGAATTCAAACCTTTTGCTCCTTGCCTGAGACAGTTACATACAGTGGTTGTAGGTGTATATTTCTCCACTAGGACCCTGATCATGATGTGTAGAGATGATTTTGGAAGTTGAGAGTTAACTATAATATTATTCATGAATTTATTAACCTTTAAAGTGATAAAACATCATCATAATACCATGTTTAGGTCACTATTTCCATACCCAACTATAGGTGAATGTTACGATTGTTGTATGGATTATAGGTGTGAATGGGAAGCAAAAAATAATATATACTTCTCCTTTAAAGATTTTTATTTTATAAATGCTCACATGAACCATTTTTAACCATTAAAATGTGAGGGTGTGATATAATATTCTATTCTTGGATGGAAAAGGCTCTTCTTGACTTAAACTATAGATAACACTAACTATTTTTAGTGTCTTTTAGGCAACCTTGGGGTCTACAAAAACCAATCTCCATCAACTCTTTACCCTAAAAAATTTTCCAAGTCATTCTCTATGCTAGATTATAAAATTAAAATACATTATAATTCCTCAAATTTCCTCATATCATTGTCAAATTATGTCCATAAAACCTTCTTGGACTTTTGATTTGCATCTTTAGGGACAAAGTCCCTGAATTTACAGTCATGTCATGGGAAGGTTATTTCACCTTGTTAAAAAAATATAGAATTTAAAATGAGGTATTCCATGGTACTTAAACCTAATATGATCCCAAAAAGGTTTGGTCACTTGATTCAAAACACCTCTATGACATCCTAACTCTTTGTATAATCACCTGCATATGCACATTTCCTATCTACAAGTAGTGAATGCAAAGTTAGAAAGTTAGTAGGATATTTTTATATTATGTTCAATTTAATCCTTTTCCAAGTTTTAAAATGCACTTATAATACTCCAAAAAATTTGGATCAACTATTAAATCTCCTCCTTCATCATTATGTTATCAAAGAGAGACCCTTGTAGGTGGACTTAGGCTATATACAAGTGTTTTATTATTTTTTAGAATAATGGAGTTTTATTCCTAATTAAATAAATAGGTTTGAGTAGGGTAAATAAGTAATTAATGTTCAATAATTAAGCCACTAATTTGTGTAAATAAATTGTAGTTTTACCTTACTAAAAAATAGTAATAGTAAAAATAAAATTAAACTTAGTTAAAAACTGATTGAGATAGATGTTGCATGGTCTAGATATTTTTGTGTAGGCTTGGGAGACTATAATAAATAGGATCCTAGAGTTCATTTCTAGATTGGATAGGAGTGATAAAACTAGGGCACCCTACTATTTGGTGCTATAGTCATCTTTTGGTGTTATTTTCTAGGTGATCTAAGGTTTTTGGGTTCTACTCAGCAGGTCTGTGTTACCTTGTCAGTGAAATATAAAATCCTACAAGCTTGTGAAGCTTTTATGAATATATTTTAATATTTAAATCCCTAGGATATCTTTTTTTTTGAACTTGAATGACAACTTAGGAATGAGAGATAAGGGGTTAGTGTGTAAAGGATATATTGGATTCACTTCACATCGTATGTGTGGGCATGTTGCCTACATACCAATACTTTGATGAGGGATCAAGATAATGTAGTTCTCCCATTGAAGTGCTTGGTGTAATTATGTATGAAAATGCAACTAGATGTAAAATTATGTATAATTCAGATGGCTAGGGGCTGGTGTAAGGGTTTGAATAAGATTGAAATAATATTGGAAGGTTGTATGTAGAGAATAGAGAAATTTTTTTAAATGTACATGCTTGTATTCTTGCTCCCCTCTTGTAAATGAGTTTCAAACCTTCTAAATGGACTTTGAATGGCATTTTATAGGAAAATTAATGATCATGGGTTAAATGAATTTGCATTAGGATAACATGAATTAGTATAAATATTTGGGAAAATATGATCATCAAGACCAAAGGTATGCTTAGACAACAATGCCAAAAATAGGACACCCTAGGTTTCAATGCTCCTATCTAAGTTGGCATCCACAACCTTCTAGACTTAACCCTTATAGACCCAAGTTTAAATTCTCCTATCTAAGTTGGGTGTTGTTTTCTATAGAGAATTAGACTTAGGGGGATGGATCTAGGCCTAAAATAGCTACATCGGTCTATAAGGGTTAAGTTTAAAAGGTTGTGGATGACTGGGAATCAATGAAATAAAATCCTAAAAGGGTTATCCAAGAAAGTAGGAGGACCTATGGATTAGGTGTCTTTAGCCATAATCAAGTAACCATATTTCACATTTTATATGACTATATTCCTACCCCCACCTTTATTATAGTGATGTAATAAATCAAAATACTAGGATAATGAAAAAAATAGAAATTTTAACTGAACTTACCTACAAAGGTGAAGCCCATGAAGCTTGTGTGATGCTGAGTAATGTTGGATAGTACATAAAAAGCATATTGTGCAAGTGTGAATCTATGAAATTAAAAAGAGAGTAGATTAGTTATTATTATATGTGATATAACACAATAACATACAAAGTTGAGTAAAATAAAAAGGAAGAGAAAGGAACAAATACACCTCACTGGGTATGTGAACTAATACAAAACTTGTTGTGATCTTGAGTAAGGCTAAGTAATACTAGATTATACTAGATGATGTTATACCAAAAGTTATATCACAAATAGATTTGAGTGCCCAATTTCCTAGAAAGTGGCTCAAGAATATAAATTCTGGCCCTTTCGATCATTATCACCTATTGATTGAAGCTGAACGATCATGCATGTGATAATCTATGTCTGGATTGTGTTAAATCTCTTTGAATAGGTGGCTCAAGAATACAAAGGATAACCCTTTTGCTCTATCATTTCCACATAAAGTGAAGCTATGAAGTGATACTAGTATAAAATAGATGTCATATGACATGTCTCATTGATCCCATGGATGTTCTAAAAATATGACAATGTTGTGTGGATAGCTGAATGTATATTAGAAACTAGGGCATTCTTGGCTATTCTGAAAGATGAAGATTAGGCCTGCATGAAAGCCACTCCAAAAATGATGCACTAGGATTATTTTAAAGCCAACTTTATAACTTGGGCACTCAAGAAGTTAAAATTGTATGAAATTTAAACTTGAAAAAGATGTTAACCACCTAGAGATAGAGTAAGGCATGCAACTACTGAGAATGCCTTGGTAATAAATTGAACTCAAAAACAAAAGAAGACCAATGTGCCACATATATTTCTCCTAATCACTAATGTCTAGAACATGGATTCTTATTTGGAACTTGTGTTAACTACCTAATCTAAAATTAGAAGTGAGATCCATCATGTTGTGCATGATAACCCCATATATATAGATCCCTTGAGAAAATTGTACTAAAACTACTAATTCTAACTGATTTAGATGTGAAAAACTATAGATGATCTAAATTTTTTGCCTATTACTAGAAAACTTGCATGTTTTTATACCTAGACATGAATGCCAAATGAAGACACCCTTATGTTTGTTATTGTTGTCTATTTATTGCACTATTATCCTATGCTAAAACTAGTTGTTGATATGGAATTGTCACTATTTTTTGTTATGTTTTGATTGGTTTTACCTTTGGATTCTAAACTAGATGATCTAAATGCTATTTTTTTACTACTGGGAGATTTTATATCTACAATAAAACCCTTGTTTATTTCCCCTTCTTCTAATATTAGGAATGATTGAACCTTTAATGACTGCTCTTAGAAGAAAAGAGTCCTACAAGTGTGTTATGTTGCATAGATACATGATATAGCAATGATGTTTTACAAGATATCTCTAGACATAGAAATATTTGTATTGAAAGATTGTTAGATCAATAGGGGTATGCCTAGATAGATATAACAATGTAAAAGCATGTGCAATGTAATGAACTAGAATTTAAAATGTTAGATGTTAGTTATTAGTTCGAGGGATGGAGCATGATGTCCATCATGGCATCTAAAAAATCAAGGTAAATGCATGATATGGATCATGAAATTGCAAACAAGGATATGTAATCAAGAATAAGCATACAAAACAAGAATCAATAAGCATAAATAGTTAGCCAAGGGGCCATATAGACAAGGGACATGAACACATGTCACTCAAACTAGAAAACAATAATATAGATAACGTTCAAATGCCACATACACATACAAATTTAAGCAAGAAAATATTAGCATGAGGGTGATAGGCACATATAAGAGTATAAGTAAGGGACATTGTTAAATGTCTAAAGGTACACACACATGAATAGAAGCAAAGGATATTGGTAAAAGTCCTAAGGTACACATAAGAAATAAAACTAGAACTATAAATGCAATCACATCTAGTTACACAAAGCAAGAAAAGAAAATATGCAAAAATTAGAAAGGTATAATCACATCTAACTAATCAAAGAAAGAGTGAAAGTATGCAAGACACGTTTAGTACATTACTAGGTATATGCTAAGAAATACACAAGTGCAAGATAATAGTGAGTGTCGATGTGGTAATCTATGTAATCTATTAAGTAATGTATGTCAACATGATAACTAGAGTGTGTGGTGTAAAAATGACATAACCTAGATGGTGTAGTCATGTAGAAGATGCCCCCAGTGGGAAGATGTATCAATGTGCATTTTGAATGTAGAAGTAAGATGCCCCCTTAATGGGTAGAATGAAGCAATCAAGGAACTGGAATTCATTGCACACACTAAAAAATATCAAGTGAATAATGGTAATGTAGATAATCAACAAAAAATATCATAGAAAAACAAATGTAAGTCTAGCATAGTAGTATAAATGTAAAACATGGATGATGCATACAATCTAAATGTTTTTGGTGTTTTTGAATTATTTGAATGTTTTTGATATTTCTATATAAGATATGCAAAATCAAGTAGAAGATATTATGTACAAGAAAAGATGATAAAAAATTATGTACAAGAATGTAGAGAAAGTGATATGTACATGATAATATAAAAGACTAGGTTGGTGGGGGGAAGGGATCCAAGGATGGATCCCATTAGGGATAGAAATGGAAGAAAGGGTCATGGCCATCATAAAATACCTCAATATCATGATCATAAGTATCATCATATGCTACAAATTCTATGTTCATGGTTTCATCATGTCGAAGGTGAAATTAAGGTTGCTCTAGTGGTGGAGATATTGACTCTACTCTAGGACATTTAGCCTTACTAGTAGATGACTTTAGTGGAAGTGGTGGAGATGGTGTTACTAGTGGTGCTATAATCTAAATAATAACTTGATCTTGTAGTTTATTCAATATTTTCTATAAATTTATACATGATTTTTTATCATGGATTGTAATCCTGTGAAAGGTATAAAATGGGTGACCATATTGATGTGACAATCTACTGATAGATCTATGTCATACTATAGATAATGTGATTAATCCATGATCAAGTAATATCTATAACATAAAATATGGCTAATTTTGTTTATTACCTACCTAAATTTGAATAATTGTCTCTATATCTATAGAGGTAACCATGTGAACTATATGTGCCAAGTGATCTTACTATGGCTGTGAGAGTGGAGTATATCCTGAGAGTGTAGTGTGAGATGCTAAAAGTGTTGTAGGAGGTGGTATGAGATATTTAGAGTCATATATGTTCTCTCCTAAGCTGACTAGTGTAAATATCAATCCACATACATGGTCATCTATGAGTGTGGGTGTTGTATCATCATCTAAAAAATCCTATGAATCTATATCAACATTATGTACATATGGTAACTCAAAATTTACTACAAGGGGTAGCTATGATATAGGAGTCTCATCACCTATAATAGTACAAGATGGTGTTACTAAAAAGGTATATGTAACTAGTGTAGTAACTATGGAATCAACTAGAACTATTGGTATTATTGTCATTGATGGTAGATGTGTAATAGGTGTCAGAACTATGATTGATGAAGTAGCTAGAATGGTTAAAGTTGTTATGACTAGTGGAATAGTTGGTGCTAACAATGAAACTATAAGTGGAGTAGTGCAAGAAGTGTTATTCTCTATAACCTCATATGTATGTATCTAATCAAGAGAAATTTTATGAGGTGGTGGATTTACAATGAGATATGGTGTTCCGTCTAGTGAAATAGTTGAAGATGACTCCGTAGTTTGATGATATCTAAATGGATGGTTGTCTACTAGACATGTGTATAGATATCCATCATGGAGAAACTTAATACATTGATAGAGATTGGAAGTAATGGCCCCCATAGTATGTATTCAAGGTCATTTGAGTAAAATATTATAGTGGAGAGGACTTGGCATGACCTAGAATTGTGTAAAGAGGGTTTTTGGTCCCACCATGATATCTAAAGTAATAGTGCCCAATGTCTATCATGGCATATCATTGAACCCTTGAATTTTCTTATATGATTTTTTAATTGATGCCAAATATACACCCATGGTCTATAAGAATGTGATATTACACGTATTTAGTCTAGAACCACTATCAACAGAAACTCTCTTAACTACGTTGGTTTTGACTTGTATTTGTATGAATAGTGGAAAATTTTGATCATTAACTATCTAAGAAGGCATGTCCTCATTATAAAACTAAATTACATATTCTATAGTTTTTAAAGTGTTGACCACTAATGCAAAATAAGAAGGTTTTGAATCAATACGCATTAAATTTTGAGTGAGTGCTTGATAAAGAATGTCCTTGAATATATTAGATTTTTGAAGTAGTTATAACATGGAAATTTTAGCCGGAGTGTTTCTCAATTCATCAATAATGTCATATGCCTTGTGTAAATCTACCTATGCAGGTATGTTGGGCCTAGGATGGGTTGGAATAGTAGGGTGATGGGGCTCTTAGGTAGGTGGAAGAGGCATAGTGGCATGTCAAGTAATAGCTCTAACCACATTATCTACTATCCATATAGTAGGATCAGTAGATATGGGAGGAGAGCAAAGATAATCGATAGGTCGAGGAGGTGAAGGGACAAAAGGTGTCAACTACGCTCTCTGGTGATAGGTAGTGACCTAGGGAAGGGTGAAATAGACCATGCAACATGACTCAGTATAGAGGAGGGGATCCAAGGGAGGTGATGTAAGGGATAGATTAACATATTTAAGAATAAATTTATTAACATCATCCCATATAATGAAACATAGGCATGAAAGGTAAAGAATAAAACTTTCTAATAATATATGATAGAATTCATCATTCATGTACATGATAGGGCCCATTATGGTTTCTTTCTTTTTTTCAAGAAATATAATAAAAGTTTGTAAATAAATGAATAACATTTTTGCAATTTAATTATAGATGTAAGGTGATACTACAAGAAGAAAAATAAGAGATAGTACATGAAACTATGGATTATTTCAAAAATATTTGTGCAAAATACTATGAATTTTTGTAATTTAGATTGAATTTCTAATCTAAGTATCTAATATTAAATTTATAAAATGGTTGGAAAATTAATTGAAAATAGTTGGGAGCTAGTTGATACAACTAGGGTGTTTTAGTGATTTTAAAAAAAATTAGTTTGATAATTTTAAATTTTTGATATGAATTTATAGAAAATTTGTAGAATTTTGCTTGAAAATTTTAGGAAAAATTAGATAATATTTCTTAAATTAGCAATATATTTTTCCTAGTGTTTGGAATGTGTTTGTATGCAAAAAGAACCTAATATGTGCAAACTAGGGTTTTAACAAAATATGTGATAATTTTTAAATTAATTGGTAGATTTTTTTATTTTTAAATATAGCAAAAATCAAGAAATTATGGCAAAAAATTAAAAATAATTTACCGTAGGGTTTCTAGGGTTTTTATGTGAAATTTAAAGTCGGGTTCACCAAATGTTTTATTATTTTTAAAAATAATGGAGTTTTATTCCTAATTAAATAAATGGGTCTGAGTAGGGTAAATCAGTAAATAATGTGCAATAATTAAGCCACTAATTTGTGTAAATATATTATATATTTACCTTTTCTAAAAATAGTAATAATAAAGAGAAACTCAAACCTAGCTAGAAACTGACTGAGATGGATGTTGTAGGGTATAGAACTTTCTATGCAAGCTTGGGAGACTATCATAATTAAGATCTTGGAGTTCATTTCTAGATTAGACAAAGCACTAAAAGTAGGACACCTTTATATTCAAAACTATATTCATTTTACAATGTTGTTGTCCAAGTGATCTGAGTTTTGTGGGTTCTACTCAACAGGCCTATGTTATCTTATTAATGAAATATTAAAGCCCAGAAGTCTATGAAGATCATTATGCATCTATTTTAATCTTCAAATCCCTAAGATCTCTTTGTTCTTGAATTTGAATGGCAACTTGGGAAAGAGAGAGAAGGGGTTAGTTTGTAAATGATACATTAGATGCACTTCAAACCCTATGTGTGGGCATGTTTTCTACATAACAATACCCTGAGTAGGGATCAAGCTAATTTAGTTCTCCTATAGAAGTTCTTGGTGTAATTATGTATGAAAATGCAACTAAATGTAAAACTATGTGTATTTTAGATGGCTAGGGGCTGGTGTAAGGGTTTGAATAAGCTTGGAATAATATTTGAAGGTTGTATGCAGAGGAAAGGGAAAAGTGAAACTGCTTGTATTCTTGCTCCCCTCTTATAAATGAGTGCCAACCCTTTTAAATATAATTTTATAAGGAAATTAATGATCATGGGTTAAATAAATTCACATTAGGCTGACATGAATTAGGATAAGGATTTGGGAAAAAATGATGATTAGGACCAAAATTACACTTGGAAAATATCTCTAGAAATAAGATACCATAGGTTTCAATGCTCCTGTCCTAGTTGGGTGCTATTATCTAGAGGGAATGAGACCTGGGGGGATAGATTTGGGCCTTAAAGAGCTACTTGGGTATATAAGGGTTAAGTATAAAAGGTTATGGATGACTATGAATTAGTGAAAGAAAATCCTAAAAAGGTTGTGCAATCAAGTAGGAGGACCTATGGATTAGGTGTCTTTAGCCATACTCAAGTAACCAAATTTTGCATTTTATATGACTATAACAAGCAATGAACCTGAAATGATTCATTCACCAAAGGGACTAGCTTCATGGTTAATTAATATTTTCACCAAAATATTAACAAAAAACATCATGATACTTCCAAATCACTTCCATGGACATGTTAAAGAGGTTCCACACATGCTCCAACATGCATACAAGTGAAATTGAGCAAAGAATTGGGTGTGAGTTTAACAAGACTAAAAACTTGATCCAAACATGGTGTTATGAGACTAGACATGAGGGGAGGATGATCAATGTGGCATTAATATATGGTAAAAATCACATTACATTCCTATGAGGTTTCCTCTGAGAACCAAAGAGTCTGCAAATAAAGATCTTTGACTAAAACCTCACATGGTGACATTTTCCTAGAAAGTGAGTTATTTTTACTATTAAATCAACTTGAAACATGAAATAAACCATAGATATAATTATATAAGGAGGATAAAATCATTTTGAATCATCCTCAATAACTGTTTAGTATGGAATTGTCCAAAATGGAGCAAAACCTATAGGGTGCATGAAACAACAAGAAAAAAAGTACATTTAAATCCATGAGGATGGTTCATGAAGCACAAGCCACCATTATTCAAAATATTTATATTGAAATGAATTTATATTAGTTTAATTTCACCTCCCAAAAGTTTTTGATCTAAAACCTCCTTTGCTGACCATACCAAGTACAAATTGAAAGACTACTTTTGCTTGCCAAGAAGGGTGAAAAAGGAACATAATAGTTTTGGGCCAAAAAATACACTTATAGAGCATTTAAAACATGTATTTTATCTTATATAAGGTAAATATACATACCATAATCTTTTCCCACATGTCACACTTCCCCATGGGTTGTACAAGTCCCAAACCCACCTTTTTTCCTAAGAAAATTGGTCTTTCTTCTGAAGCACCTACCACCTTAAATTACCAACAATTTACTAAGATATATGGGGACACATGGTATGTGACATAAACTTTTAGAACCTTCACACTTCCAAATAAATCTGTACAAGTCATTAAATGCCCCTTTTTAAGCCTTAAAATGACTCAAAATGACTAAAAAGACTAAAATGATTAAGGACCAAGACTAATATAACATCAAATGACATTAATTAACCTATAAAACACCTTATGACATATTTATTATACCCATAAAACACATAAAATTCAATTTTATACCTATATGGGTCCCAATTTGACCTAAAAATCAAATTTAGTCAATAAATTGGTGACTCATAGGGGTAATATGTCTTCTATACTAACTAGCCCAGTAGCCTATTCATTCCATTAGGATTAGGGAGTCATCTAAAGCCTGAGAAAAATAGGGAGACCTTTGACCATAGGATTTTATTGAGACAAGACCAATAATTACCTCAACCACATAAAGCAAGGACACACAAAAACAAAACAATCAAACTAAAAAGACACACACATATGTGCTTAAGGTACTTAGGGAAAATAGGAAACAAACTAGTATGCACAACTAACAACTAAACATACCTACTTTATAGGATCAAAATGAAAGTTTCTTTAATCATCCTCTTGATGAGGTAGATCATAGTGCCAAGCATATTTCTCTTTGGATTGGGTACTTTATAGATCAGACCTATTCCTTAACATTTCACTTGATCTAATCTCAAATAGATCATCTTTAAATAAGTATCCAATGTAGATATTGTTGACCATTTTTTTCCCAATAGGCCAAAAATCAGTCCCCTTCTATCCCTACTATTCTAGGCTATTTCTTTTTTTGATTTTGCACAAGTCCAAGAATAAATACGAACTCTGTAGGTCTAAATCTATGGACTCTGCAAGTCTAAATCTACAGACTCTACAGGTCTAAATCTATGGACTCTGCAAAGCTTAGATTTCTACAGACTTAGTAATGAGGTTTTCTATAGACTTTGCAGGTCTATTTCTATGGACTTCATAGGGACTTATATAAACTTTGTAGGTTAGTCTTTGGGTGCATGGAGAATTAGTTCAGAGAGTGTTGGGTTTTAAAAGGCTTCTTCGAGCTCTTGTCTGAAGAATTTCACAAGGAAAGTTGGTAGTGTTGAACCATTGAACCATTAAACCAGTTTAATGCCTTGGTTCAATCATCCAGTTCAATACCTTGGTTTAATTGGCTAGTTCAATGCCTTAGTTCAATCAGCAATTTCATCGGCTTGGTTCAACACTTCAGGTTCAACTCATTGGTTATATGCCTTGGTTCAATAAACATGTTCATCATTTGGTTCAAACACTCGGTTCGTTAGATAGTTTAATGAGCTTGGTTCAAAGTCTCAGCACGTAGTGTTGAGCCATTGAACCGGTTCAATAGATTGGTTCAATGGTTGGTTCAAGTGGGATCAGTTCATCAGCTTGGTTCAAATAAAGGCTCAGTGCACAGTGTTGAACTATTGAACCATTGAACCATTTTTGGTTCAATGGGTCAGTTCAATGGCTTGGTTCAAAGGAGTATCCCAAAGCTGAAAGGCAGGTGCCCTTGCAGAGGGTAGTTCTGGGTCCAAAAGCCCTTGTAGAGGGCAGGGAGCATTTCAAAGGCAGCCAAAGGGGTTCAAAAGTGTGCAAAAAATCTTAAGGATGAATTGTTTTAGAATTTTTGTCTGAAGGAATTCCTTCAGACAAAACGTCTGAAGGAATTCAGAGAAGGCCGTAAGGAAGCAACCCAAAAGAAAAGAACTTTAAGAAAAGGATGAGGACTGAGACAATGCTCATGGAATTTTTTCCACAGGAAAATAATCCATGGGAAAAAACCCCACAAAAAAGACCCAACAGATTTTGCCAAGGATGGTGACATCCTGAAAGCTGTCAATTTTAAGGAGATGGACTAGCTATTGGGTATTCAATTTCAAGGTGACAGCTATGTGAACGTCAAATTAAACACAGTGAAATATTTTTTTGCTTTTGAATTGCCTGAGTGCCAACCATGAAATGAGTCCAAGGAATGCAATGACCTACCAGAAGATCACCCTCGAGGGATGAAGGAGTAGAAAGAGACAAAACTAGGATGAGACAAGGTGCATAAAGAGATAAAGTAGCTCAAGTGGTAAAGAGGAGGTGAGTTATTGCTAGAGGAGTGACGTGGCCTATTTTCTCTAGTTGGTATTTATGAGGGGACAAACAGTAGTATGTTTGTAGAACAGAGGTACATCCATGTTTTTTACATTAATGTGGAATGTGTTGGGAGGAGGGTGTACACCGGAAGCACACAATTTGATTACTAATACCAAGCAACTTAATATGCAGAAATTAACCAGATTCACCAAGTAACTAGAATTCAGAATAACACATGATATGAGAGACAATACCAAATTGTATTAACACTTTATACAGAAAAGAATACAATAAAGAAGATGCCACTTCTTCTCCACCACCTTACAGAGGTTTCCCACACCTCAAGTGAACAGTAATTCTTCTCTCCAAAGCTCTCCCTCTCACAGGTCCCAACACCCAACTCAAATACAGAGTTAGTGTTCACCTCCCGTGCTCCACGCACACCACAAGTGCTCCACGCACTCCACAAGCACTCCACGTGCTCCACAAGTACTCAAGGTACTTCAAGTAGATCTCCCATGAATCTGCAACAACCTGCAATTCAACAGACCATACTTATGGAAGGAACTGCCTTGCCTTCCTCTTGCTCTATCCGAGTACACACCTGTACTCCAAGTAGATCCTGCCTGATACTGCTCCCTATAGTGTTGCTGTCTGTATGACCTTGCACACCTGCAAGTCAAGCAATGGTTCAAATCACCTGTGAACCTCGACCTTGCACACACATACACCTGCAGATCAACGATCTTACTTATTGAAGAACCCAGCTGGCTCTCCAATCCAGCACCAACACACCTGGTACTGTGGCACTAGGAGGAACGCACCATAGCTCTACCTCACACACAGAAGGAGCTTATAATTATGCTCTCTTACTCCCTAGCACACTTTTCCAATACAACCATGAGTCTATTATATAGATCTCATCCAAACAATGACTAGACATCTAATTACAATAATTAGATCCGCAGCTATGAGTCTAAAATTAGCGCTCATCATGCAAACTCTTCGTTCGTTAGCTCACTGCCCGTAATTGACTCGCAGTCGAACTACACAGGCGACCGACGTCGGTCCCTGTCCACCTGGGGTCGCCGACGTCGGCCGATATATGACCGACGTCGGTTGCCTTCCTGTCTTACCCTGCCGACGCCGGTTGGCCAGACCAACGCCAAGCACTTCTGACACTCAGCAACTCATTCTGCAACCTCCTCCATGTCTGCATCAGTGAAGCTTTTAGCTCCGCAATCCTAACAATCTCCCACTTGGAGATAAACAGCTGCACTGTACCTGTACCTGTACTCTGTCTAATCTGTTTCCTGGTTTGTATCCCTCTTCAAGCTCCCACCTGAAGACAACCCACCACACATCCCGTGGTGTACCACCTGTCATCCGAGTAACCTGCCACATCCAAACCTACAACACCTGTAGTGAAGTCCTGACCCTGCATAGCAACACCTGCTGCCGGTCCCTCTCAGAAAACCTGAGAATGCACTTCCCCGAATTGGCTCCTAACTCTCTGACAGCTCCCACTGCATGGGAATACTCAGGTCTATACCAGACCTCATGTGATTTCGGACACTGTACCTGTCCAGCCCTTAGTGTGCTCCGGTTCTGTATCCTGAACCTCGCCAACACCTGATTCACATCAGCTCCCACTCAAGACAAAATCAACCTGTGATCTCCATGCCTCCCATGTCAAAGAATTCCGCTGCTCCAAACTCCTCCTGACATGCCACTAAACTAATCTTACCCTTAGCTCAGCAAAACCCTGTATGTACACCCCTGCTAGCTAGCATACTATCCACATACAGCAACAGAATGATGTTGCAATCACCATCCCCCTGGTAAGTCAAATCACAGTAGTTACCTGACACTGACTGAAGCCATGCTCCGTCCTCCACCTGTCAAAACCTGTACCACTGTCCTGCAGCTCCACAAGACCATATACCTGGTCTTCCGTCTCATGTATCCGTTCTCTCTATTCTTCTACTAAGGTATCCATTCGTCTCTATGCTTTTATACCTGCTGGCATCTCTACCAAAACACACCTGTCTGGTTCTCCTCCAAGGAATCACATCCTCATCCATGCCAAGCTCATACCTGTATCCTGGATCCTTCCTGCTCTACAATCAGCAACATGTATAAAGAAGAGGAACAACGAATTTGAGGGCCTACTTACGTCTTCAGTCCTCCGTATGGGTGTTTGAGACTCCTTGACAGCTTGCTGTCCACCCAAAATTCGTTACAGTGACCGACCTCGGTCACCCCACAGTCTGCATCCGACCGACGTCGGTTCCATGCGTCTGTACCTGACTACCAACCTGCCTGCGCTGGTGTCCCTGCTGCCGACATCGGTTCTTCTGACCGACATCGGTCTTACCTGCTGCCGACGTCGGTCCTATGACCGACATCGGTCTTACCCTGCCTGACATCGCCGGCTTCGGTCTGCACATGACCGACATCGGCATCTGTCTGTTCGACGCCGGTTCCTCCTGACCGACATCGGTGTCTGTGTTCACCTGTGAGTGATGACTTTTTACCCGCGAGCTCCTTTGAATCAAAATACATGTCCAAACTGCCCTGCTCAGAAGTATCCAGCCACATCCACTGGGTTCTGTCCGCCATCTCCTCCATAAACACCAAGGCTTTCCAGTTCTTAAGCCTGTCAAATATATCTGTCTTCCACTTAAGAACATGCATCTCCTTCCTGCTCATGTGACCAAGCCTACGAAGCCACGTCTCCGCAACAAAATAAGAATCAGTAATATAAACAAGTAGATAAAGGATACTTATTTTCTTACCACCAGCTAATTCAAGTGCATCCACTGTGAGAGTTCTTGTGCATCTCTCATCACCCAATCTTTCTGAAGAAATTAGCCATATCTCCAAACCTGGGACCTGCATGACCTTCATCAACACCTGTGTGTTGGCCGCCTGCAATTTCAGCTTCACTTTGCCTTTGCCAACAATCTGACAAGGCTTACCAGCTCCTCTACCTGGAACTGCATGGAAAGAGGCAACCGAATCTTTTATCCAAGATTCAACTTTATCCAAGAAACCTGCAAACACATCCTGTGCAACAACACCTGCTACATCTGTATCTTTAGTTTCTTCATGCTGATCTGCTACCAACCAGCAATAATCTTTTACCTGCTCTTTCTTTCCATAGGACCGTGAGTGACCATCTGTGCTTTTCAACTCCTCCATTCTTAGCTTACTTTGATCTGCAGTTGCTCTACTCCCACTCGATCAGAAACCCCTGAGAGTGCCCTGTAACCAAAAACAAAACCTGCTTCCTCCAACCTCAGCTCAGATACCACCTGTTGGTATCAAGCTCAAGAACCTACAACCAAGGCTCTGATACCACTTGTTGGGAGGAGGGTGTACACCGGAAGCACACAATTTGATTACTAATACCAAGCAACTTAATATGCGGAAATTAACCAGATTCACCAAGTAACTAGAATTCAGAATAACACATGATATGAGAGACAATACCAAATTGTATTAACACTTTATACAGAAAAGAATACAATAAAGAAGATGCCACTTCTTCTCCACCACCTTACAGAGGTTTCCCACACCTCAAGTGAACAGTAATTCTTCTCTCCAAAGCTCTCCCTCTCACAGGTCCCAACACCCAACTCAAATACAGAGTTGGTGTTCACCTCCCATGCTCCACGCACACCACAAGTGCTCCACGCACTCCACAAGCACTCCACGTGCTCCACAAGTACTCAAGGTACTTCAAGTAGATCTCCCATGAATCTGCAACAACCTGCAATTCAACAGACCATACTTATGGAAGGAACTGCCTTGCCTTCCTCTTGCTCTATCCGAGTACACACCTGTACTCCAAGTAGATCCTGCCTGATACTGCTCCCTGTAGTGTTGCTGTCTGTATGACCTTGCACACCTGCAAGTCAAGCAATGGTTCCAATCACCTGTGAACCTCGACCTTGCACACACATACACCTGCAGATCAACGATCTTACTTATTGAAGAACCCAGCTGGCTCTCCAATCCAGCACCAACACACCTGGTACTGTGGCACTAGGAGGAACACACCATAGCTCTACCTCACACACAGAAGGAGCTTATAATTATGCTCTCTTACTCCCTAGCACACTTTTCCAATACAACCATGAGTCTATTATATAGATCTCATCCAAACAATGACTAGACATCTAATTACAATAATTAGATCCACAGCTATGAGTCTAAAATTAGCGCTCATCATGCAAACTCTTCATTCGTTAGCTCACTGCCCGTAATTGACTCACAGTCGAACTACACAGGCGACCGACGTCGGTCCCTGTCCACCTGGGGTCGCCGACGCCGGCCGATATATGACCGATGTCGGTTGCCTTCCTGTCTTACCCTGCCGACGCCGGTTGGCCAGACCAACGCCAAGCACTTCTGACACTCAGTAACTCATTCTGCAACCTCCTCCATGTCTGCATCAGTGAAGCTTTTAGCTCCACAATCCTAACAGAATGCCAAAGTCAAAGTATGGAGCCGAAAATCAAACAGTTTCCTCTTCCCAAGGTTTAGAACACACATGGGCCACTTGCAAAAAGAACACCAAAATCTTTTCAAAGAAGTGCCAAGTTCTCTTCCTCTTTCTATATAATGTAAAATTTCTCTTTTGAGAAAAGGGAGACTCTCTCAGCCTTAAGGCAAAGCTCTGCCCAAAAATCTCTCAGGGTTGTAAGGCAGAGCTCTGCCAGATTTTACCTTGAATCAAGACTTAGCATTTTTACCTCTATCTGGACTTGCACTTTAAAGTATATGTCTACTTTCTTCTTCTATGTCAAGTCATTGTCTTTCATGATTTCACAGATCGATCACATCATGTCCAGTGCATTATGAAGTCTCCTTTTCACAAGTCTACCAGAAGTGTTTATAGGAAGAATATAGGTGCCTGTGAATAGGCTACCATAAGTGTGTTTGGGGATGCCTCTGGTAGTTTCTTCCTCCCTGTGTTTTCATGAACCCCTAGTTGACTATTGCAAAAGAGCTTTCCACTTTAGATGAAGTGTATGGGCATTTATTCCTAGTGAAAAGTGTATATTTGGGCTGGGTGGGTCACCATTTTTTGGTGTATCACCCTTTTCATTTTTAGGCTTAGGTTTTGTTTTCAGCATCTCTCTCTCTCCCTTTTCATCCGCCCCCCTCTTTTTTCATTTTATTTGTTAAGCAGTAGGAGAAACCAGGGCCTAAAAGATACATCAGAGGGAGCTAGCCCTTATCTAGAGACTCTCCCCTCTAGCTTCAATAGTCCCATAGGAGAGAGGGGAGTTCCATTGTTGCATGTGGAAAGGTAGGAGCTTGGCCTCCTGCCTCAGGTGCAATCCACATTGTCAATAGTTTTTGGCATGCCTGGTGGGACCAAATAGGACAAGTTTTATCCAAAGAGTTGAAGATTTTTTGGTGTTTCTTCAACTGACTAGCCTTTGGAGGCTATTACATCAACACCAATGGTGAATCTGAGTTAAAATCAACTATTTAAGCAGTTTTGGTACCGTGCCATCAAGAAATAGTATTATGGTATGTATAATCCCATCATTCAAAGCCATGGACCTTGTTTTCCTTGGCTAGCGTGGCTATGATCATCACCAACCTTATGTTAATCCTTATTAGGTCCAATATGACTGGTCCCATCCTTATCATGAGCTATATCAACCTTATGCCCAGTCTTCTCATTGTGTCACTTCTCCCACTCAACCCAGTCTCTTTGCCAATCAACCCGTTTCCACCTTCAAATGAGCACTATTGGGATATGAAAAGTATGTAATAGATCTTGACACTAGAAGGGGATGTGGCCAACAAATTCCTAATCATGTCATCCATCAAGTGAGAAATACACTAGATCAGGTTAAGAGTGAATGGATTCCTATTGAAAGAGCCAACTGGCAAAGGATTACAAGTGAGATGTTGGATGTGAGTGGTATGATTGCATCTTTAGAAGATAAGCTAAGTATTCATGAGTAGACCCTCCCAAATCTTCCCCAACCTCCTCAAGTCTTTCAACACAATCTCCAAATTCCAAGCTAGAAGAAGGAACATCATGAACTAGCTAAAAACCTTGAAGAGGATAAATTTGCTGCATGTTCACAAGAGAAAAGTTCCAGTCCCAAGGTCATGAGTTGGAAGCAAACAGTGGAATCTTAGGGTAGAAAGGAAGAGGAAGAGAAAGGTTTTGCTCTAACCCTTGAAGAAGATGAGGTTTCTCCTACTCTTGATGATGATTGTGACCTCCAAGAAAGGTTTTTCTAGGAAGATATAGATAGGTAGATTGCAAAGTTGGAGTTTAGAGCAAGTTTCCTCTGTGAACATGTGATGGATGTTTTAGACCAAATAGCAGATTCCATGTCTGAACACACTCCATCCACACACCTCTAAGAAAGCTATCAGGCCACACTTGATATAGATGAAGTGCTGACCAAATGGAAAGAGGAGAATCATTCGATTCTAGCTCAAGGACTGCCTCCTCTTCCACATAAGTTTGTCTGTCAGCCTTCCATTTCCCCCATTCTCAAGGAGGAGCCTGTCTTGAAAGAAGCAAGTCAAGAGAATTATGCTCAGTTCATGACTAATTAGGGAGACTTCATGAGTGTGGATGAGGAGGAAATCACCATTAATGTCATTGAGGAGCATGGAAAATCTCTTGTTCATGTTTTGAATTATTCATTTGAAGTCATTGGGGAAGACTACACTATTCTTCAAGGAGGCTATGAGCTGGATAAGAGTGGAGAAGGCAGCATTGGGACTCAAATACATATGCAAGGGGGCTATAGGCTTTTAGATTTATCCTTTTAAGAGGTTGGTGAATCTGAAGATACCTTCTTTGAAATCATCAAGGAGGATGGTCATACCATGGAACCTGAGCATGAGGCAGAAGAGAATAAGCCAGTCAATGATGTATATCAAGGGGCTTATGGTGATGAGCCAACAATGATTGATTTCTTGATGAGATACACTAGAATGAAGAACCAATAGGAGGTAATCTTCCAAAAATAAATAGAGTACACATATGTTGAAGCATGTTTGAATCTCCACTCGGATACCAGCTAATCCAGGTGACAGGCAAGAGGAGCAAGTCACCAAATCTCCTTTTTATTCAGCCACTTGTCTGCCACCATAAGTCTTCTTACCAGGGAGGGGAGTTAAGAAGTTTTCCCTTTGATCTAGGAGGGAAGTAGATGTACCTAGTTAGTTGTATATAGTAGTTGTTTTTAGTTTCTTTTCCTGCTTTCCCTAAGTGCAATTTGCACAAATAGTGTTTTTAGCCTTGTGTATGTGTTTTCCTTTGTGTCTAGGGTAAAAGGCTTCATGTTTGATTCTTGGATCTTTGAGAGGCTATTGCTAACTTTTTTCAAGCTGCATCTGACTCCATGCCTAATGGACTACAAGGCAATTGGTCTCTAAGCATAGTAGGCATGCTTCCCTTGGGAGTCACCAATTTCTTAACCATTTTTTGCCCAACAGGCCAAAAATCGGTCCCCTTCTCTCCCTATTATTCTAGGCCATTTATTTTTTTGATTTTACATAAGTCTAAGAATATCTATGGACTCTGTAGGTCTAAATCTATAGACTTTATAGGTCTAAATCTACAGACTCTGTAGGTTTAAATCTACAGACTCTGTAGGTCTAAATCTATGGACTTTGTAGAGCTTGGATTTCTATGGACTCAATAATGAGGTTTCTACAGACTTTATAGGTCTATTTCTATGGACTTCATAGGGACTTCTATGAACTCTATAGGTTAGTCTTTGGGTGCATGGAGAATTAGTTTAGAGAGTGTTGGGTTTTACAAGGCTTCTTTGGGCTCTTGTCTGAAGAATTTCACAAGGAAGGTTGGCAGTGTTGAACCATTGAACCAGTTTAATGCCTTGGTTCAATTGGCCTATTCAATGCCTTGGTTTAATCAACAAGTTTAATGCCTTGGTTCAATCAGCAAGTTCATTAGCTTAGTTCAATGCTTCAAGTTCAATGTGTTCGTTCAACGCCTTGGTTTAATTGCTTGGTTCAATCGATGGGTTCATCATTTGGTTCAAACACTCAGTTCATCAGATAGTTCAATGAGCTTGGTTCAAAAGCTCGGCATGCAATGTTGAACTATTGAATCAGTTCAACAGATTAGTTCAATGGTTGGTTCAAGTAGGATCAGTTCATCAGCTTGGTTCAAACAAAGGCTCAGTGTGTAGTGTTGAACCGTTAAACTATTGAACCATTTTTGGTTCAATGGGTTGATTTAACAGATTGGTTTAAAGGAGCATCCCAAAGCTGAAGGGCAGGTGCCCTTATGGAGGGTAGTTCTAGGTCCAAAATCCCTTGCGAAGGGCAGGGAGCATTTCAAAGGCAGCCGAAGGGGTTCAAAAGTGCATAGAAAATCTTAAGGATGAATTCTTTCAGACTTTTTGTCTGAAGGAATTCCTTCAAACAAAAAGTCTAAATGAATTCGGAGAAAGCCGTAAGGAAGTAGCCTGAGGGAAAAGAAATTTAAGAAAAGGATGAGGACTGAGACAATTCTCATGGAATTTTGTCTGCAAGAAAATTGCCTATAGGAAAATAACTTGTGGGAAAAAACCTCGCAGAAAAGACTCGATGGATTTTGCCAAGGATGGTGACATCCTAAAAGCTGCCAATTTTAAGGAGACGAACTAGCCATTGGGTATTCAATTTCAAGGTGATAGCTACGTGAACATCAAATTTAACACAGTGAAATAGCTATTTGCTTTTGAATTAATTGAGTACCAACCATGAAAAGAGCCCAAGGAATGTAGTGACCTGCCAAAAGATCACCCCCAAGGGCTGAAGGAGCAGAAAGAGACAAAACTAGGATGAGACAAGGTGCATAAAGAGACAAAGCAGTTCAAGTGGTAAAGAGGAGGTGAGTTATTGCCAGATGAGTGACATGGCCTATTTTCTATAGTTGGAATTTATGAGGGGACAAACAGTAGTTTTTTTATAGAAAAGAGGTGTGCCCATGTTCTTTACATTGATTTGGAATGCCAAAGTCAAAGTATGGAGCCTACAATCAAACGATTTCCTCTTCCCAAGGTTTAGAATGCACATGGGCCACTTGCAAAAAGAGTGCCAAAATCTTTCCCAAGAAGTGATAAGTTCTCTTCCTCTTTTTATATATTTAAAAAAAATCTTTTGAGAAAAGGGGGACTCTCTTATCATTAAGGCAAAAATCTACCCAAAAATCTCTCGAGCTTGTAAGGCAAAGCTCTGCCAGATTTTACCTTGAATCATGACTTAGCATTTTTACCATTATCTAGACTTGCACTTTAAAGTATATGTCTACTTTCTTCTTCTATGTCAAGTCATTGTATTTCATGCTTTCATGCTTTCATGCTTTTATCTAGACTTTCACTTTAAAGTATATGTCTACTTTCTTCTTCTATGTCAAGTCATTGTCTTTCTACTTTTTTACCCTATGCTAATCTAAAAAGTTATATGTTTCATTATTTGAATATGAAACATGTTAATCTAAAAAGTTATATGTTTTATCTGGACTTGCACTTTAAATTATATGTCTACTTTTTTCTTCTATGTCAAGTCATTGTCTCTCATGCTTTCAAAGATCAATCATAGCATGTCCAGTGCATTGTGAAGTCTCCTTTCTGCAGGTCTACCAGAAGTGTCTATAGGAAGAATATAGGTGCCTATGAATAGGCTACCATAAGTGTGTCTGAGGATGCCTCTGGTAGTTTCTTCCTCCTTGTGTTTTCACAGACCCCTAGCTGACTATTGCAGAAGATCTTCCCACTTCAGATGAAGTGTATGGGAGTTTATTCTTGGTGAAAAGTGTATATTCGGGCTGGGTGGGTCACCATTTTTTGGTGTATCACCCTTTTCATTTTTAGGCTTAGGTTTTGTTTTCGGCATCTCTTTCTCTCTCCCTTTTTAGCTCCCCCTCTTTTTTAATTTTATTTATTAAGTAGTAGGAGAAACCAGGGCCTAAAAGATACATCAGAGGGAGCTAGCCCTTATCTAGAGACTCTCCCCTCTAGCTTTGTTGGTCCCACAAGCGAGAGGGGAGTTTCCATTATTGCGTGTGGAAAGGTAGGAGCTTGGCCTCTGCCCTGGGTGCAATCCACTAAGTCAATAGATATATTCCTCTTTAAATTATTCACATACCTCATACCACTACCCACTCTTCATCTCATGGTCAAATTGCATCTTATTTGTAGGTATGGCTTTAAGAGGATTAATTTCTTGCTCTTTAGAAGATTGAGGCCAATAGGAGCTTGGTTTATCCTTTAATAGCTGATGTGATTCTCCCAACTGATTAAGAGGATGATATCCCATCTTGATGACTTCAAATATGTCATCATTAAATGTATATTCTTTTTGAAAATATATATTTGAAAGTTTTCTTTTCCTTTGCATACTTACTAGAGTGCCAAAGCTACCTTCTCCATCTTTGACCAAATCATATCCTCCTTGAAGAGGAGTATAGCCTAGTCCAATGATTTCAAACAAGTCATCCAAAGGCTGATTAATAAATTTTACTTACCCATCCATGACATCTTTCAAAGTGATGGAAGAACCAGTTAAGTTTTCCTCTTCTTTGGCAAAATGAAAACATTCTTCTTCATCAACCCAATCAAAAATCTCCACACAAGAAGTCACCTCTTCTTCATCATTTAGGATCCTTTGATGGATCTCAATTTTCATCTCAACTACCATATCATGACTTTAATTCTCAAAAGATAAAATATCCTCCATTTTTTTTCTCCTTCTTGGTGATGCCATGACTAGGCATCTTGAATTCATGAGAGTTAGTCCAATGAGGCTGCCAAGGAGTTAGGCTTTCTTCAAGCAAGAGTTCTGAGTTTTTATCAACCAAATACTCTTATTTAGGTTCCCATACCATAGTTTCATCAAGGAAAAGGGTGATGAGGTGAGGACAAGATGAAATATTTAGTAGAGGTGGCACATATAACTCAAAATCAAATTGAGAATGAAATGTAGGAGCTTCTTTTGGAAGATTTTGAGGAAGGGGAGCCAGACCTTGGGCTAAAATAGCTTGATTTTCTTCTTTTTACTTGAAAATCAATTCATTCACATCTAAATAAACTTGAGGAATCTCTTGAGGAAGAGAATATTGGGTTGATTTAAGCATATTATCTTATTTTGGGTCTAAACCATTCATCAGACCTTGACTTAGCAATTTCATCTTTGACTCCAACTCTTCAATTTGCTTGGGTAGGTTCTCTTGAAAAAGTCTTTATTGAAGTTCATAGAAATCATTTGAGTATGAAGAGTAAAAGAGGTATCATATGGAGTAAAATATGTATATTTTATTAATTTACCCTATCAAGGTCAAATTATTATCCCTATCATTCAAAACTTTCAAAAATCTAGTCCTTACCCCTTTGTAGTTGGTCAAACTAGTCAATTATGGTCTAAAAATGAAAGTTTTGGGAAAAAAATGTCAAAAAATTATTCAAAAAGGGAATTTTTTATTCCAAAATATATTTTAATATGTTTTAAAATATTAAAATAACCTATGTCCTAAGTTTCATGTCATAAAAAGGTCATTTGATATTGTCTTATAAGCCAAAAAGGGCCCTTTTCCACCCCACACATGCCAATTTCTACGTTTAAAACATGAAAAAATTTAAAATGGTCTAAATTTTTATGAATGTCATGTGATTATTCTCAATACTTCCATTTCAAGCACTGTAAAGTGAAATTTCTCTTTTAAAGGGGTAAAATAGGCTTATTTCCTTCATTTTGTAAGAAAAGTACATAGTCTATTTGGATTCTATATAACCCAAGGTATGGGATATATTATTAATGGAATATTAAGGATTCATGACAATTTTAATGGTAATTTATGTCCGTATAGGCCCAAAACTAGTCCTCTTTTGGTTTTTTACTTCTTGGCACAAAGGGACCTGCCTATAGGTTTTCTGATGGTATGGTCTGTTGAGGAAGGGTAAAACACTAAAATTTAGGGTGAATAAAGTAGAATCAGAGGGATTATCAATGGTCTAATTTTTTTATTAATTGGATTCACTAGGCTCATGAACCATTTAGTTGAATATAGGTCAAATTATGTTGCCTTGCATCCAAGAAGGCAACTGATTTTCTCCAATTTCTCCTCACCTGGGTAAAGTTTCAAGGAAATTAAACTTGTTACAAAATATTAAATAATTTATATACCTTTCAATGGTATCATTTATGTATTCTTCATACAATTATAGGTCAAATAGAGATCTCAAACTTACCCAGACAATATGTAGTATTGGCAAGCTTGCAAGGAAGAATTGTATGGTCATGGAAGGAGGAGGTAGCTTAAAGTTTTTATTAAATTCATGTTTATAGGGTTTATATCATTGTTTTCATGTTTTATATAATTTTATCAAATAAATCCTCCAAAAAATCCATTGCTTAGCCTTTTTCCATGCTCCTATGTCTATTAAAAGGGCTATTTTAGCATTTGTTAAGGTTTCTTTACAAATTTTAAGGTTTTTTGAGAAAACAAAGTTTCAATTTTAGTCTCTTGACCTTACCAAATGGCCTTATAATTCATGTGAAGTGGTGATGATGAGTCCCTATTTTTATTAAACTCTTTAGCTTGGTCTTCTCTTACATCTAGATGCTTGTCAACAACCTCCACCTCACTCCCCCATATCACTATCATAATCTACATTTTCCACTATGTTTTCACTTATTTTTCACCTTCCTTTCATGATTCCTCTCATACTTATACCATCATTCATCCCTTTTACATAACCTATTTTCATCATTAAAGAGCCAAAGTGGGTCAACACCATCAAAAGCATGGTAAAGGAGGATACAGGCCAATTGAAGCATCTGATCATAGTGGAATGACACCTACAACAGACCAAATTAGTTAAATACTATCCATGAAGGGTAAATGGATAGTCAATAAAGCTCTTTAAAGAGTCATCCATATCAGTGAATCCTTTGTCATTAATTAGGAAAGGTGGAGGTCTTAATGAGCATGAACAAGAGTACTATGCACTCATTTTTTTGCATATACACCATAAAGACAATGATTTAGCCATAGGTATGATGACCTATCTAATTTTTGACAAGTTAGTAAGATGACACAGTGGTTTTTAACCATTTTTTATATGGCATTTCATTTTCAAAAGGAATCTATTCAAAATAATGGTAATGATATAACATGGATTCAAATCCCAAGCATAGTTTACAATATGTACATATGGTACTAGAAGGATTACCTAAAGAAGACTTTAATAAGAGGTCATGTTTGAGATGACATCAAGGAGTTTGATCATTTATATAGGGTCATTAAGGGTTTATAAGAGACATCATGGAATTGAAACCACCAAGGTAACCTTTGTCATGTTCCTTCATACTCTTCCCCACCTCTATCTCACTTACCCCATCTCACTACCATATATTAGTCATTTCCCATTGTATTCAAGCTTTTATAAACCCTCTGTCATGTTTCCATCCTTCATTCAGGTCATATCACCCTTATATCCACCCTTACATCACCTAGTTTCATCATCATAGAGACAATGGTTGATCATGATCAACACAAGCATGGAGAGAGGTTATATGCCAATCAAGGTCTTAAGGACAGTCAAAATAATAAAGACCTATAGCCATGATAGCTTTGGATAAGGTCAAAATCAAGCCTAAGTCAAGGAAGGAATTTTGAAGTTAAGGAGAAGATCAAGGTCTGATTTCAAGGGAGTGGCATCTTTTGAGTAGTTATAAAGAACTGTTTGAAGTTCTTTAGGGTCTATCATATCTATAATTCATATAAATAGGCATGATATAGCCATATTTCTTGGTTGAAGAGATGAAACTATATGCCATGGAGTTAGGTACATGAAGAGTTTGAATATTGATTTGATTTCAAGAGGATGTTAACTATTTAGTGACTTTGGAGGTTCTTAGGTACAAGACCTAAAAGTAGCTTAGTCAAAACTTACATTTACAACTAACATATCACCTAATATAGCACTAAATGAAACTCTACATGCTCTTTATGAGGGATACATAAATCATATATGATATGATGAATTGCAAGGTTTATTTCAAGGAAGGAATAGGTTAATATGATGATGGATGGTTTTATTATAGTTTTCAAGTAGGGTCATTAAGGAGATGTGTCTACAACCTATCCATAACACCTTACAAACACTAAATGATGACCTACAGACCTGTATAGACAAGACCTATAACCTCATGAATGATGCCATAGTTAAGGGTTATGGAATGTTATTAAATTATATATGTAAAAGGGTTTAGAAATTTCCTAAGGGTTTTGACAGAGGGGCATAAGAGATATAAGGGTTACCTACAACCCATTTCATCTTATAGTCACCTGTGAACATTGTACCTACATCCATCTAATTGTCACCGACATGCTTCTAGAGGAAACCATAGCCAAAGGATTGATTAACACTTTGGTATATTTCATGGGACATAGAAAATCTACTTTAAAGGGGTTTATAGGTTTATATAGTGTTTTTATGTTAAATAGAGAGGAATTGATACAAAGCATGTATGAGGCTAGAGATGCAAATGAGTGTCTATAACCATTTCTTAAGAAGCTACAACCAAGTGAGTTTTTTTTTATGAAGTATATCCCTCAAGTGTTTAAATTTTTGTTTAGAGTTTAAAAATAATAAGGGCTTGCCTTAGCTAATTATTATGAGAATAAATACTAGACAAACTTTAAGAAGATACTCTACAATCTATACATTCTCACCTTCTAGTCAAGACATAGTAAGATAGTATAATTTGCCTTCATAAGTAGTGGTGAACTTTAATTGGAGAGAGAGTATGGTTTTATAAAGACATGAATATATAATTATGATTGGATCAAAAATAATGCCATGAATGGATAATCAAGGTCACAAGTTCAGTCAAACTCTCTATCAAGATCAACCTATAGCCTAAGGTACCATACAGACTTATCTTTAAGCTATAAAAGGAAGATGATAGGCACAAAGGGACTAGTGATGGTTTAATATCCATAAAAGGGAATTTTTTAGAGAATAATTGATGATGATGAGGTTTATAGCATCATTTTGGGACTCAATAAATCATATAGTCAAGGTCATCTACAAAGTAGCATGCCTACAACCTTAGGAGCATAGATATGACTAAGGCTAAGGAGAAGGTTGAGAACATGGGTTTGGTGGTAGGGTTTGTTTTAAAACAACAAGTTCATGAGAGTAAAATTTTTTCAATACAATGAAATATCCAATAATACTTATTTCTACAATATTTCACCTCAGTTTGAAACCTACAACCATACTCAACAAACTTGTAGCCATCTACAAGGTTTTCAAGCACAATAGACCTAAAGTGAGGTTTATTTTCAAGTGGATGATATAACATGATCATGGTGGGGATTAATCATAAAATTATATTTATGGTTTTATTAACCTAAATAAATACTAAAATAATAAATATCCTTTGAAATTCCACCTACAACTAGCAATTTAGGCTTCTAAGCTTGATAGGGGTTTGAGGAAAATGATTGATATCTAGTAGTATATGATGTTTTACTTATCCTTTAAGAAGTATTTAAATATATTAATTCATGAAATAATAATTTATAGTAATTATTATGAGTTTTGGAATAACCTATATAGTCAAACCCTATAGTCATTATATGGGATATGCCAATTTTGAAGCCTAAAAATGCCTTGTTGGAGGTCTAGACATACTTAAAAATAGGGGTAGAGGAGTTTTAAAAAATATTGATGAGAATAGTTATATAAATGAAGATTTTTTTATATATTTAAGACATAAATATCATGAAATAAATTTCAAACATCAAGAACTTAGTTAATTTTTCAAACAGTCCATGCATAGGGGTCATTTTTGAGGGAAAATTGAGGATTATGGGAGCTCCAGGTGGAATCAAGACTTTAAATTTGGTAAACATGGTAATAATGAGTTTTATAAACATATTTAAAATTTTAATATCCATTGGATGAGTAGATATAATTTTTATTTTGTCTTAGACCTCAGCCTATCTGTTTGAGGTCACTATTGGAGTAGGCATCATTCTGGAGTGATACAGAAGCTTCTAAGACAAAGTAAAGGATTGAAAAACATGGGATGATGTTTATAAATAATAATAAAACATATAAAGAGTGAAAAAAATCCAAATTTTATGCAAACCATGCTCATATAGGATTATGCAAGTAAATAGGCACATGGGCCAAAAAGTCATTTTTGGATTTTTCAAGAAAAATATGATTTTAGAGTGTTTTTATAGAATGTTAAAAATTACATAATAATTTTTTTAGGATTTTTGAATCAAGGTAAGTGTTATTTTTATCTTGGTGAAGTTTTCCACTTTTTGTAGTTTTAGGCACCCTCCCAAGCCTCTTGTTCAGATACTCATATTGTTCACCATGTGTGGAGTTTGGTAGAATTATATTAGTATGTTTTTAAGACCTATATATAATTAAAATTCATAAAAAATTGAGATTAGTTTAGGGGATGTGATTTATGAACAATCATTAAGAGCATAGGCAACCCAAAATGTAAGTAAATCCCCATAAGAAAATTTTATTTACATGGTAAATTTTCAAATCTTTTGCATGGGATCCCAATATTATAAAGGATGTTAGGGGGGGTCAATGTGATATGAATAAATGGAAACATTTTGGGATTTGGAGGTCTGTACTTCATGACTCATCATTTTGAAGATTTAGTTTTAAAACCCTCTTAAACCCCTAAAAATACTATTTTTGAGAAAATTGGATTTTATTGTCACAAAATCATCATATATCAACCTTAAAACTTTTTATATGTCAATTAAACTTAGAGAGGATTCCACAAATGTCATTTTTATGCATGGATCTATATAAATGGGGGCAAAAATCATGTAAAATGAAATACATAGTAGTTTAATGAAATAAAGTAAATGGATATTTGACCCTAAGAATTTTTTATTCATCTTTAAATCTTTATTTTATCATAATTAATCCTATAATTTTTCCTACCATCTTGATCAAAATGGTCAGTTTGCTAGAAAATGGAGCAAAATAGGCCTAGTCAACCCTGTTGACTGAATGGTGAAGGTTTTCTCATCAAAATCACATATTTGATGATGAATAAGGTATTTACAAGTATAATTCATGGTTTTTTAAGGTTTAATGTCTTCTTATTGTAGTTTTAATTCTGCCATAGTAGCACAGATTAGCTGTTAGGCCTTTTGGTCTAAATGGCTTATTTGATCAACTTGTCAAGTTTGAGTTTGGCATTGGAATTGGTAATAAAAGAGTTCTAAATGGATTTAAAAACTTAATATCTATTTTTTCATGAAGATATTCATGCAATTATCACTCTTCATGGTCCATTTTCATGCAAATGAGGTCTATTTTGGGATTTACTAGTCTTACTTCAGTTGACTAATTATTAAGTACCACATCTATTCTTGGTGATCTTGTTAATTGAAAGCTTTCAAGAAATTAAAACTTTTAAATCTTAAATTATACATTCAAGGATGGTGTAGCTTTTATTCAAATTATTTTTTTGTCAAACATGGGCCCACCACCTTATTCATATGCCAAAGTTTGAAATTCCATGCATGTTTTGTGTAGTTTAGGATATTTTAAAGAGTTGATTAAAAATTATAAAATGTTTATGTCTTTGGTTAACTAAATAATACTATTCATTATGAAAAATCAATGCCACATTAGCTTAGGTTAGGTTTTGAGACATATATTGGATTTCTAAAGCCATTTTTCATGATTCTCATAGCTGAAGCATAAATTATATTTTGGACCATACATCAATAAAGGAGATTTTTATTTTACATATGAGATTTGATATAGAATAGAGTGTAATTGATTGTGTATCATCATATAAGTGGAAATATATCACCTTTTTTTAGGTCCCTTCCTCACCTATTGCTTTTTATCTCACCTTCTATAGGTCATTTGAAGAGGTAAAAAAGAATCATGTATTCCAAAATTATTTCACTCCTTCATCTGAAATACTTATGCTTAGGGGAAATCTTGGAATTTTTATTGATTTATATGCATGCATTAGTTTCAACATCTTCTAGAGGATATAAAAAATTTAGGTGCATCACCCCATTAGATAGGATTTACCTTTAGTTTCCCCTTCCCTTTTCATCCTAAAATCGAAGTAGATCAATTTTAATAGATAAATCTTAAGGAAACCAACCCTCTCTAGAGGTTCTTCTCAGTACAGAGTCACCCACACTCTAAAAATTTATAATTGTATCAGTTGGAGTGAGGGTGTGATTTTCGCATCTTTAAGAAGGGTACACTCCAAAGTGATAACAATCTCTTTTTGAGTAAGGGTGGGAGGAGCTTGTGAAGGATCAACTTCATTCTCAACTTCACACTCCTTATCAATGCTTATATCCTCTTATTTCCACATGATTCCAATATCTTAATCTAGCTTAGGATATTAGGATTAGAATTCTTCACTTGAGGTGGTGATGTAATTTTAGGAGTGGGTGAAGTGCTCAAGGAACTTGGAATCTCTTTAGGCTTGAATTCTCCACCTTGTCTCCAACTTAGAATCTCATATATAGGGGTTACTCCTTGAGATGAGAATTAAATGTGAGAGGATAATGAAGGCTTCAAATCCAAATATATATCTACTAACATGGACTGATGCATATGCATATTATCCAACTCAATTTTCTTATCAAGATTATCTTCAAACACAATGTTTCTCCTTTCAACTCCCTCTCCCACTTGATTTGGAAAAGGATAAATTTGGAAATTTTGATTGGGCTCATGAGTAGGACTCAAATATGGTTGATAATAAACTTGGGAAAGTGGATATGAAGGCTGATAAGTTTGGTGAGGTTACCTTTTAGGAAATCTTAGCCTATCCTCTAAGGAAGAAACTAGGGCACTCACATCAAGCATCTCATTTGTGATCCTTTATCATTTGAATCTCTCAATAGGTAACCAATATATTTTGACCAAATCTAATGTATATCTCACCTTATGAATAATATGACTAGAAACCTCATGACCATATCCCCTTTATGTGTCAATATCTAACATTTACCTATCATATCCCAAAAGAGTTTTTTTGAAGGTGGAAATGGATTGACTTGAGAAGTGACTAGGTTGACTAAGAGTAAGATATGGAGAAGGATAATTTTAGGTCTGATACACTTCATGAATGGGTTGATTAATAACTTTTTCATATTGATAAGGAATGGCACAAGTTTGAAATATCTCACCAACTTGTGTAAAATAGTTCTCAACATAAAAGTTAGTCATGAAACTTCATTGAAAGCAAGAACACAAAGGAAAAATGTTACCAAAAATCTTCAAAGGATAACCTGGGCTACTTGACCAGCTGATATATATTTGGAGTCTTCATTTATGCTTGGATAGATGCCTCTAAAGGTTGGTTAATGAAAGATAACACCAAAAATATTTCAACCTCTTAGACTAATCATCCCATAGAACATGCCAAAAACTATTGTCACTTATATTTTCATGCTTTGAGGAGATGACTAAGATATCTTCATCCAAGTGGCATAATGGAAACACCTCTAGGCTTGTGGGTAACCCAAGGATGAGGTGAATCCCTTGATAGGGATAGTTCCCTTGATGTACCACTTTGGATCACAACTACACTAAACTTTAGGGGTGAAAATGGAGAGATATAACTGAAATCAAACTATCTTAAGGGGGGTGATACACCAAATATAATTATGACTTCCAACCAACTACATGTTACACATGAGAACAAAGGACAAACCAAACATACACTTCTTCAATCTGCATCTTCTCATATCAATGTTACATTATGAAGTTATGGATGAATGTGTAAAGATATGAATACTATAAAATAAACCTTTAATGGCTCTAATGAATATAATAACTCACTCAATCCTTTAAATTTCATATAATACTTCACATGGCCTATAATGAGAAGCTTTCTAAATATAAATAAGATGAAAGAATGAAACAACATGCTAAGGAAACAAGAGTTATCACTTGAGTAAATAAATAATACAAGTATAAAACACTATTAACATTCATTAAGAGGTAAAAATAAATAGTCTTATTGATAAAATGTTATTCAAATGAGTAGGGCTTCACCATACTCAACTGGAGCATAAGTTACAATGTCTAAAATGGCTAGTTCTTATAGAACTTGAGAGAAAGAGGAGAAGAGATAAGTCCAAGGGTCATAATGACATTTTTAAAGATAATAAAATTAGTTAATTATGCATGAGAATAATATATTAGATAAACCATGCAAGGTCAATAATCCCAAGTATCCATCTAAGTCATCAAACTCTTGTAAAGTGGTATGAAATTCCCTTAACTGGCTCAAGAAAACTACCTTCATGATTTGAGATTATTGAATGCCTCATAACAAACTAGGAATAGTTAAAATTATTGGAATTAAGGTTAATGATTTCAAACATGCCTCTTCATTCATTTTTTGTAGACTTGGTCATCTGGAATCATCTAAGAATGAGCCATCATCATCTACAGTTCAAAAAACTCCTCCTCCATGAACCCTACACACTTGGCCTCAAATTCAGCTTCAATTTTAAATGAAAATATGTGGGATGGAATGGATTACAAGTGTAAATACCCTATATGGTATTATAGGAATAAATAACACATTAAAATCATCCCACTTTAAGTTTTCCACCCTTCTCACTAGCTTTTCCACTATGCCAATTTTGATTAGCCAAGATTAAGCACCTAGTTGAGGCACTTAGGAGTTTTAATAAGGAATTAAATTTACATTTATATTTATATTAAGTCATAATTTTCCCTCCCATGTGATTGGCATATCCTAAAACCTGTTGTAGCCTATAATAAACATAAAATAGTCAAGAAAACCCTATTTTACACCCTATCCATATAGTTATGTACAATAAAAAATAATGGGAATTATCTTTAGGGATTCCTATACAATTTCCAATCCTCATCCTCATCAAACTAGTCCATAATATTATATTTCCAACTCCATTTCTACAAATTGGTCTTTACAAGGGTTTAACAAGTGTTTTGAGTAGTTTGACCTCTTAACTATTGTTCATAAAAACCTAACATTGGAATTTAAAATAAATCCAAAACAATATCCTTATATACCTATAATAACCTCCCCAAATTACTTTGGAATCCATTCACAGTCTCTAAAAAGATGTGAGCATCTAAACTTCTCATATCGAACTCTTCTTTCCATTTCCTGTAGGTCTAGTATTATTTTTGAGCCAAAATGGATTTTCAAAGGGTCTATTTTCATATAAATAGTTTTAAACATCTATTATTTCCCCATATTCATGATCCAATTCATGGTAATTATCATATCATGCTAGAATTGTGAATGACCCCTCATTTGGCCTTAGGCTTGAACCTTGTTTAACAGGCTTGACTACACCTTAGAGATCAAAACTACTTTTGATGGTTTTCATTTCCTAAAAATAGATTAAAAAACATATAATATGATCCCAAAAACATGTCACAATCAATTTTAAATCTCACTTAGGGATAAAATTTAAAATGATCTCACACTTAGTTTCTATGCCTGAAACTGCCATATAGGCCTGACTACAAATCTTATGGTTTAGACTATTACATTAATATTTACCATTTATTTTTTGGTTATTAATGTTTAAATATATGTTTCAAAACCTCAAAAATCTCATTTTAAGGTTAAAAAAACTCCTAATACCATCTATTTACTATCCCTCTCCAAAACTACCAATTTATGCTCATAAAGGAGTACCCTCTATCTGAGACAAAATAGAGGGCACTCCCCTACTCTCTTAGATAATGATAGATAATTTATTGGGTTATAAAAGTGATAAAAATTTAATATAAAAAATTTATCTCTTGGTGACATCATTTTCCCTTTCAAATCATCAAAGACCCAAGGCAGACTCCTTATATGATAGACCGTGTAGGGTTCTTCATGAGGACTGTGTTTTGCACTTGAAAGTGCCTTCCTTTTTATTTTTTATCCATTATGAGGGTGTTTTTAGGTTTTTATGATTATTATGAAAGTTATTCAGGTATGATCATCACTTATAACCTCCACATGTCCCTTTTCAAGACCTTTACCAATTAATACTGAGTATGATCTCTTGACTGTGTTCTACCTATGTTTCCTATTTTAGAAAGTACCTGTAGGTATTCCTAGCATAAAAATAACCTTATAAAATTAAATTATACCTATATTAAATCCTTACATGGTCACTTGGAATTATTTGGATCTATATCGCTTTGTATAAGCCTAAAATATCCCTTAGGCACATTATATTTGTTCACTATTTACCTACAATCACCTACAGGTGACTATAGGGGATCATATAGGTGGTTTTTATCATAAAAACCCATGCCACATATCATTTAAAAACCCATTATGATTATTTGGAGTTATTTTATTCTTTTTGGATTCATTTTAAATCCTTTTTATGTTATATTCTCCTCAATAATTCAAACCTTTTAATCCATACCTAAGACAGTTACCTACGGTGGTTGTAGGTGTATATTTCTCCACTAAGACCCTGATCATGATGTGTAGAGACCATTTTGTAAGTTGATAATCAACCAGAATAAACATCATGACTGTATTCACCTTGGAAGTGCTATAACATCATCATAATACCATGTTTAGGTCACTATTTCCATACCTAGCTGTAGGTGAGTTTAAAGTTATTGTACAAACTATAAGAGTGAATGGGAAGCAAAAAATAATATATACTTATCCTTTAAATATTTTTATGTCATGAATTCTCACATGAAATATTTGAAACCATTAAAATGTGAGGGTTTGATCTAATATGCAATTCTTGGATGGAGAAGGCTCTTCTTGACTCAAACTATAGATAACACTGATTATTTTTAGTGTCTTTTAGACAACCTTGGGGTCTTCAAAAACCAATCTCCATCAACTCTTTGCCTTCCGAAATTTTCCATGTCATTATCTATGATAGAGGATACAATAATAGGCCATTATAATGCCTAAAATGTCCTCATATCATTGTCATATGATGTCCACAAAACCTTCTTGGATTTATACTTTACATCTTTAGGGACAAAGTCCCTGAATTTACAGTCATGTCATGGGAAGGTTATTTCACCTTGTCAAAAAAATATATCATTTAAAATTAGGTTTGACATGGTACCTAAACCTACTATTATCCCAAAAAATCTTTGTACACTTGCTTCAAAACTCCTATATGACATCCTAGCTCTTTGTATCATCACCTGTAGATACACATTTCTTGTCTGTAGGTAGTGAATCCAAACTTAGAGAGTTAAAAAGATATTATGCTCTTATGTTCAATTTAAGCCTTCTCAAAGTTTTAAAATTAACTTATAATACTCTAAAATTTTTGGATCAACTTTTAAATATCCTCCTCTATCATGATGTTATCAAAAAGAGACCCCTGTAGGTGGACTTAGGATGTATACAAACAATGAACCTAAAATGATTTATCCACCAAAGGGACTAGCTTCATGGTAAATTGATATTTTCACAAAAATATCAAAATGAAACATAATGATACTTAATAATCACCTCCATGTATATGTTAAATAGGTTACACATGTGCTCCAACATGGATACAAGTGAAATTGAGTAAAGAATTTGTTATGAGCTTAGCAAGACTGAAAACTTGATCCAAACATGGTGTTATGAGACTAAACATGAGGGTAGGATGATTAATTTATCATTAAGATATGGGAAAAATCACATTTCATTCCTATAAATCTTCCTTTGAGAACCAAACACTTTGTAAACAAAGATATTTAACTAAAACCTCATATGGTGACACCTTCCTACAAAGTGAGTTATTTGGACTATCAAATCAACTTGAAACATGAAAAAAAAATATGTAAAATTAGATAAGGATTTTAAAATCATATTTAATCATCCTCATCAATTGGTTTGTATGGAATTGCCCAAAATGGAGCAAAACCTATAGGGTGTATGAAACAACAAGTAGAAAAGTATAGTCAACTTCATGAGGATGGTTCCTGAAGCAGAAGCCATAATTATTCAAAATATTTATATTTAAATTAATTTATATGAGTTTAATTTCACCTCCCCAAATTTTTATTTCTAAAACTTCTTATACTAGTTATACCAAGTACAAACTTGAAGACTACTTTTGCTTGGCAAGAAGGATGAAAAAGGAGTAGAATATTTTAGGATAAAAATGACACTTCTAGAGCATTTAAAATGTGTATTTGATCTTTGGGAATCTTAATATATATACCATGATCTTTTCCCTCATGTCACACTTCCCCATGGGCCGTACAAGTCCAAACTCACCTTTTTTCCCAAGAAAATTGGTCTTTCTTCTGAAACACCTACTAAATTCAATTACCAATAGTTGATTAAGACATATGGGGACACATTTCATGTGAAATAACATTTTTTAACATTCATACTTACCAATAGATCTATACAAGTCATTAAATGCCCCTTTTTGACCTTAAAATGACTCAAAATGACTAAAGGACTAAAATGACTAGGGATCAAGCCTAGTATAACATAAAATGACATTAATTAACCTATAAAACACATTTTTACATATTTATTGGACCCATAAAACACCTAAAAGTCAATATTTTATGTATAGGGGTCCCAATTTGACCTAAAAGTCAAATTTGGTCAACAATAACATCTTGTTCTTAAAGACTTATGTGTTCGCGACAATAAGAGAGCTCAATATATTTTTGTTGTATCAATTTTTTATTTTATATCACTCTCTTACCTTATTCCTCCCTTTTTCCTAAAAAATCTTAGGTTTAGATTAGTGTTAGATTTACCTTTCTACTCTTTAGGTCTACACACTAGTTTTAAACTAGGTAGACTTAGAATAAAAGGAGTTTGTCTTAATTTAGAGGCTCATCCCAAAGAGAAAAAACATCCTACACCTTGGGGATGTTCCCATAATTTTTATGAGACAAATGATTCTTAGTGTGAACAAGTGAGTGATAGCACTTCCATGTCTAATGTTAAGTACTTTTATGGCCTATACAAGGCATTCATTCTTAGCACCCCACCAAAAAACATTCATGCATAGAAGAGCATCCACGGGAGCACATTTTGGATGAAAATAGTCTATGGAATTCTCATTGGAACCCATTTAAAGAAAATTTTAAATAATTAGTGATACCCTTAGATAACAAATATAGTAGACACTTAGTAAGATCACCTGGCAACTCCAAGCATTTATAGTTCATAAATATCAACCCCCTATCTCCATGATAAGAAGAATAAGATCATCTACAAAGGTTATTGAATTATATTTCATTGAGATTACAACACCCTATAGGAGAAGAAGATTAAGAGCATCTCCCTATTAGAAGAAGGAATGGTTCAAGTTATTTATCTCCTAGAACTTAATATACACCTCCATTTGGAAGGTTCCCTACACCTAGTGGAGGCTTATTCCCTATCTCATTCATAGCTGTGTAGAGAAATCAATTTTTTTTACATTTCAAGAGATGTAGTCTATTGATTCTTGCCTAGTATGATGATATTTGAGTAATAGCCCTAAAAAACTTATCCTAATTTATTGATGAGAATGCAACTTCCCCTATGGATGATGTTCAAGGTATCATAAACATTTGCTCAATATACCATGTCACTAAAGATAATGTTGAATTTAGGGTACTTGACTCTTCCTTCAAAAGGAAATCCATTCAATGGTATCAAGCCTTGAGACCAAATTGTATTCACAATTAGGATGAACTCAGGGATGAATTATACAAATAATTTGAGGATCAGAGTAACCACTTATCCCTGATAGAGAAACTCACAAATATAAAGTGATCCCTAGATGAGATTATGGTTTACTTTAATTATAGATTCCAAAGAGATTGGGATAGAATTCTAACTTTGTGTAAGCCATCTCCCAACACTACATTTTTATATTTTCTAAATTTCTTAACAGTGATATTATTGTGATGATTCAATCTATGGGAGGCATAGTGATACTTGATTATTATGAAGTTATTTTTCATGCATGTAATTGTTTGATTTAAGTAGATAAAATCATACCTAGACCCCCTATACCTCTATTTGTAGAGCCTCTTCTTAACCAACCATCTATGCAAAATATGTTAGCATCTATCCCCACCACAATGAACCCACCAATTTCATTTGTTTTTCCCATAAAAAATTTCATGAGGTTAAAATGCTATTAAAAATCTTTGTGAATTATCTTATCACTCTAAAAAGGAAGCAAACATAATACCCTATACTCTATAAACCCATCACTCAATAATACTAGTCAAGCAAACTTCTTTACCAAGGTGGCACATAAGCACAAAATAATCTCACATATATTAAAATGCATTATTCATAGAAATTTAATGCTACTAATGCCTCTATATCCCTTGTACTAGTACAAAATAATATTACACAAGATCGTAAATGGTGTTTTTTATATGGCCAACTATATAAAAAAGATACATACACAAATGTGATCATGAACCAAGTACTCATGGTGTAAAGTTTGTTACAACCTTAGGAGAAAATGAATATCATGGCTCTACTTGAAGGAGAGATTGAAGTACTAGATCAAAAATAAGATGGGTCTACTATCATCAATCAGAAAGAGGATGTCTTTAACTACATAAATCAGAATGGTGCATCAAGTAGTGGTAGCACCCCAGTTGATTTCAATACAAGATTCAAAAAAAAGAGTGACAAAGGAGGCAATACCAAATCTGGTACCCTTGACTTCAACACCCTAGGTGACTCACATAATTACACAAGCTAATTCACCTATGCAACCTTCATGCCCATAATAGGTTACACAGAGAGAAGATCCGCCTCAGACTAGTATGCAAATATGGGAAGATACTGCTACTAAGAATCCATATTCAAATGGATCTCAAATTCATTTCAACATAGTTCAACAAATGAATATGATCCTCAATGTAACCATATGGGATGCTCTTTTTATTCCATCTCAAAGGAATTTACTACAAGACACTCTGAAAAGCTCTTAGGAGTGTAAGACATCCCAACTTATGCCTTCCATCTCTAAGAGTCTACACTAGCCCAAATTAGGGGAAGTGAAATTTTGAAATAGTACCAAGCTACCCCCATTCTACATCTCCTTGATCATAAACCAACACCTAGTACATAATTACATGATTGACTTGGGAGCAAGTAGTTTGATGATGCCAAAGAACATCAAAGATATGCTCAAAATTATGTATTCCCCTATTTTAAAAGGATTGGTCCAACTTGATTGAAAAATAGCCAAAATTATGGGAATCATCAAAGATTTGAATCTTACACTACATGCATTCCCAAGTCTCTCAATTGTATAAGATATCGTAGTCATCGACTTACCCCCATACTTTACCAACTGCCACTCTTGAGACTTCACAACAAATATGGGTGGGTATTTATCTTAAGATTGGCCACATATATTACTAAGAGCTAGATATAGTACTAAGGTGACCATCAGGGCTAAACATATCTTCAAAATCCATGATAAATCATACTCTTCCAACCTATCCAAATTAAAATACACAATGTTTGATCAAGAGGAGAATCCAACTCTCCATGAAGCTACAACACTGCTTGAAGAGATCTTAGATGATCTACTAGATAAATGGGCATGCAAATATTTTGAGTGTAATCTATATGACAATGTAGAGGAGATAGGGCTAGGTACATACTATATTCTAGAGGAGGATCCCATGCTACCTAAGATCCTAAAGGCACTAGATAACCTTGAGGGTATGTAGTAGTTGTACTTTGATGATTCCTAAAGTAAAAATGGTATAAGAAATAGTATGATGTTAGTCTCCCCTCAAAAGTATAAATATTTCCATGCCTTCACATTGTATATTTTTTACATGAATAATGATACAAAATATGAGGTGCTAATCTAAGGTCTCCATCTTGTACAAAAAAATGGAATCAAGACACTATAGGCATTGGGTGATAGTGAACTGGTTATCAACTAGGTTAGGTTATAGAGAATGACCAAAAATGAATTGATGAAATATTACAAGCATAAAATATGGGATATAATTGAAGGCTTTGATGTATTCAATATTATTTCCATGTCAAGATTATATAATATAAGCATAGATAGAATCAAAATCATAGGTGCACAATATGACATCCCATGTGATATAATAGAGTCTGAGCATATTTTAAAACATGTGATCAGACTAGAAGACCCTAATAATATAGATAATTGGCATGTGTTTAAGAGTAATTATTAGATCATTGATTTCTTAAAGGATGAGGTAGAGTTCTATGCCAAGAGCCAAGCACATCTACAAGCCCAATATGAAGATCAAGTCATTTAATTAAAGGGAAACAAGTTGCCAAAATGGATAGTCACCCTAGAAATCATCTTTAATTCTAATGACCAATTCAATGGAGAAAGGATAAGTATAATAAAAAAAGAGGAAGTCTCTATGAAGGTAACCATTTTAGAATGAAAGGCCCTAAAATTTGGTAAGGTATGTTTTCCACTAGAAATTAAGAGCTTCATTAAAATCAATAGGAGATATGATGATATATTCACATGGAGATATAAGGGCCTTATAGGATTTGATCCAAGGTTAGTGAAATACATAATTGAGCTCAATCTTGATGTGTAGCTAGTTTGCCAAAATTAGAGTCTAGTTAATCCAAAGCTTGAGCCATTAATGAGAAAGGATATCTTAAATATCATTAAACCTAGTATAATATTTCCAATTAAGCACTCATTATGTGTCTCTAACTTATTCCTAATTCAAAATAAGAATAGGGAAATATATCTATGCATGGACTTCAAAGTCATAAATAAGGCTTCCCTCAAAGACCACTATCCCCTCCCACCAATGGATTAGATCTTATAAATATTTATAGGCACATAAATATTCTCTTTACTAGATGGCTAATTAGGATACAACCAAATCCTTGTGTAAGAGTGACATCGTTACAAAACAACGTTCACCACTAAGTGGGGAACCTTTGCATACCAATGGATGTTGTTCGATTTGAAAAATGTAGGAGAAAATTTGTAAAGAGGTATGGATATATAATTTAAGGATATCATCAACAAAGTCATCTTGGTTTACCTTGATGACATAATTATCTTTTCCAAGTGTGCAAAAGACCATTTAAGCCATTTGGAATAAGTATTTGAAAGGTGTTGAGAGTTTAGAATATCTCTAAACCATAACAAGTGTATCTTTATAGTTCATTAAGGCACTATATTAAGGCACATTATTTCCAAAGAGGGACTCACAATTGATATATAATGAGTCAAGGCTATCTCATATCTCCCTCCTCCAAGTCATAAGAAGAGTCTCCATAGATTTTTAGGAAGAATCAACTTTTTAATAAGATTTTTGCCTGATTTTGCCACCATATCTAAACCCCTCACTGTGATGCTCAAGAAGAATGTTGTGTTTAAATAGACTCATGAAGGAAGGGATAATTTTGAATCCATCTCATGTAGGCTCCCATATTGATCAATATATGTTATATCAAGGATTTTATACTTTATGTATTCAATGGGATTGAGGACATCTCAACTATATTTACACAACAAAATAATGATCATTAGATTTAGCCAATTGCCTTATTTATCTATGTGCTAAAAGATTATTAAATGTGTTATAGCTTCATGGAGAATAAAATCTTCATATTTTTGATAACACTCAATAATTTTAGGCATATTCTCTCCAACAAGAAAATAAAACTCATGGTCATGTACACAGGGGTCAAAGAGTCTTTACTCAGTAGGGACAACAACAAGAAAAGGTTTGGTTAGGTCATAAACGTGATGGAGTATGATGTGGACATCCAAATCACCAAGCTGGTGTAAGGAAAGGGACTCTATGCATAATTGTTTGAAGTATCAAAGTTTAGAGATAGGATAGTCTTGGTGTTACATGAAAAGGAACCAATAAGACAAGAAGTAGCAATAGACTAGACACAAAATATAATGACCTTACTTCAAATTGGGTCATACCTCTTTGGATTAAAGAAAGCCAAGCAAAGGAATTTTAGGCTACAGTACATTTCCTATGTACTTTTTAGGGGTGCAATTTTATATAAGGACATTAATAGAGTCTTATTGAGATGTATATAATCAGATCAAGTAGGTATAATTCTTCAAGAATTCCACAATGGCCCTACAAGAGGTTATTATTCACCAAATACTAGTACTATAAAAATCATGCGAGTTGGATGTTATTGGCCAACTATGTTCAAAGATGCACATGAATATATGTGAATTTGTAATTAATGTTCCTTATTCATAAGAAAACAAATACTATCAACCTTACCATTATGCACAATACAATTCAATTAACCCTTTTCATAGTGGGGCCTAAATTTCATAGGCAAGATTAATCCACCATCAAGTGATGGACATAAATGAATTCTCATGGCCACAGACTATTTCACAAGGTGGATAGAAGTAGTGGAACTTAAAGATTCTAATTAAAATCTATCCTAATCTTTTATGAAGGCATTGTGATAATATTTAGTGTCCTAGCCACCATTATCTCTGATAATACATTGGCTTTCTTTGGAACTAAGATCAGTGAATGGGTCATCAAGCATAAAATATATTTGAGTGCTTCATAAAATTATTACCCTCAAGGTAATGGTCTATCTAGGTCCAACAATAAGAATTTTATTTGCATCATAAAGAGGACCATGGAATATAATCAACAAGCTTGTCTTATTAAGTTCATAACTACCCTTTGGGCTGATTGAGTCACACCCAAGAGAGTGTTGGGAAATTCACCCCTCATGTTAGTCTATGGAATGGAGGCAAAATTCTCTACATCACTTGATTTTCCCTTATTGAAACTCAGCCATAAATTAGAGTTTCTAAAAATTGATCCCCTCATAGTAAGATTAGTAGAGCTCATAGAGTTTAAAGAGACTAAAACTTAGGCCATACACACTATGAAGCTTTAACAAGCCCAAATGAAGAGGAATTTTGATAAGAGGGCCATTGATATAAAGTTAAAGGAAGGATATTTAGTGCTCAAGTGGGGTGTAGATAGAGTTAAAGTTGGAAGGCATACTATGTTTGATGCAAGATGGAGTTATCCATATATCATAGCCAATTATAAGCAATCATACACTTTTCAAATTGCTAGATTGAATGGAGAAGAACTTCCTATCCAAGTAAATGGGATCCATCTCAAACACCATCTCCAATGACTCTTGTATAAACTATAAATAGATAGATTAGACATTTTAATTTCCCTAAGTGCTTTATGTACCTTGTTTTAAGATAGTTTCATTTCTTCTAAGCACTTATATGGAGTATTATCTTAGTTTAGGTATCTTTCCTCTAAGTGCCTTGGCACAATTATTTATTTTACTAGGAGGGTCTCAATTCACTCAAAAATTTGTGATACAAAGATAGTGAATTTTCAAGTGAGAGGACCAAAAGTTTCAAAGACCCCATACCCAATAGATCACTTTAAAGGCTACTAGATTCATATTTAGCAAGAAAGCAACCCATAGAGGTCACCAAAAGTGTTGATTTTCTAAGTTACCCCTAGCTTACAAAAAAATCACAAAGGACCTATAAAAAATTTATGCACCTATGAAGTACTAGGTTATTTTAAGTAAACCATGCATAGATTCCTCTCATCTCCACCTGTGCCAAAATTAGTCAATGTAGACTTGTGTATCGACTAAGTGATGATTCATTCCCATTAGGCATTCTTGATGCATATCCCATGCAATATTATTTTGCACACAAGCCAAGTGGTGCATGAGTTCAAGAATGCAAAGCCCCAATTTTTAGATAGTTTAGGAAGATGTACGTAATAATTAGTTCTAAATTGTAAGGAGCACACCTAGATCATACTAGCTTTATGTGCTTTCTTATTTAAAAGGCCCCTATACCTTCAAGATGAATTATCACAAAAAATCATAGAGTTTCAATTATATGATCTCATATATCATAGACTTTGATATATTCCATGCACAAACTACTTCATGTATTGACATGGATCCCAAGTACAAAGAAATGATGTGGAAGTTTAGGGGAGGCCCACATAGTAATTGACAAATGGCACCAAGGTATAAAGGGTTATTTAGAAAATTAGTTGAGTAGAATTCAAAGCCATATTAGGATAAGTAAATACATAAGTGATGGTCAGACATTAGAAAATGAGTACATTCTACCCTTCTAAATTTTCAAAGAATATTTTACTCTCAAACATACATGTGGATCTAGAATGAACCTTACCACTAACTCCTAAATCTAATTTACTAGATAGAATTCAAAAAACATGGGCATGAAACTATAATGAAATTAAAGGTTGTATCCACTACCCTAACTGGCAAATTAATTTTAAAATGTATTGATTTTATAAAATCTTATTTCTTCATTGTAAAAAGGGTTGACACATTTAGGTAACCTCACACTATCAAAATTTTCCCTTCATGAGTAATTATATTGGTTGAATCTTTCAAGTTAATGAGAATTAAGTTTATCTCCCTCTATTATTCTTACACCCTATGTAATAATTGAGTTTGTTTATCCTTGTCTCTAGGTAATGTTTTCCCCTCTCATCATTATCCATTCCCAACACTTGTGTGTAGAACTTAAAACTCATTTACAGGTCATATCCCATGTGCATTTGGGTCTATGTAGACATTACTTGTGGATCATTTTTCATACCTCTCAATGTTTAACTATGTTCTCATACATCTATGTGAAATAATTATGCATTTATAGTGCTCTTGTCCAAGTCTGTGTGATAACATATTGTTCTTAAGGACTTGTAGTGTGTTCAAAATAGTAGTACTTCCTTTATTCTTAATGTATCACCTTTTTATTTTCCAATAGTTTCTTACCTTCTCCCTCCCTTTTCCATTAAAAATATTAGGTTTAGATTAGTGGTAGATTTACCTTTATATTATTTATTTATATATAGTGGTCTTAAACCTAGTGTACATAAAATAGAAGGAATCTAGCCTATTCTGAAGGCTCATCCCAAGGAGTAAAACGGTACCATACCTTGGGGATGTTCCCATAATTATGATGAGATAATCGATGCTTAGCTCACACAAGTGAGTAATAAAACTTTTATGACTAGTGCTTAACACTTTTACACCCTATGCAAGGCATTCATGCTCAACACCCTACCATAAAACATTTATGCACATTAGATAATCCATGGGTACACATTTCAAAGGACAATAACTACCTCCACAAATTTGATGAAAAGTGATGGAAGCAAATCAAAGGGCCTCTTCTTAGGATAATGAGGAACTTATGAGATAAAATATTTAATAAATATATTCCTAGTGGATTTGAAAAAAATCATTGTTCCCTTATTAGTAGGCAAACATCCCACAAGAGTCACCAGAATGTTGACTCTCAAACTACATCACATCTAGGATATCCACTTACATTAATATAATGAGGGAAATTAAACATAGAGATTGCCTTAAACTCCTTAAAAGTGGTACCATTAACATATGGCTAATGTGTAATTATTTGTATTTGTAAAATAGAAGGCAATCATGTATTGGTCGAGTTGCATCATCATAGGTAAATTGAGGCCAAGATAAAATGACCAAGATAGAATGGTCAAGTTTAATTAGGTGAGGATGAACTAAACTGGGTGGTATTAATTTTCCTTTACAAGCTTGGTTGCATTGTGGATAAGTTTATTGGGTGAGATCATTAAGCTCTCAAGTTAAACTATCATGTTGAGCTCAACTTGGGTTGAGCTGAGTCATTTGTTTACACACTAAGTATTTTAACCTCTTCCCCTATTTGTTAGATCACCAGGTATATGGAATAAATCATAATTATCCTTTAGCATTATCAAGTGGTCATAGTTTAAATTTGCATATGATTTTATATTCCTAGATGCCCACCATGTGGAAGCTTGAATCTTAGGGAAGATATAATGGTAGTGGAAAACTAACCGCCATGGAGCTGAGCTCTAGATGGATACCATGTGTAAGCCATCCATGATCCTAGATACTAAAATATAATTGAAACTAATCATAATATCTAATGATATTGAGTCTCTATTATGGTTCCATGTGGCACCATCATAGAGCATGATGACACAAAGGACATAACCTAGACTCAATACAACTAGAGGAATACGTAGAGGTTACAAGAGTTTTTAAACCTAAAGGAGTGATAATTTAGTAGCCTAGTTACTAAGGGGATGATATAATAGGGCCATGGTCAACTCCTTAATTCCTTGAGGATTCCTTAGTAGGAAGTTATCTATTCTACTTGACTAGCATAGAACTAAACATAATGGTCTCTTTATATCAAGTGATAAGTCAAGTGAATTTTATTTTATGTATTTCAATATGATGAATCCAAGTCAATATGGTGTTAATCACAAGAAATAATCTAAATGCTAATCTCAAGCTCAAGTTGTACAACTCAATCTTGAGTTTGATTTATAAAATGAAGCAAACATAAGAAAACTTGAGACTGGGGTAAACATAACCTAGGTTTGGTGTGTGGAAGCTGAGTTACATGGAGTAGGTGATCTCAAATGAGTCCAAAGGAAAGATATATTAAAGAGATCAAGTTGGGATTAAAACAAAGATCATTGAGTTAATAAATGAGCTTAATATTTCATTACATTAATGATATTGACATAAAGCGAGTAGTTTACTATGAGTGAGATTGAGTCACATAAGTAAACTAAACTCAAACCTAAGCTCACATTATGAGCTTGATCTTAGATGGACATCCCAAGGCAACCTAAGAAACATAGACAAAGTTATGATGGAAATTTCAAGGTGGACATGTCAAGGTAAGCCAATTCAAGCATGCCAAATGGAAATCCACCTAGTAACCATTAAGTAAAGCAAGACACATAAGAATTTCATGACAAATGGGAAGAAATATCAATTTTCATTCAAATATTAAACAAACAAATATATAAGTCTAAGGCAAGGATAAAGGCTAATAAATATCATTATTGATTGAAGTCACCAATCTTAAAATTCATAAACAAAATATTCTCTTAGACTAACATCATGAGTTTGTGTGCATGATCAGATCACCAAATGAACATGAATGAGTGCTAAGGTGGCTACTAGATCCAATTAAGGATAGTCCCTTCATCCTAGTTCAACCAGAAGATGTCCATGAGATTATAAAGTGGAACATAAAACACAATTCCAAAACAAATTCTATCCCTTCCATGTCTATATTCTTAATCCAACATTAAATGTGCATGGGATCATTAGAACTTTTACAAAAATATTTTTAGAATAGCTCATAGACCTAGAGAAACCCAACCACTAATGAATTATACTTGCAACAACAAAGACATGATAGATTTTTGATCTTCAAGCTTCCCTCCAACTCAAATTTCCATATGATATTTTGTGATTTAGGCAAGTGAAGTGTCTATAGGCATTACAAAGATATTTTTTTGAGTTTTTTAATTCCATGTTCAAGCCTAATAATTAATATAATTGAAGTTTCCTTCTCCATTTTTCTTACATTACTATGTGCTCTTCAAGCTTGTTGATCTTTGATGGTGGAAGCTATATTTCTCTCTCACTATTATCCATATCGCATGCACCTATCTAATAAATATATCTTATTTATAGGTCATATGTTGTGTCTATTTGGTCTTATGCGTGAGTTATATGTGGATGATTTCAATCCCCCATACAAATATAGTAAGGTCACTCCCCTACATATGAAATACTTATGAAATTGAAGAGTCTAATTTAGAGATTATTCACAAACCTTCAGCTCTCTTATATTTTATTGTGATATTATAATAAGGAATAGGTGCTCTCTATATCTTTGGTGCATCACCACTTAAGCATTTTATTTCAATTTTCTCCCCCCTTTCATGTCAAAAAGATTAGGATAGTTTAGTTAGATATTTTAGGCAATAGAATTTAGTATGTAGCTAGTATTAAATTAAGTTAATTAATTATAAGAATTAATTTGGCCTTTTCCAAAGTTTCACCCCAAGGATCCAAGGATCCCACACCTTGTGGGTGATCCCATTGTTTCAATGAGCCATCCTTGAATTTAGTAGGTGCAAGATTTGAGTGATGACAAAACCATAAATAGAATAGATAAAAGAGGATTCCTATTATATAAAAAATGAACCTTATGTATTTTTAATATACCATGAGATATGGGGAAATTAAACTCTATGTTTAGTGTTGTAAAATCACTTGAGTATTGGGGAAATACCTATCACACCATGGTGTTTGTAAAAGAGATAATTTTTTAGCCCATAACGACAGTCAGTCAATAGTTTTAAAATTATTGGAACAAAATTTATAAAAATAAGAAACAAATAAATAGAAAATAAAGATAAAATAAAATCAAAAGATTTGTTTATAAACATCAACAAGTTTCAACCCAAGGTCGAAGTGAAATGCTTCAGTGTCAGATGTCTATCCAAGGTGATAAGAAAATCTCTTCAGTGTCGTATAGAATCCAAAGTTAAATAATATCGACTTGTGGTGTCAAATTTATATCAAAGGTTTGATTTTATTTATTTTGGAATCAAAGATTTACAATTTTTTATGAAATCTTAGGAGAAAAATAAAGCAAACAACAAACAATGATTTAAAAAAGTTACGGGTTCACTAGAATGTTTAATGTTATTTTTTATTTACAAATGAAATTTAATAAACATAAAAATATTTAAAAATTGATTTACATCTACAAATTATACTAAGTTTAAATGTAAAATACATATTACTACAAATATTATTTTTTAATGAAATATGCAAACCGAGCCTAGATCTAATTTATATTGATTGTGTAGGCTAATTGCTAATGATAAATTAGATGGAAAGATATGAAAAATGTGTCACAACTAAAATCAAAATTCTATGATGTATTGGTACACAGATGTTCTATGTGGATATGACCACATCCTAGCTAATTATGTGACTAATTTTTTTATCTAAGTTCATGAAAATATCAATGATGATTTGTTGATAACATTTGGGAACTGATTTGACATGCATAAGACCTATAAAATCAAAACCCTATTTTATATAAAATAAAAAAATAGAGATAAAATACAAAGGAGGGAGTTAAACAAGGGGAATATACTAACTATCCCCTAAAAACCCTATGTAATCTATGTAACCTACATATCCCAAAAGGGCCTCAGGCTAATGTATTTCTTCCTTCTAAAGTGAGTGTGTAAATATTGATATTTGTGATATGGATGCAAATAGATAGATTAAATTTAATGTTTGATGATGTGTTCCCTTAACCTATAATAAAATAAATTTAGACTTGGCCTATGATAATTAGAATAGATCCAAATTAGAATTATAGAGATTAGTGACCTTTTTCTCAATGTGAAGTATAATTATACAAGTGATTCTTAGATGATGATTTGAGAGGCCTTGATGTGATTATATATATGAATATTTAGAATATTTACATTAAACAACCTTCTTAAAAGTGTGGAAGAGTTAATATGAAAAATCTTAAATTTTAAAAGTTACCATTAGAATGCAGGGGATAAGGTCACACTAGTGAACAAGGGCAGGCTATGACACTATCTACCTAGTGTGGTCTTGTTAGAAAAGGACAAAGATTGTTTGGATTTGGATGACATGAATCTATAGATAGAATATGGATACTAGAATGATGTTTCCATTAATTATAAGATAATAAGTGGATTAGTGAAGACTCTCATAGAGGTTTCAAGTTACTAAAATGTAAAATATACCAAGAAAGGTAATAATGTCAATAATAAACATTATCAATCACTTAAAAATTAAATTTGAGTGTCTACATTTGGAAAACAAACATGAAACTTAAATCCCATGCAGTGGATATAAATTAAAAATTTAATGGACTATGCATCATGTTCTAACATAGTGGTTTAGGTTCAAATAGATTTGAATATTATATTTAAAAAATGAATGTGTTGCTTCTATATAAATATGTAACTTAACTAAAGAGAAATTTCATGTGCCAATGAATTTTTTTATGGAAATTAAGTTGCAGAAGTATCAATGAACTAATTATATTTATTCTTAGATTATTTGGTTTTAAAAAGGAACATATTATTTTATCTTCTTCATTAATCTAATTAAATAAAATGATAAAAAAAAAATTAAATGTGCTCCAAAATTATGATAGAGAATAAAAATCTAACTTTTACTTTAAATGGTGTTATTATGGATAAGGCAAGATGTTGGATAATAAATACAATCTTAAAGATCAAGGAATGGTTTATTATGTAACTATAATGTAATATTTATAGCTAAAATTCAATCTAAGAGATCAACACACAACCCATAAGGTAAGGTACCATTAATAAAAGTCAAGTACAACTTTATAATAGACACAGTCCTCAAAAGATAAAACTTGAACTAAAATAAATTAAAAATAACATACTTAAAGGTATGGCATAAATAACATATGACCATCACACAATTTTATAAATATAATTTAGGCTGTAAGATTAATATAAAATTAATAAGAGTGGGTAATGGTCAAAATAAGTCAAATGTTGTTATAAAATGGCCAAATATGGGTCTAAGTGGATAAGGTATATACCAAAAGAGTTGAAAATAGTTTTCTACAAGGTAAAACATAGACTAAAAAATTAAAATGTAGATATCTTAAGGTATGACACATTTTAAATGATAATGTAGTCATTAAAGACACATGCAATTCATTTAAAGAGAAAAGTGTAAATCTTAATAGTAAAATTATAGTTTAAAGGAAAAACTCAATGCAAATTAAAAAATTATATCATGATATTATGAACCAACACACTTCATAAGGATCAAGGCATACCAAGATCTATTACTTACCTTTTCTCCTGATCTAGTCACACATATAAATATGGAATTCTATTATGATGCTAATAACCTTGCTACCTTTCCTTGTCATTATTGTTACTAATATAACTCATGTCAAACTAGAGTGGTTTTCTCCTTTAGGTTCCAACATATTTTCCTTTTATAATGCATCTTATGGTTGCTAGTGGTGTCCTTCACTTTGTTCTAATTATTCAAAATGGTGTCCCTATAATTAGTAACAACTTCCATTTTTGAAAAAAGGTATCCTTAATAAATAACTCAAACAACATCCTATTACATTTAATGCTTTCAACTACCTACTATTCCCATGGTGGGTGCATTATATGTCTACTAGTGAACACATTTAATGCATGGAAAAGTTACATTTGCCTTAAAACTCTTCACTTAAATCATGGCACAACCCATGTGATTCAAAAGTATCAACCTCCTTCATTAATAATAGTTGTATACACTTAATATTTTCAAACTTTTATCAATTAATGATGTTATTTATCTTATAGGAAACTGTCAATTCTCAATCTCTCTAAGTACATGCCCTAAGGGGTGCACCATAAAAGGGGTGGGTATATCATTGGTGTTTCATAGGATTATTGTCCCTTTTTCCATTTTCTATATACACACTTGTCTCCTAAAAACCATTCCCCTAAGCTTTGCCTCCTTTTTTGCACACTCTAGTATTTTACCACCTTCATTATCCCTTTCCCTAACCTAAACCCATTTTTTATAGTTTACATGACAATATCAGCTATGTCAACCTTGTATTATTATTGACAAAACCTATTTAGGACCTAGGTTGGTCCCTGGCTGACCTACTCCATGACCTAGTATGTTTTTGTCAAGTATGATACTAGGTCGACTGGGTCAACCTTATTGACCAAAACTTTAAAAAGGGTTTAGGGTTATATCAACCTATATAAACATAAGTATTTCACCATTTATAATAGAAGATAAGAAAAATTAAGATATATTACACATATACTTATCCACCATCTACTTGAGGAGCAACTTTTAAGGTTTCATACTTTCTTTACATATATGGATCTTATCTTGTGGAGAAGTATTTTGGATGAATTGATAGGTTGTGTATACTAGAGCTTATTTATCCTTGTCATCCTTACATATCATAACAACCTCTTATAAAGCACCTTAGCCAAGGGAGATATTGAGGCTCAGTGGGTTTGTCTTCAAAGGTAAGTATTCCTAACTTTGTTCCTCCTTTATAAGAGTAGATATATATGCATTTACACTTCTCTTCCATGTATTATTATTTTATATAAATTGATGTGAGTATATGTATTCTATGCATGTTTAATTTTAGTGTTTATTACCCCCACTTTGTGCCATAATATTTGGTGAGCACTAGATTAGATTTTGATTTACTTGTTATTAGTTTAGTAAATATGAAAACATAGGACCGAATTAGGGTTACTATGTAGTTTTACTTCACTAGAGGATTTGAAACCATCACTAGTGATATTATTTTTGGTAAGAGATCCCGTGATTAGGTCTATTTGACCCATATTATTCATGACCCTAATTATCTAATGTATCCCTAATTAGAAGTGTAAGTAGGATCTATCTTCTCTGATCTAGGATTGATTTTTTGATATGTTGCATTTACCATTGCATATATTCTAGTTAACCCAATGTGAATCTAACCATTACAATTTTTATTTCCCACTTTTTATTTCTATAATTTTATTATTTTTCTATATTTGTGATACTGGATCAACCAGGTTGGTATAGTTCTAACTTTTGTGTGTATGTTTAATACATATTCAAATAAAAATGAGTATATTATTTCTATACAAATATTCAGCAGATATAGGTTACTAGATCAAATAGGTCAACACAATACTCTTCTTTAGTTCTAGGTAATAAACTATGTTGAATAGGTTAACTTAGTCTCTTATTCAACATCTAAAATAATAAACTAAGTTATGAAAGTTGATTTAGTCTTACAGATAGTTTTAGATAACAAAATAAGTCAATGAAGTCAAATCAATCATCTTTAAAATGTTCAACAAAAAGGGTTTCATATAACTAGGTTGACCCAGTCAAACTTAGTTGGTAGAACTTGCAAGCAATATTTGAGGCACTTCAACAAAAAATTTGCAATCCTCAGCATCTTCTAACCCACTAAGGTTCCTTTCTTTATCTCTATTTCAATTCATTACTTCATTAAAGTTTTATTTTATACAAGTTTTTAGTCTTCAAAACTACAATCCTATAGCAAACTAAGTTGACCTAGTCAACTTAGTTCTATAGTCCATCTTCTATCTAAAAGACTAAGTTGACTTGGTTGACTTAGCTCTTAAGGACTCTTGCTTCTATAGAATAGTAATGGCCCCAATGAATCTATTTTATAATGTTTGCATATAGTTTCATCTAAAATGACTCTGTACCATTCTTTATTTGGTAATTAACAACTATATGCTAGTAATTAATTCACACTTTCATTTTCAATTGTTTACATGCTTAGAGTAGCTCACATAGTCTAATTAGGTGATTTTTAAAAATACCATTTAGTTTCACTATTTTTATTTTTTTTCACACATTAAAAAATCACACAAATTTAAAAATTCATTTAATATTTATCTTCCCAAGGCCTACCTACTTGGATTTCATCACTAAGGGGAAAGTCAACTTAGTTTTCTAGCTAAGTATAAACACATGGTTAATGGTATATATTGGAAAAACACATGACACCCTTATCACTATAGGATTGTCAAATTAGGGGGTAGGCCCTAATAAAAATCTATTACCATTACCAACATAGATCCCTTTTAGCCTAAACATATTGAAAACAATCATAGATTGCTTTCTTGTTCCCTATTTTTAGCCAAGTTCACTATCACACTTAAAATAAAACTTTATAATAATATAAAAACACTCAGGATTACCTTTTTTTTAGAATTTACTTTTCAAGTTGGTCTATTTCTCTCTACTCATTGTATGTTGTATTATAAAAACTTCCATTAACTAGTGTTTGTGCAAGGTTTTGTGTTGTGTGCCAATTGGCTCATTCTCATTAATCCAATTGTTTGCATGTTTATTTCCTTTTATTGCTTCAAATTACATTTTAAAAAATGTTTCCCTCTTTTTTAACACACTATAATTATACTCAACATATTCTATTACATATTATCTTCTTCTCTAACTATAATATTGAGTCAACCTAGTCGACTTAGTACTCCTTTTTCCCAATAAAGATATAATACTAAGTCAACCTAATCGATTATGTATCCTTATCAGACTATTTATTTCCCTATCTATAATACTAATTCAAAATATTCAGCTTATTACTCCTTTTTACCAAATAGGTTACAATCCTAAGTCAACCTGGTTGACCTTGTATCTTTTTTGGCTCAATTTCATACCCTATTTTGAGTACTCAATCGACCTATTTATCTCTGTACTCTTAATTTTATTTGTCATCTCTTTACTTTTACATCAGTTTTAATTTCCCTAAATCTCTCTCCTTCATCATGAACTTCTTATTTTAAGACAACACTAAGTTATATTCAATAGATATGATGAGTCTTACCAACCCCAATAGGTTTTCCCATAAGCAGCTTGTGGCTCCTACCCTAGATGAAAGTCATGTGCATGTATCCACTCATACTAAAAACTATGAGACCCCTCCTCATTCCTCTTCTTCAATTCATAATCCTCACTTCTCATTTGAAAATAAATCTAAATTAAAGTATACCCAAAAAGTTCTCTTGCTCATCAATGAATTTCCTCAATATCAAGGAAATGATCCTTCTACTATTTACCATCTCATGTTAATTGGTCAAGTTAAGTAACCCCATTCCCCTTATCCCACATTCTCATATGGATTTGTAGATACTACCTCCTTTTCCTCTCAACCCCTTCCCTCTATATTTACCCCTTCTCATACCATGACATCTTCCTCTTTGATTTCTTCTACCTCCATGCCTAGTATCTCTACTAACATGGTAGATTATACATCTAGTGGGCCTCTTTAAAAATAATCTCTTCTTAATTCTTCCACTAGCACATCATTTTATACCTATGGTAATCATGCCTCTAGTGCCACTTCTTCTCATCCCTCTACTAGTACATCTTTTTCCACATAAGCAAATTATGCCACTAGTGCCTCACCAAAAATTCTTATCAAGCCACTACTACCAATTACAATGCTTTAAATAATACCAATAATGATAATCAAACCCATCAAATCCTATTACAAACTCTTAATAAAATGAATTATTTCCAAGATAACAAGGCAAATTAAATGATGCAAATGCAAAATCATCTTATCTATCTTCAAACCCACCCTCAATAGATTCCATGGGGCATGCATAACCAAAATGTTCCCTCACCTCATCTTCAAGATTCCCATGGTAATTTTATGCTTTAATCTCCTCTTATTAAATAAAATTAATTACCTTAAAAATGAGCCTCTTATATCTCAAATTGATAATATTGATATAATAGGTATCACCCCTACCATTACTTATAATGGGTCCATCGATCTTATTCTCTACTTAAAAGCATTTGGAAATATATATAAAGACTAGATCAAGTTAAACATATTTATTGCTACCAGGATATTAGTAAATAATCTCATGGGTGATGCTTTAGATTGGTAAAACCAACTCAAATATCATTCCATCACTAGTTTGGAAGACTTAGTCAATGCTCTACTCCAAGAGTTCCAAACTAGTGATCTCCTTGAGAATACCTTGGCCCATTATATTAATTATAAGTAACTTGAAACTAAAAAAACACAAGATTTCATCAAATTATGGAAGACCTTATCTAAAAAAATTGAACATAATATGGCAGATGACAACCTCTTTCATCCGTTTACCAATGCTCTTTTTCCCAAGTTGTAATATCAGGTTTGGACCCTCTCTCCACATAATTTGAAAGAGGAAATTAACCAAGACAAGAATAAATATTTCCTTATGCATCAATTTAATCCATCCCAACCTTTTATGGGTACTCATATGTTAATTAATAATAAGAATCATCATGCTTAAAATGATGGTTTTAATGATTGTAATGATACCAGTCATACTATTTAAGCTATTATTCCTAACCAAACTCCAAGATTCCCTTCCTAACCACATCACCAATCATCATTTATCTTCAAAAAATAACATTAATGTTCATAAGCCTTTATCCTTAATGAAATTACAAAACATCTATCGAGGCCTCTTTCATGAGAACTTGATCCCACTCAACCCATGAAATCTTGTTATGATCCCATTAAATTTTGTTGGTTTCACACTATTTGGGGTCATTCTCATGAAATTTGTAGGAAAATTTATAATTTGGCTATGGATTTCCTTCTTGTTCCTAGTTTTGACCATGATTATATCATTTTAAAATATCAACAAGACTATGACATTTCCTTCAAATCCCATAAAAAAAACTAAATCTCAAGCTTTGAACTAGGCTAATGCTCATTTGGCCATCTATAAAGATCCTCTTTCAAATCACCAAGATAACCAAGACAAGACTACCCCTTCTACCAGTAATTTTGATAGTCTTTTTGATCCAACTCCTGAAGAGAATGTGGTCAATATGGTTGATATGTGAAGGGTGGTTATTTTCATTGATCCTCATCCCATTCACACCCTTCAATTTTATTGCACATTTCATGTTATCCAACAAACTTATCCAACTCATTTAATAGAGTTAGGTCAAGAAAACCTTATATCTTTTAATGGACCAATTCCAATACCTCCCTTTGATACCACTTCTCATACCATTTATTTCATTCCTCTAATCTCTTTACCTATCACTAATGATACTCAAATTTATACCAACACTTCTAATCTATCTCAAACCAAACCTAAATCAACTACCCCATCTTCTCAAGATAATCAATAAAATTTTCCTCCAATTAAACCTTCCACCTCTTATCAACATAAATTCACATGTACTTTAGATCCTCCTTGTGAGGACCTCCTTTAATACTATGCACCTATTTCTAACAGTCCCTTTATGGGTTATGATGAGTGGGATCCTAATATAGAGCTTATTAATCTCCCATCTCAAATCCCATTTCTTAAATATATGAAGAATTATTCATGTCATCATAATCATCTTATGTACCTTTTTTTCAAAATGGACATCCCTCATCCTCCCCTAGTAGGATGCGAAGCCACCTTATTCAGATCAGAAGATAGAATTTTCAAAAAGTGCAAAGAGATATCCATACATGTTGATGGAATAATGGACACTTCTTTTTCCCTCAAATTCCCCATTACTTGTAAGATCATTTATGAGATATTTATTTATGAAAATGATACCCTTCTTTTTATTAGTTTCCAAATCAGTGATATCCAAGTCAAGCATGCCTTGATTGACAAGGGTTCCAACACTTGTGTTGCCTCTCTCAATTTTATCAAAACCCTTCGATATTTTTAATGTAATCTTAAATCCACACACAACATATGTTAATGCTATGAATGAAGGCAAATGCATCTTTTATGTTATGTATGTCTCACCATTATCATACACCAACCACCATTCATGTTAAGGTGATTATCTTCAAATTTCCTCTATCCTATTACATTTTTCTTGGTGTCAAATTTCCTCAAAATGGAGCCATATATAGGATTCAAGGTGAGATTAATATTTGGAATTTCAAACAATTCCAAGACTGTGGTGTATTCAATATTCCTACCCTTGAATCCTTACCAAGCATTAAATTTCATAAATATCAACAATTTAAATTTCCTATCAATTCCACTTGAGGTTACAATGGTCAGCCCAAAACCATCAGGAATATACCCCCTAACCTCCTATATTATGATGATGATGAGCCTAATGAGATCAACCTCAAGATTAAAACCTCAAATCTCTCACCTCATCTCATTTCTCAGCTTCCCCCTTCCTTATAACCTCATTTTCATCAACCACATAGTGATGATATACCCGTTGTCTTAACTAAGACTCAGCATTCCATTCATCACATCACATCAGATGAAAAATTCATCCTTACCTATGATATTAATGTTTATACACCTTATTATGATGATGGCTATAGCTTAGATGATCCATTCTTAGGAGTCTTATTCAGGCCCAAGATGCTGAAATTATTCATTATCATTCCTCTTTGCTTCAGTCTTTTAGTATATCTTCTAGCATTCCATCTTATATCATTCCTAATTTTAGAATTTTCCTCTTAATCATAGGGTAGATATTGTGTTCAAACCTCTATTTTTTGAAGAAACTCATAGGGGTATGCTTATATATCATGTATGATTGGTGTATATCACTTTGCCAGATATCAACACCCTTCTAATTGATATATCCCTGAGATGCTTAAAACTATCCTTCAACCTTTTATGCATCCCACCCCTCCCTTAGTTGAGCCCAATTCAAATCCTATTTCCACTCCCTCTATAACTAAGTCTCTTCTTATTCTAGATTCTATTATTCCTTCAATTAAACCTTGTCTAGTCTCTCCACCAACATGACCTTATCTTGGTGATGATTTGCTCCCTTTACCATAACTTGATCCTTTTCCCACTAAATGGGTTGATCATCCATATTGTGATATTCATAAATTTTTTTATCACTAGACTAGATAATATTAATTATATAAATCTTCCTTAGATTATATTTTCATTCCTCCTATGATTACACCTTCCAAGTCTACTCACAAACATATCTATTGCTTCCACGACATAAATAATCATTCATCCACACATTATTATAAGTTGTGGAAATATATCAACACCTTGTGTCCTACCATTCCTAAACTAAAAAATAAGGCTATACCTCCCTTAAAATTATTACCTAAACATCTTCCAAAAGATGGAGAGGTATATTGTCTCTAATACTAATGTGGTATGCATCAAACTGATCATTATTGCATCCTTCAATATCATCTCAAATATCACCTCATAACCATTCCTATACCTACTACCCTTCCTCTCATAGGTCACCCTCAAAGGAGAGATCCCCCTTCTTCCCCCATGGCTCTATCACCTATGATTCCCTTAGTAATGGACCTTTCCTCACCCATGGACCCCTCTCCACTAGTGTCTCCTTCCCTGGTGGCACATTCCCCATAGGTGACCCTTTTATCTCCCATAGAGTCCATTCCCATGCTTTATCTTGAGCATTCCATACATGATATCCCTCATCAACATGATCCTTGAGGAATTCCTACATTTTATATCAAGGAGATTGGACATGAATTATTTTCCTAACTTTCCCTAAAGATTAATGATACTTTGGTTGTAGTTTGGGTTCAACTTCATAGAGATTTATCAGATGTTATGGATAATGTGTGTGGATAAATATATCGTTACTTATGAACACAAGCATGGTTTTATTACATTTATTTATTTATTTTTATTGGATGTGTTTTCCAAATTTACATTTATCTATTCTATATCATTGGACATTATGTAAAATTCTTATCTATCTTGCATGGTAAATTTTTGTTGCCCTATATGTTGCTTATGATTTCTTTATTCTTATTATGTTATCTTATGGATTATTTTTCATAATTAAATAATTTTTCTTATTGAGTTTATTTTTTATGGTTATCTTATTCTTTTTAATGATTTTTTACTATCTTATCTCTATAAACATGGATAAATATTATTGTGACTAGGTTATACAAACCATGCTCCCTCTAGTCATTCCTCATTTAACATGTGATTGGTTAGCAAACAATTCATCTCATTATAATTTCATTTTACCAGTCCACTTTGGATCTCCTCTTCTTCCCTTTTATTCCCTTTCATAAGCTAAGCATACACATGGTTGAGACTTGAGATAACATGTTGGTTCATTTTTAAGCTTAAGTGTTCTAGTCAATCATATCTTTGGATACTTAGCTTCCTTAAGCCAAATCCTAAAACTCATTCATGTGTATCACTATATATCTCATGATTTTTCATTACAAATTTGTATATAGGAGGAATATTAAAATCCAAAACATTCAAAATCCAAATCATTTAATAAAAGGAAATGATCTTTCAAAATTCAAATGACACTAAAAGATGTGATTTTAAGCACATCTCATTTATATAATCAAATCTCAAAATCCATAGTTGGCCTCATGATAGATCCAAAGTACATTGGGGTGTGGTAGGATAGTAGATTAGAAAAGGATAATAAAAAAATATTTTAGTGCTACCTACTTTCTCATGCAAGTACCCAATATTCATAGTAGACTAACAACTTTTTAAGGGGTCTAGAGGAATATGGAACACAATATGGGAAGGTGTGTCCATTTTCCTTTTATTGTTAAAAAATACCAACATGAGTTGATATTAGTACCACACTTATTTACCTACACACCTTTGTGCCTATAGTGAACTGTTATCCTATGTATATTAATGGTCACTAGTCACTCAGTGTCTTTTCTTGTCCTTAGTGCACCTCATGTCTCCTAATGTATTATCATAAGATGCCTACATTATGAATATTTAATTCCCTTTTTCACTCCCTAAAATCATAATATTTCACCTTGAGAAATATTGTTTTGTTCAATAATCACTCCCCTAGGGATTCTATTTGTGATTTGCATTGTAAGACCATGGATAAGACTAGGCCTTCCTCCCAAATTACAAAAAAAATTCACATTACCATTACAAACATCCTCTTTTTCCATAATTTAATATTGTTTCCACCTCATTGGTTTTCACTTTATGATTTTTAGTGTAATACCATGGATAGGACCTAACCTTCCTCACAAAATTTTCCAATATCCAAGTCACAAATAAATTACATGTGTCAAATATGAACTAAGATGTGATTGACTATGAGTTACACATCCCTGACTTGATTCCCACCCTGATTTAGTATGTTTTATGCTTAATTAATATTTAAATTTTATCTTCTCATTTTATGATTTCATGTAAGAATCCAACCATTTTTATTAAGTTTTTCATACTTCCCAACTTAAATTAGTGTGATTAATTTAAGACTATTATACCAATTTTATTTCTCTTTTATACTTAACAACATGATTTAGTATGATTGATTGAATTAATTGATTTTATTTTATAAGTATTGTCACTTATATTTTCACCCTTTGAGGATATGCCTAATATTTCCTCATCCAAGTGGCACAATGGAAACACCTCTAGGCTTGTGGGTAGGCTAAGGATGAGGTGAATCTCTAGATAGGGCTAGCTCCCTTGATGTACCACTTTGGATCACTAATACACCCAAAAAAATTGGGGGGGGGCGGAGGGGGGGGGGTGGGGGAAAGGGAGAGATAATCGAAAGAAAAATATCCTAAAGGAAGTGATACACCAAATAGATTAATGACTTCCAATTAGCTACATGTTACACATGAAATTAAGAGACTAACCAAACATATAATTCTCTAATATGCATCTTCTCACATCAATATTACATTATGAGGTTATGGATGAATGTGAAAATATAGGAGGAATATAAAAGAGGCCTTAAAAGGAAATATTGAATATAATAACTCACTCAATCCTTGAAATTTCCTATAATACTTCACATGCCCTACAAGAAGAAGCTTTCCAACTACAAATAGGATGAAGGAATGAGACAACATGCTAAAGAATCCATAGTATTTACTAAGCAAGATCCAAAATTAAAGTAGAAAAAAATATTAATAGTCATGAATAGGTAAAAATAATTATTCTTATTTATAAAATTTTATGAAAATGAGCAAGACTTCTCCATACTCAAGTGGAACATAAGTTACAATGGCCAAAATGGCTAATTCATATAGAACTTGAGAGAGAAAGGAGAAGATATAAGTCAAAGGGTCACAAAGACACTTTTAAGGATAATAAAATTAGTTAATTTTTCATGAAAATAAGATTTGGGATTAAAAATTCAAGTTTAGGAATCACAAGTGTCCATCCAAGTCATAAAACTCATGAAAAGTGGCATGAAACTCCTCATTCTAGCTTAGAAAATTGCCTTCATGATTTGGACCTATTTTAAAGTCCCAAAAATATATAGGGATAGGTATTATGATTATAATAAATGTAAATGGTTTTATTCATGCCTATACATTCATTAGTTGTAGGCTTAGTCGTCTGGAATCATCTAGGAATGAACCATCATCATCTGTAGTCCAAAAAACTATTCCTTCATGTACCTTACACAATTGGCCTCCAAAAAGAAATGATTTTCCAGTTAAAATACATGGGAGATAGTTTATGACACATTTAAAGACCCTACATATCCTTATAAACATTATATATAACTTAAAATTAGTTTACATGAAGTTTTCCACCCTTCTCACTAGTTTGGTCACTATGCTAGTTTTGACTGGTTGAGATGAAGTAGTTTGTTTGAAAAATTATGAGTTTTTATGAAGAAATAAATGGACATAGTTAGATATTACAAGTACTAATATTCCCCCCAAACTTTATTTCATCTTTAGACTCCTTCTATAACCTATAAAACACATAAAATAGCTAAAAGTACCCTATTTTATACCTTGTCCATACAAGTCCATACAACTCAAAAGTATTGGAGTTAGCCTAAAATATTCCTATGAAACTTAAAATAATCCTCTTGATCAAATTATTATATTATATTAGCTTTCCAACCTCATTTCTCCAAACTGGTCACTCCAAGGATTTACCATGGGTTTTAGGCATGTTTTCACTCTTAAGGTTTGTTCATAAAGTTATGAAATTGAAGTTGAAAAAAAATTCCACAAATTTTTTCTTAAAGACCCATAATAATATCCCCAAACTCTTTTGTTTTCCATGAAATTCCCTATGAAATATGTGAGCATTTAAACCTCTCTTATCGAGCTTGTTTTCACCTTTAACACAAGCCTAATGTTGCTTTTGGGCCAAAAAAGGTTTATTTTTGGTTTATATACCTTCCAAAAACTTTATCACCTCTATTTTACCCCCATATTCATGATTTAACACATGTGAATTCTCATCTCATTCTAGAATGGTGGATGAGCCCCCATTTGGCCTTGGTTTAAACCTTATTTAACAGGCCTTAGTTGGATTTTATCTCAAAAATTACTTTTGATGGATTAAAATAATATTTTTAGGTTTAATCACACCTAATTCCACCATATTAAAATGTTTAAATCCATTTTAATTCTTATTTAATAATATAAATGAATCTAACCTTTCATTTGGGCTCTAGGCCTCACCATGCTCATTAAGCTTGTCTGTAAATTTTATAAGTTTAGACATACAAGATGAGATTATTATTCATATTAAAGGTTATTAATAATTTATTAGGTGTTTTTAAACTTACTACACCTCTATTAAATTCATAATCAATCCATTGACCTACCATTTTCATCTTGTTCACTAAAGCCTGCTAGTTTACATTAGGGGGACATACCCTGCATCTGAGATAAAATAGAGGGTAATTCCCCTATTAACATAGACCATTTGGATGTTTTATGAGTTTATTAAAGTTTTAAATATTATCTCTACCATTTTTGAGCATTTTTTCAGGTCATTTTACCCCTCAATTCTTCCAAAACCTAAAATAGAATTGTGTGAAGAAACTGTTAGTAGGGTTTAGGACTGTGGATTGTACCTTACTTGTTTAGAGATCATTTATTTTCATAATTTCCAATATTAAATTTACATTATACTATTTATTAATTATGAACATGTTTTTTACTTTAAAAATAACTCTAACCTCTAATGTTATCACCTCACACTTTGACTGATCAAGTCTGAGTTACCCTGCCTAATTGTGTTTGTTATTTTCCTCCTTCAAGTGTGACTCCTATAGGTGTTCCTACATGTTTAGGCCTTAAATAAATTTAAAAATCCAAATTAAAATTATTCCATGGTCATATATCATTAATTTTAATTAATTAATTATATACTTAGGTCAAGTTTACACCAAGGATCCTAATTTTCTTACTCTCTGCCCCTTACAATCAACTACAGTTGATTATGAGAGGGCCTGTAGGTGTTTACTTGATCTATTAGGATTGATAAATTATTTAAATAACATTATTAAATAATACATATTAATTTAAAAAATATTTTACTCATTATTATATGTTTGAACCACACCAACACTTAAAAATATCACTTTCCTTGCTCACTGCCGACATAGTCATACACAGTTGGCTATAGGTATTTCTTGTCAAATGGAGGGGCATATAAAGGTGTTTATTTGATCAAAACTTAACATACTAACTTATATTTCCTAGTTTCATGTTCAACCATGTTCATACAATTTTATAGGTTACTATGCACCTATATTCATTAGAAGGGAAAGCACCTTTCCTAATTTTCACCTTTTGGTTGGCTGTAGGTCAACTTTTAGGAGAGATAAACTTGTAGGTGTTCATGAAAATCAAAAGATAGTAAAAATTATATTTATTTTATCCTTTAGATCATAAAATTAAATTTCACTATTTGGCATCACTTCATCATAGTAGCCTAGTCCAATTTTTGCAACTTTTGGATGGAGAAGGTATCTTTTTGATTCAAGCCTATAGATGATATTGAAAGAAATTAGTGTTGTAATAGCAAATTTGAGTCCCCAAATGACCATATTCCACTAACCCTCTATCCTTCAAACTTTTAATAGTATATTTTATTACTAGGGACTAAAATATGAGCACATTTGGATGCATAAAGGGCATTGGGAACCTTATCACAAAATATCAATAAAACCTCTTAGACTTCTATTTTCTCATTTTAGGGAAAAGGTCCCTGTATACTGTCATTTTGTGTTTTTAAAGTTTGTTAACTTTAAAATACCAACATGAAACTCCAAATTATTATGATATGGTATTTTAAAAAAAGTAAAATTCCAAAAATGGTTTGACTACTTGCTTCAAAATGCCTATATGACCTCCTAACTCTCTGTACTATCACCTATAGATGCACATTTTCCTATATACGCAGTGAAGAGGAGTAAGTTAGAAGGATAAATTATTGTTACCATTAAATGAATCTTAATCCATTCCAATTCCTCAAAATTAATTTTAAAAACCTCTAAATGGATTTAAAAATTTGTGATCTTAGTTTTCATTTGTTTTTTATCTTCCAAACACCTATAGGTAAGCATGTTCATGGATACCTAACTAATATTATTGCATATAACTATAATTACACTTTTATTGCACCATATATAATCTTAATCACCAATTAATGTTGATAAAGGATACACTAAGACTTAAAAAACCTTTAACACACCTTTTTGGACATTTTGTATAGGCTTCATGCATGTACTTCACCATAACTACAAGTAGGAGTGAGCAAGAATTTGACTGAGTATGATAGTAGACTAAAATTTTGATCCAATAATGATGTAGTGAGATAAATCATGAAGGTAGGTGATAAATATGTCATTTATATGTAGTTATTAACCTATATACATCCTCTTAACTATTATCAAAGCATAGGAGTTATGAAAATGGTGAAAAACTACTTGTCATCCCAAATGAGACTAATCTACCAACCTAAGATGATTTTATCACCAAAACACCATGAAACATAAAAAAATAATGTAAATAATTTGAGAAGATATCCAACATCCTCTAGAGTATAAGTCACCAATTGATTTGTATGGACTTGGCCAAAATGGAGCAAAACCTATAGGGTACATGAAATAACAAGTAGAAAAACAAATTCAAGTTCATGAGGATGGTTCATTAATAAAAAGTCATAATTATTCAAACTATTATAATTAAAATTAATTTATCTAAGTTTACTTGGACCTCCCCAAGCCATTTGATCTAAAACCTCACATGTTGTCTGTACCAAGTACAAACTTGAAGATTGGTTATATGTTCCTAGAAGGATAAAATAAAGGAGTAGAATGGTTTTGGGCCTAAAATGGAACTTAAAAATAATTAAAAACATGGAAATAAGTTTTAATAATCTAAATATGCATTACATGATATCCTCCCATGTGGCATACTTCCCCATGGGTTATACAAGTGCCAAACTCACCTTTTTTCCCAAGAAAATGGATCTTTCTTCTAAGCACCTATCAATTTTAGTTAAAAATAATTTATTAAGATATGTGAGGACACATGTAACATTAAATAACCTTTTTTAACCTTCACACTTCCCAATTAATCCATACAACTCATTAAATTTCCCTTTTTAAACCTCAAAATGACTAAGGACCAAGGATAATATAGCATTAAATGAAATTAATTGAACTATAAACACCTTTTTACATATTTATTATACCCATAAAACACCTAAAGTCAATATTTTACCTATAAGGGTCGTAATTTGACCTAAAAGTCAAAATTGATCATCAAATTGATGACTCATAAGGGTAGGATGCCTACCATACTAACTAGACCAGTAGCCTTATTAGTCCATTGGGCTTAGGGAGTCATATTAAGTTTTATACATAACAATAAGACTTTGAACATGGGATTTTATCAAGACAAGACCACTAATTACCTCAACCACACAAATTAAAAGACATACACAAAACAAGGCAACAAACTAACAAGACACACACACATGTGCTCAAGGAACTTAGGGGAATCAAAAAACAAATTATTATTCATAGATAAAAACTAATCATACCTCATTTATATGATTAAAAGGAAATTTTATTTAATCTTTTTCTTCATGAGATGAGTCATAGTGCCAAGCATGTTTCTCCTTGGATTGGATGAATTGTAGATCAGACTTATTCCTTGGCACTTAATTTTATATGGTCTCAAGTAGACCATCTTAAAATATGTCTATAATGTAAAATTATTTCTCTTTTCTTTATAAACATATCTCATATTTCTACCCACTCTTCATCTCATGATCAACTAGTATCTTATTGGTAGGCATGGCTTTAAGAGGAATGATTTCTTGTTTCTTATAAGATTGATGCCAATAAGAGATTGTTCCATCCTTCAAGAGATAATGTGTTTATCCCAACTATTTGAGAGTATTATATCCCATCTTTATTATTTCAAACATGTCATCATGAGATGCATATACCTCTTGGAAGGATAGATTTGGAAGATTACTTTTTCTTTTCATACTCACTTGAGTACCAAAGCTACCTTTTCCATTCTTTATTAGATCATAACCTCCTTGAAGAAGAGTATAACCTTATATAATTATTTTAAACAAGTTATCCAAAGGATTATTAATAACTTTATCTTACCCATTCATGAAATCTTGCATAGTGATGGAAGATCCAATGATAGTTTCCTCTTCTTTGGCAAAATGAGAACATTCTTCCTCATCAATCTAATCAAGAGTTTCCACATAAGAAATAACATTTTATTCATCATTTATTACCTTTTTATGGATATAAATTTTCATTTAAAATTATAAAAAATTACTTTGTTTCTCAAGGGCTTCAAGATCTTCCATCTCCTTCTTTGTGATTCGAAGAATAGGCATTTAGAAGTCATATGACTTAGTCCAATGAGGCTGCCAAGGAGCTAAGATTTATTCAAGCAAGAGTTATAAGTTTTTATCAGACAACTAATATTATTTAGGTTCCAATACCACAATTACATCAATTAAAATGGTTATTAGGTGAGGACAAGATGAACTAGTTGGTGGAGGTGGCATATAAAACTCAAAATCAGATCGAGAGTGAAATGTAGGGGATTCTTTTGAAAGCTCTTAAAAAAGGGGAGGCAGACATTAAGATAGGATAGCTTGGTTATCTTAATTCCAATTGAAAATAAATTCATTCACATATGATTTAGCTTGAACACTTTCTTGAGGGAGGCTATATAGGGTGTGTTTAGGCATAGGATCTTCTTTTGGGTCTAAACCTTCAATCACACCTTGACTTAGTAATTTCATCTTTAACTCTAACTCTTCAATTTGCTTTTCTATTTTATCTTGGAAAAGTATCTATTGAAGTTAATATGCATCATAATGAGGAAAATGAGTATAATAGTGCTCATATGGAGGAAAATAGGTTTCTTGAGGAAGGGTGGGAGGGACTTGCAAAGGATCAACTTCATTCTCAACATCACACTACTTAACAATGATTCTTTCCTATTTCTTTCCCCATGATTCCACTATCTTACTCCAGATTAAGATGTTAGGATTATAAGTCTTCTATTTAATTGGTGATGTAATTTGAGGATTGGATGTAGTGTTCAAGGAACTTGGAATCTCCTTAGGCTTGGATTCTCCACCTTATCTCCAACTTGGAATCTCATATCTAGAGGTCTTTTCTTGAAATGAGAATTCAATGGGAGAGGTAAATGGGGGATTAGATTACAATTACTTTTATAATTACATGGATTGATACATATTCATATTAGACAACTCAATTCTCCTATCAATATTAGCTTTAAAAACAAGGTTTTTCTTTTCAACTCGTCTAACTGATTGGAAAAAGGGTGATTTTGATAAGCTTGATTGGGCTCATGAGTAGGGGTCAAATAGGACTGATATAAATCTTTGAGAGGTGGATATTAAGGTTGATAGTTTTTTTGAGGCTACCTTTCATGAATTCTTAGCCTATCCTCTAAGGAAGAAACCAAGCCACTCACATCTAGCATCTCACTTGTGAGCCTTTGCCAATTAGCTCTCTCAATAGGTGCCCACTCTCTTTTGACCATATATAATTCATTTATAAACTTATTAATAATATTAATAGGTAAATATTTACCATATACCCTTTGTGTGTCAATATCCAACATGTAATTCTCATATCCCGAAAATGTTTTCTTGAAAGTGGAAATAGATCAACTAAAAAAGTGATTAGGTTAACTAGGAGAAACAAGACATTCAAGAGGTTAAGTTTAGGTTTGATACACTTCATTAAAAGACTGAAATGGGTCATATTAGAGTTGATGAAGATAATATTTAATCTAGTAATGATCATGACAAGGATGATTAATAACTTGTTCTTACTAATAGGGAATTCCATAAGCTTGAAATGTCTCACTAACTTGTGTAAAATAAAACTCAACACCATGGACAGCCATGCAACTTCATTGAAATAAAGAATAGAAATAAATATATTAATAACAATTTTCAAAAGGAAACCTAGGTTTTTTGACCAACTAATGTATCTTTAGATTCACCATTGATGCTTTGATAGATGTCTCCAAACGTTGATTGTTGAAAGACAGCACCAAAAATCTTTCAACCTCTTGGACTAAGAGTCCCATTGGGCATGCCAAAAAATATTTTCACTTGGATTTTCATAATTTTAGGATATTACTAAGATATCCTCATCCAAGTGGCATAATGGAAACACCTCTAGGCTTGTGGGTAGCCTAAAGATGAGGTGAATATCGAGATAGGGATAGCTTCCTTGATGTATCACTTTGGATCACTACTACACCTAAAATTTTTATTTGGGGGGGTGGGGGAAGGAGAGAGATAATTTAAATAAAAATATATTAATGGAGGTGATACACCAAATAGATTGATGACTTCCAACTAGCTACATGTTACACATGAATCGAGAGACTAACCAAACATACACTTCTCCAATCTACATCTTCTCACATCAATATTACATTATGAGGTTATAGATGAATGTGAAAATATAAGAGGACTATACAAGAGGCATTTAATGAAACTATTTAATATACTAACTCATTCAATCCTTGACATTTCCTAGAACACTTCACATGCCCTGAAAGAAGAAGCTTTCCAACAACAAATAAGATGAAAGAATGAGATAACATGCTAAAGAATCTATATTATTCACTAATAAAGATCAAAAATTAAATTAAAACACACTATTAATATTCATGAAGATTTAAAAATCAGTTATATTATTTATCAAATGGTATGCAAATGAGTAGGGCTTCACCATACTCAAGTGGAGCATAAATTACAATGGCGAAAATGGCTAGTTCTTGTAGAACTTGAGAGAGATAGGAGAAGAGATAAGTCTAAGGGTCATAAGGACACTTTTAAAACTAATAAAATCAGTTAATTATGCATGATAATATTATGTTGGATGAACCATGAAAGGTTAGGAAGTACAAGTGTCCATCCAAGTCATAAAACTCATGAAAAGTAACATGAAACTCCTCATTCTAGCTTAGAAAACTTACTTCATGATTTGGACCTATTTGAACATCCCAAAAATGATTAGTGATAGGTATGATTATTATAATTAAGGGTAAGGGTTTTAAACATTCCTCTCCATGAAAATTTTGTAGGCTTGGTCATCTAGAACCATCTAAGAATGAGCCATCATCATCTGCAGTCCAAAAAAATATTCCTTCATGCACGCTTCACATTTGTCCTATAAAATGGCATCAGGTTTCCATGAAAATAAATGTTAGGTAGTGTATGACACCTTTAAATACCATATATGGCCTTACAAGAATCATAAAACCCTTAAAATTAGCTCACATGAAGTTTCCCACCCTTCTCACTAGCTTGGTCACTATGCTAGTTTTGATTAGATAAGATGATGAATTTTTTTTGAACACTTAAAAGTTTTTATTAAGAAATAAATGGCTATATTGAGTTATTACATGTCCTAATATTTTACCCAAACTTGATTTCATCTTCAGACTCTTTTTAAAACTTGTAAAACACATAAACCAATTAAAAGTACCCTATTTTGTACCCTATCATACAAGTCTATTTAACTCAAAAGTATGGAATGGATCCTAAAATATTAATCTACAATTTACAATCATCCTATTGAGAAAAATATTCCATTAGAATAGCTTTCAAACCTAATTTCTCCAAACTAGTTAGTCTAAAGGTTTTAGGCCTATTTTCACTCTTAAGGTTTATTCATAAATTTATGCCATTGAAGTTGAAAAAAAATTCCACAAAGATGTTCTTAAATACCCCTACTAACCTCCCCAAACTCCTTTGGATTCCATTCATGGCCTCATGAAAGATGTGAGCATTTGAACCTCTCCTATCAAGTTTATTCTCACCTTTTGCACAAGACTTTTGGGCCAAAAATGGCTTCATTATGGTTTATATTTCTTTAAAAAACATTATCACCTCTATTTTACCCCCATATTCATTTTTTAATCCATGATAATTATCTTCTTATTATATAATGGTGAATGACCCCCCATTTGGCCTTGGTCTAAACCTTGTTTAACATGCCTACATTGTATTTTAGATCAAAAATGGATTTTGATAGATTACCATACAATTTTTATGTTTTAAAACACCTAATTACACCCTAATAACATGGTTAAATCCATTATAGTTCCTAGTTAAAACTAGAAATGAATCTGACATTTCATTTGGGCTCTAGGCCTCACCATGCTCATTAAGCATGTCTATAATTTTTTTAGGTTTATATATACAAGATGAGATTATCAATTATATTAAAGTATATTAATAATGTCTTATGTGTTTTTAAACTTACTATACCTCTTTTAAATTCTCAATTAGTCCCTTGACCCACCATTTTCATCTTGTTCATTAAAGCCTGCCAGTTTGCATTAGGGGGAAGTACCCTCTATCTGAGATAAAATAGAGGGTAATTACCCTATTTAATCAGACCATTTAGATGTTTTATGATATTTTAATAGTTTTAAATATTATATATACCAATTTTTATCATCTTTTCAGGTCATTTTACCCCTCAATTCTTCCAAAACCTAAAATAGACTTGTGTGAAGAAACTATTAGCAGGGTTTAAGACTGTGGATTATACCTTGCTTGTTTAGAGTTATTTTATTTGAATAATTTCCCATATTAAATTTAAATGAGATTATTTATTCATTAATAACATGTTTTTAAAATTTAAAATAACTTTAACCTCCAATTCTATCACCTCACACTTTGACTGGTCAAGTTTAAATTACCCTACCTGACTATGTTTACTATTTTCCTCCTTAAAGTATGACTCATATAGGTGTTCCTACACGTTTAGGCATTAAATACATTTTTATACCCCCATTAAATTCTTCCATTTCCATATAAAATTTTATTTTAACTCATTCATTGCATATTTAGGTCAAGTTTACACCAAGAATCCTGATTTTCTTACTCTTTGCCCCTCATAGTCAACTATAGTTGACTGTGAGAGGGCCTGTAGGTGTCTACTTACTCTATTAGGCTTGATAAAATGTTTTAATACCATTATTAAATCATCCATAGTCATTAAAAATTTAATGGAGTCATTATTATTTTTAACCATACCAACACTTAGAAACATCACCTTTGCTCACTGGCAACACAGTCACACACAGTTGGTTGTAGGTGCTCATTGTCAAATGAAGGGGATTCTAAAGGTGTCTATTTTATAAAAAATTAAAATAATAAATTCTCCTTCCTAGTTTCATTTTCAACCATGTTCATAAAATTTTCTAGGTCACTATGCACCTAGGTTAATTAGAAGGGAAAGCACCTTTCCAAATTTTCACCTTTTGGTTGGTTGTAGGTCAACTTTTAGGAGAGAAAAACATGTAGGGGTTAATTAGAATCAAGATATATTATAAATTATATTTATTTTATCCTTTATATCATAAAACTAACTTTCAATATTTGTCATCACTCTATCATAGTGGTTTATTCCATTTTTTGCAACTTTTGGATGGAGAAAGTATCTTTTGGATTCAGGCCTATATATGATACTAAAATAAATTAGTGTTTTAATAGAAAATTTGAGGCCCCAAATGACCATATTACACTAACCCTCTATCCTAAACAATTGCATAGTTAATTTTATTTCTAGGTTCTAGAATATGAGCACATTTAGATGCATAAAGGGCATTGGGAACCTTATCACAAGATATCAATAAAACCTCTTAGACCTCTAATTTCTCATTTTAGGGAAAAGGTCCTTATATACTATCATTTTGTATTTTAAAAGTTTTTCCACTTCAAACTACCAACATGACCCTCCAAATGAGTCTACTATGGTCTTCTCAACCCACTAGGATTACAAAAAGGGGTTGACCACTTTCCTCAAAATCCCTATATGACCTCCTAACTCTCTGTATTATCATCTGTAGATGCATATTTTCCTATACAAGTAGTGAAGAGGAGTAAGTTATAAGGATGCATTTTTTTAACCATTCAATGAATCTTAAGCATTCCAATTCATCCAAATTAATGTTCAAAACCTATAAATGGATTCAAAAAATTGTTCTCCTAGTTTCCATGTGTTTTTCTTCTTCCAAACACCTCTAGGTAAGCATGTTAATGACTGCCTAACTAAAATTATTGCATATGACTGTAATTCCACTTTTATTACACCATATGGAATATTAATCACCACTTAATGTTTCTAAAGGATACACCAATACTTAAAAAACATAAAAAACACCTTTGTGTACATGTTTTATAGGCCCCATGCACGTACTTCACCATAAGTATAAGTAGGAGTGAGCAAGAATTTGATTGAGTAAGATAGTGGGCTGCAAGTTTATTATAAGCATGATGTAGTGAGATAAAACATGAAGTGAGGTGATAAATATGGAATTGAGACCTGTTTATGAACCTATATACATCCTCTTAACACTTATAAAATCATGGGAGCTTTAAAAATGGTGAAAAACTGCTTATCATCCCAAATGAGACTAATATGACAACCTGAGATGTTTTGCTCTCTAAAAAACCATGAAAACTAATAATAAACATGGAAAGAATCTAAGAAGAGAGCCCACATCATATATATTCCACATCACTAATTGGTTTGTATAGACTTGGCCAAAATGGAGAAAAACCTATAGAGTACATGAAATAATAAGTATAAAAACAAAGTCAACTTCATGAGGATGGTTCATGAAGCACATACCATAATTATTAAAAATATTTTAATGGAAATAAATGTCTCTGAGTATAATTTCACCTCCCCAAGGTGTTTGATTTGAAACCTCCCCTACTATCTATAACAAGTACAAACTTGAAGATTGGTTTTATGAGCCTAGAATGATGAAAAAGGAGTAGAATAGTTTTGGGCATAAAATGGTACTTCTAAAAAATTAAAAAAATGGAAATGAGCTTGAGGAAGCTAAAGAGACATTATATGATATTCTCCCATGTGGCACATTCCCCATGGGCCATATAAGTGCCAAACTCACCTTTTTCCCCAAGAAAATTGATCTTTCTTCTGAATCACCTATCACTTTTAGTTACCAATAGTTGATTAAGACATGTGAGGACACATGGAATGTGACATAACCTTTTTTTACCTTCACACTTCCCAAGGAATCTGTATAACTCATTAAATGCCCTTTTTTGACCTCAAATGACTCAAAATGACTAAAAGGACTAAAATGACTAAGGACCAAGGCTAGTATAAAATTAAATGACATTAATTTACCTATAAAAAACCTTTTAACAAATTTATTATACCCCTAAAACACCTAAAAATCATGTTTTTACATATAGGGGTCCCAATTTGACCTAAAAGTCAAAATTGGTCAACAATACCATTAGTCTTTCACATGATTTCCATTTTATTACATTATTTTCATACATCCCAACATGATTTTGTGTGATTTTACATGTTTTACTTTGGTGACACTCATTTCATGGTTTAAAAACAATTTTTCCCCTCATGTTTACCATATTTAATTATACTTAGTCATCTTTTGTTATTACACATTTCCCATTATGATATAGTGTGTAATACATTTGTTTTTGATTAATTATACTTTTCCAATACTTTTTGCCTATTTATTTTTAACCAGGCAACTATACTACATAATGATATAACAAAGAACACCACACATATATTTTCCATAGCATATAGAACAAAATATAAATACATGTGACAGAAATAAATATATCCATGCATCCACAACCACAACCAAAATATAATACATAAGATCAAAATTCAACTATAAAAATAAAATATCTCTCTATATATCATGTTTTTCAAATAAAAAAAGTACGAATATACATCACTCTATATCTATGGTTGTGATCCATCATGTCTATCTCGTGGCCTAGACACACTACCCATAGATGCCTCAAAGTGTCCCCTTTGAATACTACACTATAATGAGGTTATTTATGTTCTCAATCTTTCTACATGTGCCTATAGGTTAGCCACCTTGGCCTAAACCTATCATGGTTAGATAGTGGTATCCATATGTGTAAATTTGTCCTAATCCAAGGCTTACCATGCTTGTGCCTCTCCTACTCCCACCCTGCCAATGGTTATAGCTGATATTCACATGCTTGTAGCTACCTCACAAACTCCCTAACTAGTTTGAACTAGACTACCTAAATTGGGGTAGATGGTACCATAAGATCATCCAATGTGGTGGGGTTGTATGATACTAGCACCCCATATATAATATCATGGTGTGATCCCATAACTAAGGGTCCCTGTCTGACCTCCTCATCCATAGGATCTATAAAATTTAAACTAGATAGATATCAAATCACATATATATCTCAAAATATATCTATTTAAAATCATATACAACTAATATCTTATAAATTTTTTAAAAATTACACCATTTATTACCTATCTTGGTGTCACCAATCACTGTCTCCCCATCTGCTCATCTACTGAGCACAATCTCTCGATTAACTCATCCCCTAAAAATATCATCTATGGGATGCTTCCCAATCAAATAAAACCCTGGGGTCACACCCTATTCATGTCTTAGGCCTCTCTTTAATGGTGCCTCTATAGACAATCTCTACTTTGGGTTGATTGATGGGTTGTCTTGGATCACCACCCTTTATGCTTTATCTCTTCATTAGCATATCCATTAGTGGTATGATCGAGGTAGTCGCTGATCCTTCTAATATGGTGTTAATTATGGTACCTACAACACCCTTGCATCCACATCCATACCCTCTATATCTACCAACTATTATACTCAACTAGTCTATGGTATCACATGCCACAGTCTGATCTCCAGTCTCTTGACTAGAACTCCTCCTCCTTGCCCCCTTAGCTTTCTTGTATGTTATGTCCAAAATGTGGGTACCATCATAGGATCATCCAAGTTTGGGAGTCCAAAATATCCTATCAAACATGCCATTATTTGTATCTCTACCCACCATATATAATGGCCCATGATCCACTGTCATGCCAAACTTGGCACCACATTTGCCCAACTTGGCCAAATAGTCACAATATGTGCATAAGGCTACTACATGATCTCTCCTTATGTGATCATATTTAGTACTAGCATTTGGGGCATGAACCACATTAACTAATCTTGTATCTACTTTAAAACCTAAGGTAATCAATCATAGACGACATAGGCCAACCCAGATATCTAGTACATCAAGAACCTCTCATATATATAGGAACTCACCAATACCATTTGTCCCATGGTCTTTTTCTCTCTAGATAACATCCCATACATATCATGCATGAAATAAACCCAAATGATAGAGCCTAAGTCATATAGTACCTCTTGATCTAATATGGACTAACATAAGGCTATTTTATATAGTAGTACCTTGCAATCTAACTTATGACACAACACTTATGCTATCATAAGTCCTATCATAACCTTTTAGATATATATAATCTATGCCATATAAACAACAACCAATCTATTCATTTAATTAAATCCTATCTGAGCATGTCACCCACTAGGCTAGTGCTCATCTCTCCTCCTAGTCATTCAATGCCATTATGATCAATAGTGTCCCCCTATCGATAGTCCAAGAAATGCATAGACATCCTCTAATGTGATACCAACCTATATGATATCTCCATCCACCACCCATATAAATGTGTTGGTCAAATGCTCTCAAGATCCCAAGAACATGACAATGAGATCAATACTTAGTGGGATTTGCATCATCTCCATGATGCCTCCTAAGCCCAACATAACTAATATAGCTTTGTCTACATCCTTCAAGTGCTTTAATACATAAGGTATCCATAAAACATCAACCAATCACTAAACTCTTTGGAATCTCTACAAAAATCAAATAATAAAATATGTTTTAGACCTCCATATCACTCATAATAAAAATACATTTCTTTTAAATTTAACATAAATAAACTAATTTACTTTAAATTATTCATTTTCCACCCAAATTGACCATTTTTAACTACATCAACCCTTTTAGTACTAAGTCAGCCACCATGTGGCTTAATAGTACTATATAGTCCCCCTTCTTTCATTGTAGTACTATATTAGCCACTTATAAAACAACTAAGTCATCCATATAGTACTAAGTTGGCCACCTTTGACCTAATAAAATAATTTGGCCTTCTTTTCATTTAATAGTACTATATTGGCCACTTAGGAAACAATTAAGTGAGTTGTATAGTATTAAATCATCCCATTTTCTCAACTAAGTCAGCCATGTACTACTAAGTCAACCCACTAATTTTTTTGTATTATGAAAACTACATCAACTTAGTCGACCTTATTTTTTCATCTTGATGAATTTTTGACCAATTATCATAAATGCCTTAGGCATTTACTGCTCCAACCCCTTCCTACCCAATACCCTGTTTGACCCTTAGTGTCCCAAAAAAATTCCTAGGGTTCATTCTGGTATCTATATTTTTACTAATTATCAAATTTAACATTTAATTTCAAATAAAAATACTTAAAATTTTGAAATTTTTAGTTGATTAATTATGTTGCACTCACTGTGGCTGCTATGTATCCTCCCCATCTCAGCTATCATCTCCTCACCATTTTAGTTCTCTGGGATCTCACTAGGTCTCTTAGAGATTTATTTTTCTCAAAATAATATTTAATAAAAAATTAATTATTTTTCACCTTATTTATATTTACTATTCCAAATTATTTACCATTCAAAAATTTATCATCAGATTTCTTCTTTTGATCATATTTTATTTCTACTAACTTTTTTTTAAAACTATAAAAAGTTATAGAATCTTGATGTCGTAAAGAATAATTATAAATATTATATACATATGTTGTAAAAAAAATTATTTTTTTATCTTTTCCAATAATCTCTATATGTTCACTTAATGTTCCTCACATTGGATGCCTTCACATTTCTCACGTCTCATTTTTTATCTACAACACTAAGGTAAGTAAACATATGTGTTTCTCAATTTTGCCCTTTAATTTATCTTATTTAAGAATTTGAAGAAAGTTTTAAGAACTCACTGATTCACTCCCCCACTCTCAGATTCAACATTAGTTTTATTTTTCATCATTTTCTTTTTTCAAATCACCATCCCCTATTGCACCTATGTGACACATGATGAGTTTCGAGTGGGGTCTATGTATACACATAATATTTTCAAAATTTTATCAATTAATGATGCTCTCTATCTTGTAGGAACCCATTGAGTCTCAATATCTCTAATTTCACTCCCTAATGGGTGTACCAAGAAAGGGGTGGGTAGACCATTAGTGCTTCATAGGATTATTATCCCTTTTTCCACTTTCTATCTACACACTTGTCTCCTAAAAACCATTCCTCTAAGTTTTGCCTCCTCTTTTGCACACTCCTCTAGTATTTTACCACCTTCATTGGCCCTTTACCTAACCTAAACAACTTTTTTTTAGTTTAAATGACTATGTTGACCTTGTATTCTTATTGACAAAAATTATTTAGGGTTTAGGTCAGTCCCTGTTTGACCTAGTAAGTTTTTGTCAATTACGATACTAGGTTGAGCGGGTCAACCTTATAGATTGAAACTTATGAAAGGGTTTATGGTTAGATATACCTATATAAAAATAATAATTTCACCATCTATAATATAATATAATAATTAAGATATAATTTTCATCTACTTATCCACCATTCTACTTGAGGAGCAAGCTTAGGGTTTCTTACTTCCTTTGGAGATATGGATATTGTCTTGTGAATAAGTATTTTGGATGCATTGATAGGTTGTGTAGCCTATAGATGATTTATCCTTTTCATCCTTACATACCAAAATAACCTCTTATGAATCACATTGGCCAAGGAAGAGATTGAGGCTTGATGGGTTCATCTTCAAAGGTAAGTATTCCTAACTTTAATCCTCCTTTATAAGAGTAGATAGATATGCATTTGAACTTCTCTTCTATGCATTAGGATTTCATATACATTGACATGAGTATATGTATTCTATGCATGTTTAATATTATTTTTTATTTGACATCCAATTCCTAACACTATTTATGTTTAAATTGTCAGTCTTACTTGATTTGCACTCAAATGCCCAATTTAGGCTAAAGTCACTAAAGTGCGCTAAATGGTTTGAGTTTGTCATTTACAAGTACTGATTTAAACCAATGTATCCATAAATGGGGAAATTTATTTTATATGATTCCTAACTTTAATCAATTGATTTTGAGTCAAATTGATGATTTCACCTTTTTGTGTTCTAGATCACTCTTTTCTTCTAAATTCATTAATACACATCACATACCTTTATTATTTTATGTTGACAACATCCTAACTAGGATAATAGTCCCAACACATATAACATCACCTTCTAATTATTCCTAAGTCAAATTACAGCCCAATAAAATGACATTTTGACCATTTCAATTAATTAAGGGCTAATTTCTAAAGAATTACACAAATATTGATTAATATTATTTAAGGCTAATTAATTCCAATCAAGAGCTGAAGTGGATTTTCCATGGAGATTATTGATTATTTCAATATTGGAAATTGATTCCAAATAACTACATCACCTAGTAACATCATCTATGGGGTGGCATCTAGAAGCCATAAATTCATAAAATATCTAAATTATGGGCACCCATGCCTACTTAATGCCCCTTCCCCCAAAATAATTATGAGGGTATTCATTGATTTTAGCCTCCAAAATTAAATGGATTCTTAGCCACACATATTCATCTTGAGATATATGGTTCAAGTTAATTCTAATAAAATGGAAAAAACTATAAATAGAAGGCCTCACACTCATAATTTTAATCTTAAATTATGTAGACTTATAATGTTAAAATCTCTCTACAAGTCATTTGTGTTTTGATTATTGTGTTATTTTAATTTGGGTAAGCTTCATTTGACAGACCAATTTGGATATTTCTTCTATTAATTCCAGGTTATGTATAAATTTCCTAAGGCAATGGAGGAGCAAAGAAACCATTGTTGACAAAAACTAGAGCTCTAGATCAAGGGGAGAACATGCTTAGAGCCACTCTTGAGTGATGAAATTTATTTGAGAAGGTAACTAGTCTTGCTTTATTTTAATATTTTCTTCATTATCATTATAAAACCCCACATTAATAGGTTGTATTTTTTTGTTTTGTTCTTTATGCATTTCCATAGATTTATTGATTAAAGCTTTTTAACAACCTTTGTATTCCATCCTACATTTTGGCACAATCAATGGGACCACATGCCATAAATTTGCTTAAATGGTACCTAAAATAATATTAATAACCATTTTCATGTATAATATTGGATTTTGAGGCCAAAATGGGTGAAAATTTTGAGCAAAAAGATGTTTTATAGAAGTAGTAATTTTGTCACTATAAACTTGTGATTTTATCCTCTAGACCACAAAGTCGCAACTGACACAGTCACATTTTTGTCTTTCAATAATGATTTTTAATTTTATTTGTATTTATGGACTAATGGGTTTTCTATCTATAGGACAATTTTTGATATTACAATATTATGACTCTACAATCATGATATTGCAATACCATGGTTTTTTAATTTGTGATATCATCAGTTCAAGTCATGATTTTATGACTAAATCGCTAGTGGTTATCTTAGCTATTAGGTGTAGGTGACAAAATCACAACTCTCAAATTTGAGATTTTATACTATGACTTATGGTTTTATCTGTTAGAGTAGTGATTTTGTCATTTTTATGTTTAACTCATGAATTACAATATTGTCTTAACTAGTTATAGTTTTGCAAAGTTATGGTTTTGGACTATGTATCTATGGTATTACACTATGTAAACTTGAGAGCACATTTTTCAAAGTTTCTTGTCTCATTTTAAAAAGTGCTTCAAAGATAAATAATACTCACAATTTTTATGAAGGATCATTAAGTAAGGAGATCAATTTAGGCCTCATTAAGTCTTTTTAACCTCATTTTGGTGCTTAAAAATAACTAGGAATTCAACTTTGGTGCTTTAAAATAAAAATTGTTTATTTATATTAAATGTTTTATAGTTTTTATTTAAAGGTTTTTACAACTTAAGGTCAAGGGGATAAATAACATCACCACACACTTCTAGTTGGTGCTTTAAAACTTAACTCACTTTAAAGTTTTATTTTGATTAAGTCATTTATCATTACTTGTTTTAGAATTTGTTTGAGCAAAAAGGAAATCGTGCGTGTATGCTCTCCCCATGTTCCCTATAGGGAAATTATTGACACAGTGGATTGTACCTGGGGTAGGAGGCCGAGCTCCTACCTTCCACACGTCAAAATGGAAACTCCCCTTTTACCTATGGGACTGGCGAAGCTGGAGGGGAGAGTCTCTAGGTAAGGGCTAGCTCCTTTTGATGCATCTAAGTTGTTCCAATAATTACTAATATAGGTATATAGATATATAATGGGGGGGTGAAAAGGGAGAAGTATTTCAAGAAATCAAAACCACTTCTAAAAGAGGTGATGCACCAAATGATTTGACCTACTCACACTCACACTTAAAGCTAGACAAACACATAAGTACACTTCAAACTAGTAGAAGGAATAGGTTACAAGAAGCTTAATAGGGAGGCTTTAATGGAACACACATAAAATAGAGACTCACCAAAGGTGCTGTAGAAAGGCACACTGTGTAGTAGCTTCTTCTATATTTGCACTTCCAAATACAACTCTCCTTATCACCTAGAGAAATCGCACCTTATAGACACCATGTGTGTTGGTGTTAAACTTGTGGAAGCATTAAGAAGCAATGACTAAACACAAACTAACACTTGGACACACATAGAGATATCTAACCAGAATAGAGGTAAAAATGCGTTTATTGATTTTAGGTGAAAATTTGCCAGGGCTTCACCTTACAAATGTGAAAGATCCCTTTTCAAATGACAAGTCTCCAATATATAGAGGAAGGAAGGAGGCCTTTTGGCACCCCTTTTTACAAATGACCCATTTGTGCTCTAATCATTGGTAAGAGCAAGCCGCTTAAAAATCAATGAGAAATTATGAGCCATGCCATTTGTCTGCTTGCAAGACTACTTCTTCAAGGTGATTATATAGTTTGTCTACTCATTAATGTGAAATGAATAAAAATAGGTTGCATTGTTAGCTACTTGTGCCTCCTAATAATCAATTCATGATCATTGTATCACCTGTTAGAGTAACTTATTAAATCGGTGCCTCCCTTTACCACTTGGGCTACCTACCTATTCTTACACTTGGCACTTTTCTCTCTTTGTTCTCTGGGCTCTTTGTCTTTTTCTTGCTTTGTCTCCTTCTACTCCTTCAGACCTCATGGGTGATCTTCTGGTGGGTCACTACATTCCTTGGGCTCTTTCCATGGTTGGTGTGCAAGTATTTAAAAACCAATAGCTATTTTAGTACCTTAAAATTGATGTTCGTGTAGCCATCACCTTGAAATTGAATACCCAATGGCTAGTCCATCTTCTTAAAATTGATGACTTTAAGGACGTCATCATCCTTGGCAAAAATCTATCGGGTCTTTTTTACAGGCCTTTTCCATGGGTTTTTTGCTTTGGGCTTTTCCTATAGACAAAAATTTAGCAATAATTGTCCTGGTCTTTGTGTCCTTTCACCTAAAGTTCTTTTCCTTCAAACTTCTTGGTCATGGCCTTCTCTGAATTCCTTTAGAATTTTGTCTAAAGGAATTTCTTCAAATAAAAAGTCTGAAAGAATTCATCCTCAAGATTTTTTGCACACTTTTGAACTCCTTTGGCTGCCTTTGAAACACTCCCTGCCCTCCATAAGGGCACTTGCCCTTTGGATTTTGGATGCCCCCTTGAACCAAGCCATTAAACTAACCCATTGAACCAAAATTGGTTCAACAATTCAACGGTTCAACACTGCGTGTCGAGCCTTTATTGAACCAAGCCTTTGAACCATTCACTTGAACCAATCATTAAACCAGTTCAATGATTCAACACTGTGCATCGAGCCTTTGAACCAAGCTCATTGAACTGTCTGATGAACTAAATGTTTGAACCAAATGTTGAACCTACCAATTGAACCAAGGCATTGAACAACGTGTTGAACCAAGCTGATGAACTGATTGATTGAACTAAGCCATTTGAACCAAGGTGATTGAACCAAGGTGATTGAACCAAGTGATGAACTGAAGGCATTGATCCAGTTCAACATTTTAAAGGTACTAACTCTTAGAAATATTATGTCATTGAACCACTCTTCCAACCTTAAGGAAAAGTGTCTTCTAAACCATTTTAGCCCTCTTTCCTTATGAATGTCTTCAGACAAGAGTTCGTAGAAGATTTTGCAAAACCTTGCACTCTCTGAATTGGTTCTTCATCTATCAAAATATTACACCTATAGAGTTTGTAGAGAAAACTAAACCTACTGAGTTCATAGATATTCCACCTACAGAGTTTGTAGATATTCCACCTACAGAGTCCATAGTTATTCCACCTGCAGAGTTCATAGATATATACCTATAGAGTCCATAGATTTAGACCTACAGAGTCCATAGATTTCTTGGACTTGTGCAAAATCAAAAAATGAATTGGCCTAAAATAGCAGAGGAAGGAGATAGATTTTTGGCTTGTTACACCAAAAATGGTCAACAAATTGGTGACTCCCAAGGGAAGCATGCCTGCTATGCTTAGAAGCCAGTTGCCTCAAAATCCATTGAGCACAGGGTTAGATTGTAAATTAAAGATCAGCAATAGCTCTGATAAATATAGAACCAAACATGAAGATTTACCTCAAAAAAGAAATGAAAACACACACAAAGATAAGGAAACTACTAACATGTGTAAAAAGAACTTAGGGAAAATAGGAGAAAGGCAAGGGAAAATATATACATGATGGAGAAGGGGGTCAATGGTAATGCTTAAGATGTATCCCATTAATTGGGATATATAGTTCTTCGCCATCCAACTTGGAGAGTTAGAATTTATTATGCTACTTTCACTGAGTGAATACGTATGGGCCACTCCATAGGGCATTAAAATTTTCATGCTTTCTAGGCTTAGCTCGGTCTTCATCCCATTTCAAGACAATGTCTCCTTTAGAGAAACCTTTTGATGAAGATTTCTTGTCAAAGTGTCTCTTCACTTGTTATTGGTGGCTGGTCATAGAAGCCATAGCCTAGTCCCTTGCCTCTTGGAGTTCCATTAGCTCACATAATCTAACTTACATGTTATTTCCTTTTTCTAATTGTAACTAGTGAGTGATTTCCAAGGTTGGCAACTCGAGTGAAATGGGGAGCCTAGCTTCCCTTCCATAGATGAGCATGTATGGCAAGTTGCCAATTGGCCTCTTCGAGGTGACCCTATCTACCCATAGGGCTATTTTTAACTTGGCATGCCAAGTCCTATAATTTTCCTCCATGGATCACTTGATGATCCTGATTAGGTTCTTATTTGTAGACTCAACTAGTCCATTCCCTTATGGTTAGTAATTGGATGAAGTGTTGAGATATATACCATATCTCAGCACCCATTCGGTTATTTTGGTTCCCAGAAAAGATAACACATTATCTAAGATTATGGTTGCTAGAACCCTGAACCTTGCCACCAACTCCTCATAAAAATCTAGGACCACGCTTTCATTTACCTCCTTCAGAGCAACAGCCTCTACCCATCATGTGAAATAATCTATGGTGGTCAGGACCCACTTGTGTCTAACATTAGAGGGAGGATTAATCATCCCTATGAAGTCCAGGCCCCATTATATGAATGGCTAATCCACCTAAATAAGTTGTAAAGGCATGGAAATCAATCATTAATTCCCATCAAAAAGTGCACACTTCTGGCAGTTTCTTACCCAGGCATAGGTGTCCCTAAAAATAGTAGGCCAAAAATAGCCAGCTCTCATTATTCTTTCTATAGTAGCCCTAGGAGCAAAATGACCACTGGTTGGTCCATCATGGAACTTAGACAACACCTTATCAGCCTAACTTGAGTCCAAGCATCTTAAAAAGACTCTTGAGAGATCCTTCTTGAATAACACTCCATCAATTAGGGTATAAGGGAGACACTAGAGTCTAAAATACCTTCTCTTGGTCCTATCAAGTGAGTGTAGGCACTCACCAATGAGAAGAAAATGCCTCATGTCTGATGTCTAATCCCTCATGACAGATGGTTCTTCTACTATAGTTGCATCATGGATTAGTAGACTATCCCCCTTTTGTTGTTTAAATTCTGCAGTGAGGTGTTCACATAGGCCTCTCCCTCTTACCAATTTGGTGATCTTGATATCTACATCATATTCCATCACCTTAGTGATCCACCCTGCCCTCTTCTCATTAGATCTCAGTTGATCAAGAAATCCTTGATGTTGGGATGTGGAACTATGAGGTGGATTCTGCTATTGGATAGCATGTGTCTAAATTTCTTCAGACTCTGTATGACCACCAAGACTTGCTTTTCCACATATGTGTATCTGACTTTAAAACCTTCTAAGCCTTGGCTAAAAAATGCAATTGGTTGCTTAAGGTTATCATCACTTGCTTGGGTAAGCATGGCAGAGATTACCTCTTCATTGCCGAAGGTGTAGAGGTTGAAATCTTTGGTGAAGTCAGGGCTACTCAAAGTAGGAGCCCAGGCAATGGCCTGCTTGATTTCTTTAAAACTATATTTTATCTATACTATTTATGTGAACTCCTCACCCTTCCTTAGCATAGAGGTCAATGGCTTGACCATCTCTACAAAACTTGGGATAAATCTCTGTATGAAATTTATCTTACCAAAGAAGCTTTGTAGGCCTTTCTTATGCTTGGGTAAGGATAGCTCCAGGATGGAGCGAACTCTTTCTAGATCAATAGCCAGACCTTTCAAAGAAACAATGTGACCAAGGAGCTTTCCCTCATGGACAGAAAACATGTATTTCTTAGGATTGAGAGAGATACCAAATTCTCTACACCTCTTAAAGATTTGCCTGAGGTGTTTCATGTGTTGGCTCACTTCCTTCGAGAAAATTGTCACGTCGTCAAGACATACCAGCACAGTCTTATTTATCAGTCCTTGAAAGGCCATGTCCATAGCTCGTTGGAAAGTGGCACCAGCATTAGAGAGTCTAAAAGGCATTTTCTTGTAAGAAAATGTTCCCCACTTGGTTTTGAAGGCTATTTTGTACTGGTCATAGTCTTGCACCAAAATTTGGTTGTATCCTAAATATCCATCAAAAAGGGAGAAATGCTCACTACCTGTCACCATCTAAAGGATCTACTCCATGCTTGGGAGAGGATAATGATCTTTCAAAGAGACTCTATTGAGATCTCTAAAATCAAGACACAGTCTAATCTCCCCATTCTTTTTCAAGATAGGAATAAGATTTGCCAGCCAAGAAGAGTGTTTGACTGGAAATATTATCATAGACTCAATCAATTTGGTGAGTTCCTTACACATGAGAGGCTCAATCATTGGGTTGATAGGCCTCTGCTTCTATTTGATTGGTTTGGTTCCTTCTTCTAGTTTAATGGTATTCTGGGCTAAGCGTGGGTCAAAACCCTTCAAATCACTATACTCCCAAGCAAAGATATCAGCAAATTCTTGGCACAACAAGATGAAGGCCTACATTTCCTTATCTATGCACACTTTTCCAAGTGCAAGCAACTTGTCTTTGAATATTTCCACCTTCTCATGGTGTTCCTCCTTTGTTGTAATGCACACCTTGTCACTTCTTAATTGGTCATCTCCTTTGAAGATACTCTCTAGAGTGACCAAACCTTTGGGAAGCTTATTGTTCTTCAGCTGAACAATTTGGCTACCATATTGTTGTTGTAGCTTAACCTAGTTTTTTGCAGTGAATTCCACTTCTTCTTATAGGAAGAGTGTGATTTGTTGATCACTATTGAAAACTTGCTAGTTGGTGATGTTATCAGGTATGGAGGGCCGGATCACTACTCTCAATTGATGTGAGCTATGGTCTCAGCATATTTCCTGAGCAATATCAAACTAGGCACCAACTGCTACTAGCCTGTCTGCTTGTTTGTTCCATTCTCTAGGAATGGAGGCAATATTGAAATCAAAGAAATTTTCCACTAAGTCCCATACCCTATGTTTGAAGGACTTTAGTAGAGAATTCTTCATCAAATTTTGGCCTCTTACCTGGTTGACAATCATCTCGCTATCACCAAACACTTGTAGCTCTTTGATTCCTCTTTTCCTCACCCATTCCAAGCCATGGATGAGGGATTCATATTCTAAAACATTGCATGTGAAAGAAAATTGGAACCATAAGGCTAAAAAATACCTCTCTTTTAAAGGAGAGACCAGCACTTCTCCACCACCAGCTCCCAACTTACTCCCTGAACCATCAAAGAATAGATTCCATAGGCCTAAAATTTCCTGGCTGGCCTTCATCAAATTTGGTAAAAAAGTACCCTCTTCATGCATGCAATAAATTCCAAGGCCTGCCTCTTCTATGAAATTTTAGGGATCATGCTCAAAATTGTCACTTCCCCACTCATCTAAGAGCAGGTCTACAACTCCTTCAAGGGTAGAGGATTGAGATTAGTCCATTTGAAACTCTTCCTGGTCAATGATGGCATAGCTGACATTGGCTGCCATGAGCGAGTAAGGTTCCAGATGATCTCTATGGAGTGGTTTAGATTCAATCTTGACTTTAGTCACATACTTGGTTCTAAAAACTAGATAAGACCAATTAGTTGCTAAGTAGCCACCTATCTTGGATGTAAAATCCCTAGATAAGCAGATAGCAAAGTAGGGAGGGACATCTCCCACTACCACATCATGAGGAATTGAGAAAGTTAGGCAAGCATGTAGCATCAAGCTCAAACCTCTTACCACCCCAATTCTCTTTGTTGGAGTTCCATCCAGCTGCAGGACTCCCTTGGTCATTTCTTCATATTTCAAGCCCAACTTATTGGCTTTGCATTTGGGCATCACTGAGGTGCTTGCTCCATTGTAAATGATGCAATTATGCACCAATAAATCTCTTATGACCAAGGACACATAAAATGGAAGAACCTTTTCTTCCTTTCAGATCTGACCTAAGGTAGAAGGCTGTCCATTCATCATCAAAACATTATCAGCTTTTGTTGGGATAAGTTATTCATTTAGCTCATGTAATTCCTTTTGTAGCATGTCTTTCTACCCTGGTATTGATAGTGAATCCCATAAGGAGATGTTCATGTGTAGCTTATTCATCTATTCAATCACATTGACTTGAGGGTTGCCTTCCTTCAAAATTTCTTGGAATTATGTACAGCCTAAGGTACAAGCTGAGGAGCAGGAGGTACAACCGACAGTCTAAAGCCTAGAACTTTTTGATTAGCATGTGATGAAGAAGGTGTTGCTAACATTTGGGTAGTAGCCTGAGCTTCTTCCATTTCCCTTCTTTTGAATCTTGTGTTGGCTGCAACATAGTTAGCTTGATTATTTGTAGTGCCCACATAATTGACTGAATAGAATTCTCCTTCCAGATGATTCATGATGGTAGAATCAGGCTGGGCCTAAATGCTACTCATGCTAGGTTACATTGGAGCCTCAAAGACTTGGGAATGGGTAGCTACCTAATTTTATTATATATTTGGGTAATAACCCATCATTTCATTTGCATAAACAGCTTGTTCTTGACCATATCCCATGGTTGAACAACTTGGTTGTTCCTGTACCAGATTGTTTTGAATGGGCACCATGACCTTAGATGATGAAGGGGCGCTTGGGTTGTAGCCTTGAAAGGGTCTGATTTGAGTAAGCTAACCCTATCCTTGATTATAATTTTTGAAAGGGGGTCTAAGAGCTTGACCATAATGCCGGTATCCTTGGTTTGGTCTATTGCTTTGAGCTTGTTGCCTTTTAAGATCCATAAGTTTGTTTGACATACTTTGCAACAAACTCTTAAATTCATGAAGCTCATTGGATGGAGTAGTAGCTGGTTTCTCTATGCTAGGTAGAGGAGCTAATGTGGGAGCAACGGTTTGAATTGGAGGTAACATTTCAAGGAAAAGTGGCATATGGGGTCTAGGAGCTATTTTCCTAGCCTACACTAAGCAATTTTCAACTGCTATAGCTATATCATAGGTAGCAGGCAACACATGTCCTCCCATGGATTGTATCATAATAGGGATATCACTATTCAATGCTCTTAATTAATATAGGAAAGCATAGCTAGTAGTCAGTTTTACTAGAATGGGGATTCTATCCCATGTCTTCTAAAATTAAGTGTTGAAATCTTGCATGTATTCATGTGGGGCTCTTTTCATGGTAGTCAGCTACTCAGCAAATGAGAGGTGGTCCCTCTTTTCCCCAAAATGGTCTATCAAGTGAGTAGCCAATTCATTCCAGGAACTGATTGAATTTATAGCCAAAGTCCCATACCAGTCAAGAGCTTTGCCCTTGAGAGACAATGTTAGCAATCTAATTGTGATATTTTCCTCAGTGACATTGTGAATATTGTAGAGGTTAGCAATATTTTTGATGTGCTTGATGACTATAATGGGCCCCTCTCCATCAAAATAAGGCACATTTTTTAGGGCTGCTCCTGGAATTGGGTCATAATGTTGGAGATTCAATGGACTCTGACCATGAAAAGTGACAAAGGGTAATGCCATAGCTAGGATGGGATATAACTACGGCCCTGCTACATCTGCATTCCTTGCAACAAGTCTAGGAAGGTGGTTTGCTAAATAAGGATGGGTCCTCTCAAACCTCAATCTTTTTGCTGAGTTCAAAGGTAATTCAACAAATTCGAAAGGGATGCCTCTAGAATTAGACCATGTGGTGACTTTAGGCATAGGAAGTCAGACTGGTCTTTGATTAGGAAATGAAGTTCTTACTAGTGGAGTCACCAGATGCTAAAAATAGTTGATTTGTTGTAACAGGACCAACATCAATCCTAAAACCTTACTGAGTGTAAAATTGGGTCCCACCAGGTGTGCCAAAAATTGTTGACACAATGGATTGCACTCGGGGTAGGAGGCTGAGCTCTTACCTTCCACATGTCAAAATGTAAACTCCCCTCTCACCTATGGGATTGGTGAAACTAGAGGGGAGAGTCTCTAAGTAAGGGCTAGTTCCCTTTGATGCATCTAAGTTTTTCCAATAAGTGCCAATATAGGTATATAGATATATAATGGGGGGTGAAAAGGGAGAAGGATTACAGGAAAACAAAACTACTTCTAAAAGAGGTGATGCACCAAATGATTTGACCTACTCACACTCACACTTAAAGATATACAAACACATAAGTACACTTCAAACTGGCAAAAGGACCAGGTTACATGAAGCTTAACAGGGAGGCTTTAATGTAACACACAAAAAATAGAGACTCACTAAAGGTGCTATAGAAAGGCACATTGTGTGGTAGCTTCTTTTATCTCTACACTTCCAAATACAGCTCTCCTTGTCGCCTATAGAAATGGCACCTTATAGACACTAGGTGTGTTGGTGTTAAACCTATGGAAGCATTAAGAAGTAATGACTAAACACAAACTAACACTTAGACACACACAAAGATATCTAACTAGAATAGAGGTAAAAATTCATTTATTGATTTTAGGTGAAAATTTGCCAAGGCTTCACCTTACAAATGTGAAAGATCCCTTTTCAAATGACAAGTCTCCAATATATAGAGGAAGGAAGGAGGCCTTTTGGCACCCCTTTTTATAAATGGCCCATTTGTGCTCCAGTCATTGGTAAGAGCAATCCGCTTAAACATCAATGAGAAATTATGAGCCGCACCATTTGTCTACTTGCAAGATCACTTCTTCAAGGTGATTACGCAATTTTTCTGCTCATTAATGTGAAATGAAGAAAAATGGGTTGCACTGTTAGCTACTTTCATCTCCTAATAATAAATTCATAGGCACTGTATCACCTACTAGAGTAACTTCTTGAATCGGTGCCTCCCTTCACCACTTGGGCTACTTGCCTGTTCTTACAGTTAGAACTTTTCTCTCTTTATTCTCTGGGCTCTTTGTCTTTTTCCTGCTTTGTCTCCTTTTGCTCTTTCAGCCCTCAAGGGTGATCTTCTGGTGGGTCATTGTATTCCTTGGGCTCTTTCCATGGTTGGTGTGTAAGTATTTAAAAACCAATGGATATTTCATTGCCTTAAAATTGACATTCACGTAGCCGTCACCTTGAAATTGAATACCCAATGGCTAGTCTATCTTCTTAAAATTGATGGATTTTGGGACGTCACTATCCTTGGCAAAAATCCATTAGGTCTTTTTTGCAGGCCTTTTTCATGGGTTTTTTGCTTTGGGCTTTTCCTGCAGACAAAAGTTTCACAAGAATTGTCCCGATCTTTGTGTCTTTTCACCTAAAGTTCTTTTCCTTCAGGCTTCTTGCTCACGGCCTTCTCTAAATTCCTTCAAACTTTTGTTTGAAGGAATTCCTTTAGACAAAAAGTCTAAAATAATTCATCCTCAAAATTTTATACGCATTTTTAAACTCCTTCAACTACCTTTGAAATGTTCCCTGCCCTTTGGCTTTGGGATGCCCCCTTGAACCAAGACGTTGAACCAACCCATTGAACCAAAATTGGTTCAACAATTCAACAGTTCAATGGTTCAACACTGTGTGCTAAGCCTTTGTTGAACCAAGCCTTTGAACCATTCACTTGAACCAATCATTGAACCAGTTCAATGGTTCAACACTATGCACTGAGCCTTTGAACCAAGCTCATTAAACTGTCTGATGAACCAAATGATGAACCTACCAATTGAACCAAGGCATTGAACCAATTTGATGAACTAATTGATTAAACTAAGCCATTTGAACCAAGGTAATTGAACCAAGTGATGAACTGAAGGTGTTGAACCGGTTCAACGGTTCAAAGGTGCTAACTCTTAGAAATATTATGTCATTGAACCACTCTTCCAACCTTAAGGAAAAGTGTCTTCTGAACCATTTTAGCCCTCTTTCCTTATGAATTTCTTTAGACAAGAGTCTAAAGAAGATTTTTCAAAACCTTGCACTCTCTAAACTGGTTCTTCATCTATCAAAAGATTACACCTGTAGAGTTCGTAGAGAAAACTAAACCTATTGAGTCTATAGATATTCCACCTACAGAGTCCGTAGATATTCCACCTACAAAGTCCATAGATATTCCACCTACAGAGTCCATAGATATTCCACCTGCAAAGTCCATAGATATAAACCTATAGAGTCCATAGATTTAGACCTACAGAGTTCGTAGATTCCCTGGACTTGTGCAAAATCAAAAAATGAATTGCCTTGAAATCGCAGAGGAAGAAGGGGACCAATTTTTGGCCTGTTACACCAAAAATGGTCAACAGAACTTGTGGGATTAAAAGTACCATCTTAATTGTAAATTATGTCTTAGTCCAAAGGCATAAAAAGGATGTTGTGAAGGCTCTTCCCAATACTCGCATGGCTTTGGTGATCTAGAAACAACCATAAAACCTTTTTACTTAGTTTTTATTTCACACATTTTAGATTGTGAGGGGGAATTCATTACGTCCCATAAGTTCTATAGAGAAGCTTTGACATAAGTATTTATCTCTCAGCATCATATTCAACCACTCTCCATGGTAGGGGGTATATAAATTGGTATCCCCTCACTGGGATAATGGTTTGAGCAGTTAAACCATCTCCATTAGTAGAGGCTAAGCTAGGGGTGTATGATCATATTGTAAATTTCACTACACTAAGCAGGTGATGGATGTAGTGGTTGTGAAAAGGACTATACCTTATCATAACAATCCATTTGAAATAGATCTAATTAATGTGTTTCTTATTTTATGTGCTAACTTGAAATTTAGTACACATGGGATCTATCTAGAAACATACAAAACTTGTTAGGTTGATTCAACCCCACTTTGCCACACCTTATCAGTTTAGGGATTAGGATAATTAAGTAGTTGTATTTGTATAATTTGGTCTTAGATTACTTGGTGTTAATTTTATTCAAAACTTAATTTTAAACTAAATGTCAAAACCAAACACATTATCCATAAATTTATTAAACAAGGAGGGGTTATGCTATCCAAATGAAAATCAATATTCCTTGTTAAAATTTGCCATCTTAAACATTGTGTCATATCTTATAACTAGAATATTTATGCTGCCCATTTGAGTATAGATCATTTTCCAAATTTTATTAAGTCCATTGATAATTTAAAATGAAAATTGTACTTTTCTATGTTTATAAGGTTGATGTGTTAAATTGGGTTCACCATTTTGCACTTAACTTGAGGGAACTTTGATTTAATTTATAATTTGGGTTGAAGGTTATTTATAGACTCATTATTTCATTTTCATCATTGGTAGACTCAAGTCATCTTGCGTATCATTCATGCTTTGAGTCATATAACACATTTTACACTACTAGTCCTATTACCATGTGACAATGTGTGCCACCCATTTGGTTCTAGTTTTATACTTAAGAATTCTTGCATGTTTCCACATCATGAGTTTCTTGGTTTGAATTATCTCCTTCCTAATTTAAAGGGATTTCTTATTGTTTTCTAGTAGTAACTCATAGAATTTTAACTAGTTTTTATGATATTAACATATCTCAAAAGTCTACATTTTAGTGTACTAGTGACACTCTAAGCTTTTTGAGTTATCATAGCCTCTTCTAATTCATATAATTTCAACCCTACCTAAATTTGAGTAATTTCACAAACATGTTCTTCTAATTGTATGTGGTTCTAAGCCACCCTCCTTTTGTATTTTATTTGGTACCTTAGTCATTTGTTTGGAAGTAGGATAAAAATCCATACCTTATTTAAAATGTTTAAAAAACATTGATCCAAATCTATTCAAATGTATAGAGTAACCTGTTCTAGACATGAATCAACTGCTCACTCGTAGTGGGGTCCCTTATGGACCTGCTATGAGGATGAGCACTTTTATGATGGATAAGATAATTCCATTGTATTTGAGAAAGTTCCTAAAAATATAGGATCCAAAGGGGATTATACTAAATATCAAGATAACCAAGATGAATCACTCCTTAGGTTTATAAAATCTGGTGCTAGACTACCCTCATATTTTCTAATGAAATAATTGCATGCCTTAGTTAGAGAAGGAAGGAAACAACAAGAGCAAGTTTTCTAAAACATTGCACAATAAAGCATGCCTTATTACTCTAAAAAGGATAAGGAAATGCGTATAGAGTCAAAACCAACTGATCAATATCTTTTCAACAAGATTAAGAAAATAAGTCAATGGTATGTCGATCAGCTTATCATGGACATAATAGACTCTCTAGTTGTTACGTCAATCCACAATGATGCTTCCAAGGAAAAAGGAAATGTGATTGAACTTACATAAAAAAATTTATTGAGAACTCAATAATTGATCAATTTTGTCTCAAATGAATAGAACAAGACACAATAGGTTGTGCAAAATGTTTCACTAGACATGAACACACATTCTTTAATCATCAAGAACCTCTTATCACATTGCAAAATCAGAATCCCAAACATTATATTTAAACGAAGGAAATACCTCAAGATAATTTGACTAGTTCATCTAAACTAATATGTACAATGGTGAATAGATAAATAACTCCCCAAAACTAGCAAAACATAGTTGATTCAGGGCAAAATATTCCTAAGAATCAACTACTTACCTACTCAACTCAAAAAGTAAACTAAAACCAAGTAAAGGATTGTAGATGTAAATCCCTACCAAATCCATGTAACAATATGGGAATATTCCACATAAATAGGAACAAAGTCTCATACCACCCCAACAACATTATGTCCCACCCATGAATACACTAAACATGCAAGAGTGGAACTTTATGAAGGTGATTGTGTTACATTTGGAGACTAGAAATAGGATCAAAAAGTATAAATTTTATGAGATATGTCCATATCCATTTTATTTAATCATTATTCATGTACCCTTTATAACTCATTTTGAGGCACCCAAATTTGATAAATACAAAGGAAAGGGTGACCCATGTGAACATATCTAGGTATTTTTTGTATTATGCCAAGAGTTTGCTTATAGTAGTGTGTTCTTAGTTTGATTATTTATATGAAGTTTAGTGGGACAAAATTTAGATTGGATAATTAAGTTACCCAAGGGATAAATTATGGATTGGAACAACTTACCTAAAAAGTTCATCAACTATTTCTCATACAATATAGAGCATGAATTGATCATTATTGACTTGTGCAAAGCCAAACAATGAGATGGAGAAATCTTCACCACATATTTATAAAGATGGAGAAAATTAGTGGGTTTTTTTTTAAAATAACTTAACAAACAAATAGTTTAAAGATATTTTTTCACATAACTTTCATCTTGAGGTCGTGCAAAATCTATGATTAGTTTATGTTAATTCATTTGAGAAGATCATAGATAAAGGTGTACAGATTGAGAATGCTCTTATTGCCAAAGGCCTTGTAAATGTTTTCATGCAAGGCCAAATGTTAAATCAAACCCCATATTATAGTTATAAAATTATGCAAGATAAGCCTAAATGCTTTAACAAGAATAAGAACATGATGGGAAATGGGTTGACTGAAACTAGGCACATATAAATGGTACAGGCTCTACCAACCCCAAATGTATGATTAGTTCCCCTAACCCACCACCTAATTTTTAGATACAACCTCCATGAAGAAAAAATCATTGTGGTTTTTGGGTCTTTATCAAATGAGGAGAAGTAATTAAAATATTGTTCCAAAAGTTTGTAGTAGCTAACCTGATTGTATGGCCAATATCAAGGCCATTTCCTCGAGATCAACCAAAACTAGATAATTATAAAGAGAATGAATGGGGAAATTTTCATTGTGTTATTGGTTATAGTGATTATCATTGAATATAATTATGACACATTATTGAAGACCTCATTGAGAGTGAATTTTATATTAAATTGGCCCCTAATCAGGACATAAATTAGGATATGGAAATATATAAAGACCCCTTTCCTTGATGTAATCAAATACCACCAAGGAATAACCAAAACCAATGAAAAAACCAATGATAGAGGCATATTCAAAACTATAATTAGGTTCAAAATAATAATCAACATGAGCATAATCATGATCATAATACCCATACTAACAATGGGGGTTATAACAACATGCCTTATGACTATAAAAATATCATGGGATGCATTTATACAACCCATATTGCCACTATTAATTTCAAACCACATGAACCATATAATGTTCCTCATAATATGAGACCCATAATTATAGGTTAAACACCATCTCTATCTAGTAATATCACATTTATTTCACACAATTCTATTATGACTCCATTTGTACAGGTTACTATTTCTGGACAACACCCTTTTTCTAATTATAATGGCTCCTTACTGACTCAAAATTACAAAAATGCAACTAGATGCATGTGAGTCACCCTCCAAGTTCCCTTTCCTTCATATTCATATTATATTGGCTCCCTACCACTTCTAGGTTGCATAGTTACAACTAGATACTCATGAGTTACTCTTCAAGGCCCTTTGCCTACTTTTTCCTTAGCACCCAATGTAAACATTGCACCAATGGATCCAAAGATGACTAATATGCTAGAAAAATCTAAGTCATCTCATCCCAATGTTGAAAATCCTTATATCTATTAGACCAATTAATCAAAATCCATACATATATTTCTATTCTAGATCTCTTGTAGACATTTGAAGTTCATAGAACTATCCTGAACAATATTTTTCAAAAATATATTGTTCTCAATAATATGAATCTTGAAAAATTATGGAACCTTGTGGGACATTTGTCTTTATTTCATTAATTAACATTCAATCAAAAAGACATGTCTACACTTGGACCAAGCCATAATAACCCATTGTACATTGAAGTAATAATTAAAAAGCATAATATCAAGTGGGTTTATTATAGATAATGGTTTGAGGATGAAAATCACCTCTTAAGTTGGTACAAAGATTAGGCTACACTAAAAAAGACATTCAGTTAGAGATAATCACTACCAAATCTTACAATAATGTTAAAAGGGAGTTTCCTAACACTCTTTGGTTGCCAATCATTGTTGGGTCCATTTTCCACCATACATTACTTCATATTATGGACATTCAATTTACTTAAAACATAATTCTTGGTCATCCTTGGATTCATAAAGTACATGATGTTCCCTCCACCCTAAATTAGTGTTTTAAGTTTCCCCATGATGGGATTAAGGTTACTATTATCATTAATCAATAACCTTATGAGTATTACAAACATCTTAAGGCTCAATTCCATAATTATAACTATTGTCCAGGTTCTAAATTCATTATGAAGAAGAACAAGGATATAGTTTCACATCCATCTCCATCTAATTATATAAACCCTATTGATCTCACTTCCACTTTGATTGATCCATTTCCTATAGATCTTGTGAAGTAGGTTATTATTAAAGATGTGAGAATTTCCATGCACAATATTAAGGATGTCTTCCATGTAGCAAAGTTACCTAAAAATACAAAAACATTTGGTAAGCATAAACGTTCAAAGAATCCTAGAAAACCTAACATGATTTGGGAACTAAATAAGAAATAGTGAAAGCCACCTATGGTTTTTATACCTACTATTATGTGAAAGAAATATCAAGTGGCTTTTACTGAGGGAGACTAGTTATACACTAAAGGTCTTATTGATTGCTTTTAGAATCTAAAGTGTCCAATCCCTAATCGAATAATGGATCATATTTATTATATAGGAAAAGGCCTTGGCCCATGAGCATAAGGAATCTTGTAACCCTTATTAGCTAGAGTACCTAATTTGAATCATGGTCTCAAATTTGTACCACTTGGGGTTGACCTCATAATTTTTGATAGTGATTCTTCCAAATTGACTAACAAGAAGACTCTTGGAAGTAACATAACATCCTATTAAAGGATTTTAATGATCTTTCTGACGTAGAACTATTTGATTATAATGTCATTCTAAAATTAACTATTGGATCTTCCTATCCTAAAGTAGAACACCATATTTTTACATTGGAGCTTCCCATATTGAAGTAAACCTCATTATTCCATATGCCTTTGCCATCTCAAACTCATTGATTAGAACCATTAAAATTTGGTCATATGGCTAAATGAGTTTCAAAATTAAGAATCAATTGTAGAATACATGGGCATACAAGATGGATTGCTTATTGGAAATCATAAACAAGGCTTTGATTTTTCATTAGATCCTTCTACCTAATTTGGAGAGAAGGAAATTTTTTTTGGTCATAATAAAGATGAAACATCAATATATTTTAGTGAAAACCTCTTTTAGGTGCTTGTCAATTAGGGAAAAAGTAAAGAAAAAGATAATCCTTTGAGTGAAAATATATATCAAGCGCTCTCAAGTGGGAAAGTTTTCTCATCCCCTCAAGATGAGGAAGGTCTATCTATCCCAGGTTCTATAGCTAGTACAAGCATCTCTTCAAAATAATAACAAATGTTTGAGCATCTTGCTCTTAAGTTTATAGAGGTTTTTACTACTTGGCCTTTACTTGAGATGGTAAATTCTAATTCATCACACTATTTAGAACTTTGAGAGGAAAATCAAGAATATGTAGTAGAAGAAGATGATTATGATCACACCTTGCCTAAAATTATAGAAGATGATCCACACTCCTTATGGAAAACATGATAGAAGTAAACCTAGGAACCTATGATGATCCCAAAATTATTTATCTTACAACTTCCCTTATTAAAGCAGAATGTGAACAAATTATATCCCTCCTAAGGGATTATATTGACATATTTGCATGGGCATACTCTGACATGCCAAGCTTGGACCCAGATTTGGTTATGCATTGCCTTGTTGTCCATCTCGATGCTAAACCAATCAAGCAAAAATTGAGGAAGATGCATCCACGTATTGCCCTATTGGTTAAATAAGAACTAGTAAAGTTGCTAGGGGCAAGTTTTATTAGGCCATTGGATTACTCTAAATATATCTCAAACATAGTCATAGTGAATAAAATAGCCCTAGGTATATGCATTTGTACTAATTTTAGAGATATCAATAAAGTGTGTCTTAAAGATGATTTTCTTCTACCCATTATTGACATGATTATCAACTCAAATACTGGGTATGAGATGCTATCCTTAATGGATGGATTTTTTGGATACAGCCAAATCAAGATATCCCAAGAAGATAAACACAAGATTGTGTTCACCATTCCATGGGGAACATTCTATTACCAAGTAATTACATTTAGGTTGAAGAATGTTAGAGCCACATACTAATGTGCCATGACTATCATCTTCCATGATATTTTTGAGGACTATATTGATGATATACTAGTAAAATCAAGAACAATATCTAGACATCATGACATTATACAAAGAATCTTTGAGAGGTTTTATGAATATAAAGTCTCCCTAAATCCTAAGTGTGTCTTTGGTGTCACTTCAAGAAAATTGATAGGATTCATTATATCATAAAGAGGGATCAAATTCAACCCTACCAATGTCAAGGCCATTGTGGAAATGCCTCCACCAAACAATATTAAATATCTACGAAGCCTACAAGGAAAGATCCAATCTATACATAGGTTCATTTCTCAATTGGTAGATAAGTCCCACCTATTAACCCATCTCTTGAAGAAATGGATCACATTTAAATCGGATGAATATTTTAGATTGCATTTGTGAAACTCAAGACATACTTTGGAAATCCACTAGTTTTAAGACCACCAACACCTAAATGACCACTGCTTCTTTACATATCAACAACAGAGCATGCATTAGGGGAAAATTTGGACTAATATGATGATCAAAGTAAAGAACATGTAGTATATTATTTAATCTACACTCTAGTGGCTTATGAACATAATTATACACCTATTGAGAAGGTATGTTTAGCTATGGTGTTTTCTACTCAAAAATTGTGACATTATATGCCAAATAAAAAAAATATTATCATCGCTAAGGTGGACCCTCTCTAATTCTTATTTTCTAAAGTAGCTCTTCAAGGGTGCATGGATAAATGGGTTATGTTACTAAGTGAATTTGACATTGAGTATAAAAATTAGAAATAAATTAAGGGGCAAGTTATTATGGATCAACTTGTAGATGGCCCTATCATGAATACTCAACAACTAAAATTTGACTTTTCAGATGATTCTATTATGTCAATAGAAAAATCATTGTAGGAACTTGAATAATGGAAGATATATTTTGATGGATCATTTACATATCATGGATCTAGATTTGGTATATTATTGATTACACCTTAGGGAGATCTGATTCCTAAAGCATTTAATATATAATTTCATTACACAAATAATATAGTTGAGTATGAGGCATTGATTGTAGGGCTTCATCTTTATATACAGTGAGATATTTAGAGCTTAAAATTTTATGGTGATTCCCAATTAATCATCAATTAGAAAAATGATCAGTATCAAAATAGAGATGACAAACTTATTTCTTAGAATAAAATCATTGATAATCTCAAAGGTCATTTTAAATCTCTATACTTTGAGAAAATTTTGAGGGCCAATAATAGATCAGTTGATGTAATGGAAATGATTGGTTCCATGATACAGACTGATGGTAGAACTAAAGAGCATCAATTTTTGATTAAAAACCTTCTTTATCCTACACATATTATATCAAAATTAGAAAGGGTATGCACCATTAATGGTCCTAATTCCCCACCTAAATTTCACTAGTTCTAAGATTTTTATAACTACTTCCATGATCATGTTTTCCCATCTAACCTATCCAATATCAACAAAAACTATTATGTCACTGTTTATCATGTTATACCATCCTTAGAAGCATGTTTTATCATAAATGATATGATGGAATGATTCTTCATTATTTATCTTTGGGATAACCCAAGATAGCACTGAGGGATGTAACATGAAGGAATGTGTGGGGCCTACACCAATGATGTAGTCTTATCAAAGAAGATACTCAGAACATGTTATTATTGGCCAAAAATGGAGACTAATTCTTGAAATTTTGTAAAGAAGTGTGTTCCTTGTTAGCAACATGGAAATTTGATACATGCACCCTCTTTACCACTATAATTGATCATAACACCATGGCCATTCTCAACATGGGGACTTGATATCATCAAGAAAATAAACCCAACATCTTCAAATGGCCATAAGTATATCCTGACTACTATTGATTATTTTACTAAGTGGATTGAGGCCATTCTTCTCACTTATGTCACCAGGAAGCAAATAGACAAATTCATCCATTACCATACCATTTGTCAATATGGCATCCTAGCTCACCTTATATTTAATAATGGTAGATATTTTGTAACCCAAGATGTAAAATCTCTTTATGTAAAATTCAAGATCAAGCACAAGAAATCAAATCTATATAAATAGTAAGAAAACAAACAAATTGAGGCATCAAACAAAACCATTGTATCCATTTTAAAGAAAATTTTCAATGATGTTGGTTGTAATTGGCACTTACAAATATTCCCCACCGTCTAGTTTATATAACTAGTCATGTAACCCCAATAAGAGCCACTCCATACTCCCTTGTATATGGCATATAATCTATTATCTTGATTGAGATAGAAATAATATCAATACAAGTATCATTTGAGCATATTGAAGATGATAAGGACTAAAGAGTGTCAAGCTTGAAATAACTAGAAATTCTTGATGGCAAGGGTTTAGCTACCCTATAAAACTTGTAAGCTTGTCAAAATAGGTTTCAGAAAAGATACAAAAAGCACATTGTCCCTTAGGATTTTGAGATTGGTGATTTTTTCCTAAAAGATAACCAAAAGAACACAAACACCTAATGTAATAAAAAAGGTAAGTTTCAACCTAATTGATTGGGACCATTTTTATCATGACAAACTATGGATCAGGGGCATATCAATTAGCTAAATTGAATGGTGAGGAAATTCCAGAGCCCATGAACATTGTACACCTTAAGATTTTCCATGCATGAATAACTTAAAACAATTGTCTACAATATCCATTACTTGGGGGTGATTTGTGCTAAAGTAATTATATCCTACCATTTTATATTACCTTGGACCACTATCGTATGAGCCATATTCTTTTCATGACTTTGGATAGTAAAAACTTTTCGACCAGTGATAATCTGAATGGATTTTGTCATAACCTATGACAGTCTCTTTGAGAACCATATTCTTTGTTATGTCTTAGGATTTTTTTAACCCAAACACTTTTATCCCTTGACCACTTATGATCCTGATTATGTCTCATCAACATTATAAACACCTTAGATGCTAGTTCTACAAAGAAGTTCATCCAAGACCATCTTTTGTAGCTTCTTATATATAAAAGTGAATAAAGACATCTTTTTAGCATAATATCATTTCCTTCCATATGATTTTTCATATTGATTTCATGTTGTACACTATTCTATATTACATTTGTTGATCTTTGATGAACATTGTTGTCTTTTTAAGAGCCTCACTCTCACTAATTTATGAGCATGCACCATTGTAGATAGATTTATCTATTATTAGAAATCTTAGTTATTTGGTCCATTATTTATATCCATGAGTATCTTTATAACTGGATTTAGCTATTTATTAGAACTTATACCCTTGGATGAACATCTCCTTGACTAGTTGGTCCCCTTTATACATATTTTATCTGAAAAATGCCAAAAACATTAGAACACAAAGGAACAAAAATATTGTCTTACTCTTTTTTAAATTTTTATCCTCACATTCTTTGCATTTTAAAAGTAATTTATCTCACTCTCTTACCATTTTTCAAGATCATTCTTTCTCATCCCACCATTTTTCTATTTGCAAAACCATCCTCTTTTGTCTCATTAATTTTATCTTATTCTCATTTCTTATACAACATTAATCATATGTTTGGTCATCAACTTTTTATTTTATCCCACTTCTTGGGAAAACTAAATTTGGCCTAAAGTTAATGTTGGAACATGCATCCATGGAACTATATAGGCAACGCCCACTTGTCTTATACATCTAGAGTCAGCTCAACCAACCCCTTCCTTTTCTTCTCTTCCCCCATTTATTCTATCATTATTCCTCTTTAATTAGGGAACATATTTTGTGTCCTTGTTATTTATTACATTGTGGTAGAAATTAATGCCTCTACCACATGTGCATGAACAATTGACTTTAAACCACACTACCTTGGTTTTTATTTGTGTGTGTTTATTTGAGTTTTCTTGGTGTGTTTTTTTTGGGGTGTTTATGTGATTTTACACCTCTTCATTTATTTATTCTCCTTTTTTCTTTTTTCTTATCTCAACTTGGTCTTGTGTTTCCTTGTTTTATTTTTTTTTGTCTCTTTTATGTTCAAGAACATCTTAATGGTCCACATAGATCTTGATTATTTATATCTTGATCTCATGTTATTAAGTTGTTCTTGTTTTATTTTTAAAAATTCGTGTTCCTACTTTAATCTTGGCTATTTATATCTTAATTTTAAGCTAGGTTCAAATATGTTTATCTTTTTATTTGTTTTTGATTTTTTATTTAAATTTAAATAGTTGTAACTTTGGTTTTGGTCATTGTTTACCCTTATACTTAGTTATAGGTATTCATATTTGAACTAGATCTACACACTTGAAATACCATGTCATTTTGAGTTATTCATACTTATGATTCTTAATTTTTTTTCAATAGAAAGCACTTTGTGCTCTATATTCAATTCTTAACATCAATGTGTCTCTAATGAATAAATCTCAAGATCACTATGCATAAACTAGGCACAATAGGTTTAACACCTAACTCTTTGCTTAAACATGCATCTCTTAGCATACATCATGAGTCTAATCGATTCATAGTTAGTTTTCATCATCCCCCATTCCATTCTCTCCCAATCTTAGGTGAACTACATTGGATTGAGGTCTATTCTGAATATGTAGGTAGTGCTTGGATACATGACATATCTCAGGTTCGCTCAACCATCTTCATTCTTCTTTTCATCTCTTTCATCACTTTGTTCATTCTCATATGCTTGGTTTTTTATGGATTTTGCATCCATTACACCATCACATCTATGTTTACACCTGATCACTTTAATATATGTTTTATGTTATATCCTTGAGCTAATTACTTGATAATTTTCCCATGCTAGGGCACAAGATTTTAACTAGTTAACAAATCTAAATCAGCCCTATAAGGGGAAGCCATTATTTATTCTTTATCAATGATCAAAACTATCCCTATTAGGGTACAATCATCTTATCGTGATCATATCTACTCTACTAAGGCATCTATTATTAACATCCCTTTGGATACCATGTTATCCTTTTATTATAAGTCTAAACTCTCCATATTATTTCCCATGATGGCAATGTTTTAGTGTGTAACTTGTCTCAAGATTGATCAATATAGTAAGCACACAGCTTGCATTCTCAAATTGGGTATGTTCAAAGTGTGTTGCTTATATGTTTTGATTTAATTCTTCCCATTCCCCATATATTTAGGGCCCATTATACCTCTAATTATATTTTGGTCATTGATGGTAGCCATGTGTGCAAGAATTAGCTCATCCAGATGTGATCTATTCCATGGATTAAGCTCTCACTTTTCCTCTCTGTTTGAGAGTCCATCCTTCTCTTTCATCCTAGTATGTCATCTTGAGGGGTAATCATGGGTCATTTCCAATTTATTTTTGACAAATATTTTCTTTGAAAATACATTGCTTCACCTAAATTTCTTGTTACACCTTCTCAAATAGGGGAAAAATATAGACATCCAATTCCTGACACTATTTGTGTTGAAATTATTGATATTACTCGATTTGTACTCAAATGCCCAATTTAGGTTAAAATCACTAAAATACATTAAATGGTTCAAGCTTTTCATTTAAAAATACCAATTTAGACCAATGTATCCCCAAATGGGGTAATGCATTTTATGTGATTCCTAACTTTGATCAATTCATTTTGAGTCAAAGTGACGATTTCACCTTTTTGATCTCTAGATCACTCTTTTCTTCTAAGTTCATTAGTACACATAATGTTCCTTTTTTATTTTGTTTTGACAACATCCTAACTATGATAATGGTCCTAACACATCTAACATCAGCTTTCAATTCTTCTCGAGTCAAATTACAACCCAATAATATGACTTTCTAACCATTTTGATTAATTGAGGGCTAATTTATAAATAATTTCACAAATATTGATTAATCTTGTTTAAGGCTAATTAATTCAAATCAAGAGCTTAAGTGGATTTTCCATGGATTTTATTGATTATTTAAATATTAGAAACTGATTCCCAATATCTGCATCACCTAGTGACATCATCATGGGGTGGCATCCACAAGCCATAAATGCATAAAATATTTGAATTATGCGCACCCATGCCTAATTAATGCCCCTTACCCATAAATAATTATGAGGTAATTTATTGATTTTAGCCTCCAAAATTGAATGGAATCTTAGCCACACATCTTCATTTTGAGATGGACAGTTCAGATTCATTCTAATCAATGGGAAAATCAATAAATATAAGGCATCACACTCATAATTTTAATCTTAAATTATGTAGAATTATAATGCTAAAATATCACCACAAGTCATTTATGTTTTCATTATTGTGTTATTTTCATTTGGGTAAACTTCATTTGATAGACCAATTTGGAGATTTCTTATATTGAGTCTAGGTTATGTATAGATTTATTGATGTAATGGAGGAACAAAGAAACCATTGTTGACAAAGACTAGATCTCTAGATCAAGGGCAGAACATGCTTGGAGATTATCTTAGGTGCTGGAATTGATTTGGTTAGGTAACTAGTCTTGTTTTTTTTAATTTGTTCTTCATTATCATTAGCAAACCCTGCATAAATAGGTTGGCTTTTTTTTATTTAGTTATTTATGCATTTTCATGGATTTATTGACTAACGCTTGACTAAATTTTTTTTATTCCATCCTACATTTATTACCCCCACTTTTTTACATAAGATTTGGTGAACACTAGATTATATTTTGCTTTACTTGTTATAAGTTTAGTGAATATGAAAACATAGGACCTAGTTAGGGTTATTGCACAATTTTGCTTGAATGGAGGCTTTAGAACCCCTCCTAGTGATATTATTTATGGTAAGATATCCCTTAATTAGGTCTATTGGATCCATATTGGTCATGACCCTGATTATCTAATATATCCCCAATTGGAAGTGTAAGTAGGATCTATCTTCTCTGAGCTAGGATTGATTTGTAGATATGCTACATTTCCCATTACATAAAATATTAAATTCCATTCCTATGATAACAACATAGGTTTTTGTGGTAATTTTTTAACTTTTAAATCATTTAGTTGATGGTAATTATTATGTATAGGGTGCATGGGTTTCATCAATAATGCAATAAGTTGGTATATTGTTTACCTATTATATTTTCATGCTTCCATGTGAAATACATCATATATTATATTACCAATCCAAAAATAATACTTAAATATGGACTTCAAATAATATTTGGCATGGTTAAAATATTAATAGGCATACATAATGTAACATGATATTATTAATGGTGATAGTTAAAGGATAAAAAGTAGTGTTCCTGATAAGGTATTAAAATTTTAAGGAACATAAGGGATATGTATGTATTAACTGATTAAAGACATACAATATTTTTCATTCAAAATATTAAGAAAACAATAATGATTCTAACATATAACACTTGATAATTTGTATTTTAAAAAAATAGTAATTTAGTTTATGATAATTACAATGTAAAGGGTACATGGGTTTCTTAAATAATGGAATAAGCTAATATAGTGCTTAATTATTATGTTTTCATGCTTTCATATGTCATACATCATATATTATATTTCCAATCCACAAAATATCCTTAAATATATACTTAAACTAATTTTTGACATGGTGAACATCTTAATAGGCATACATAATGCAACATGGTCTCATTAATGGTGATAGTTAAAGGATAGCAAGTAGTGTTCTTGAAAAGGTATTAAAATTAATGAACATAAAGTATATATATATATATGTATTAACTAATTAAAGACATGATTTTCAACATTAAAAATACTGAGATAGAGTAATGATTCTTGCATCTAACACTTGATAAGTTGTACTTAAACATGATGCAACCCATCAACTAATCATTATTAATAAAGTCACTTTCAAGGATTAAGGCATATTGGTTTATATACTAAGTGGAAGTACCTATCTAAAACATTATACAACATATCAATTTTTAAAGTTTACCAAACTAAACACAAGGTTTGAAATAAAATAAATAAGATAGTTACTAGAGTTAGTTATTAGTTGCCCAATATTTCTTGAAACTTGTTGATCAATGATACAAGCATACAACACAAGTGATGAATAATGATAATGAATCAATTAGTTAGTTTACCCATCCTTAAGGGTACACATAGTTCATTATTTATATTTAATAGATCTTATTTCTTACACTATGACATCCCATATATCCATCTCTACTTTATTATATCCTCCCTCTCTATAGGGACATAAAACCTACATGGTTATTGCACACTCAACAAAACCCATTAAGTGGATAACCAAATCATAATCTATTAAATAACTTTACAGAATATGACAATAAATAAATTTAGTGTTGAATATTAACATCATGTCATTAGTTAAAAATGAATTAGTATATTACCATTTTCATTAGTGTTATAATTGATTAAACCTATTAAAATAATTATCATAAACATGCTATCCAATATCACATTAATTTCATAATCATATATATTCCATGTTAGTCTAAAACTATAAAATATAAGGAGCTAAATTTTAAATAAGTATTCATTTTGTTAAAAATAGGAAAAATTAATATAATAAGGCTTTAAAAAGTTTTAGAGTCCAATTGGATAAGTCTATGTGGCACACCATGTCAACACAAACAAGTAATTAATACATTAATAAAAATGGGATGTGACACCCTCTCTCTCTCTCTTGGGAAAAAAATAACCTTAATGGTTCTTGAAATAAAAGATAAGTATATAAATGTCTTAAAAGCTTTAAATAATTCATCATAGTCCTCTCCTACCACACTTTCTCTATAAAATTGGTACCATTATACCTTACACTAGGAGACTTCCCTATTTCACAAAGTTAATTTTCAAACCTCAATAACCCACATGGGTTCTACTAGAACCACTCTCAGATCCTAGACTTGCAATTTTTTTCAATCAATTACATGATAAATGTCTATATTTTAACATTTAAATAAAGAAACATGAAAGAAATTATGTATTTGATAAAGTAATATAGATAGTGAAATTCTATAGGCAACTAGGTTTACAACTTTAAGGATGTCAAAGGGTCCCACATATCTCAGAGCTAGTTTGGATCACTTCCCAAACTTGATATAACTTTTCTTGGGTTTTATCCTTAGAAATACTTTATCTCTAACTTAAAATAGTCTAGGAGTCATTTTTATATCTACATAATTCTTATAGCTATCAAAAACCTAAACTAATTTCTTTCAAATGGACTTTACCTATTATTTCATAAACTGAAGCATTTCATGACCAACGATAACTATGTCACTTGGATTGTCCCAATTGAGAGGGGTATAAAATTTTCTACCATAGAGTGCCATAAATGGATCCATAATTAGAGTTTAATGATGTAAATTGTTATATACAAACACTACTAGAGGCAAATATTCCTTTCAATTTTGTTATTGATCTATATAGTGTATAAAAATCAAGTCTTCCAAGACTTGATTCACCCTCTTTATTTTTTTGTTAGTTTTAGGATGATAATATAGACTAAAATTCACTTTCATTCCAAAATTTATATGTAGGGTTTACTACAACCTTGAAGTCATGTGAGCGTTCCAGTCTAAAATGATATTCTTAGATACTATTTAATCTAAAAATAAATTTTGTATTATTTCTTACTAAAATTGGTAAACCATATATTAGATTCCTTAGAATGAAGTGTGTAACATTTTTGATCTTGTCTACTAAACCCAAGATCACATCATGTTTGTTACTATAAAAGGGAAATCCCTATAAAAAATCCACATTGATTACTTTTCATTTCCATTTTGAAGGCTCATGGGGTTATATAACACCTATGTGTTCATGTTTAACCAACTAGAACTCTAAACATCACAAAACTAGTGACATCCCTCATGAGACCTAGCTATAAGTGTAGTGTTTTGAAATATTTCATAATATTAGGCACCTTGGATGACCCAAATAAGGAGCATTATGTGTCTCCTCCAATACCATGGTCTATAAACCCAAAGGTATGGTACACAAATTTTTCCTTTGAATCTAAGGAGTCCCCTTCTTTTGATTAGATAACCCCTATATCTATGATCCTAATTATCAATATCTAGGGTGTTCTTGAACTAATTTTAAACTCATCCAATTGTAGCTTACTAAAAATATGCTAGTGAAAATTATTTCTCATTGTTTCCATGGTAGCTATATATATTCATTTACTAAGGGCATATAAAACTCTATTTTATTTGCCCTTGATATATTCTATGTAGAAATCATACTCACTTAATAATTCCAATGAATGCATTTGCCATGTATTAAGGTTGGTTTGAGTAAAGATGAATTTTAATTCCAAGTGATTAGTCTTCATCTTAAAATTATTTCATAACAATAAATGTCACCACATAAGCAACCCATGAATAATAGTTACAAGTTTAAACTTATGGGCCTTATAGTTTTATTCATATTGTTTGATCTTTTTTGGTTCATAGGCCATTACATGGCCATCCCACATCAATACACACTAAAACCCTTCCTCACATGCATATGTAATAATTGTAAAATTACCATTAGGATCTAGAACCTTCAACATGGGTGCAAATGTTAGATTATCTTTTAAGAGTTGAAAATATTATCCACACTTATCTATCCAAGTGAAATTTTGGTTCTTATTTTTCAAAGAAGTGATTGGATTCCCTATATTTGAAAACCCCTCAACAAAATTTTTGTAATATCTAGCTAAGCCTTTGAAGCTATGGACTATGTAAATTTATAGGTGATGGACAATCCATGATAGCTCATGTATTTTTACGATCAAATAAAGTTCCATAAGATGAAATGATGTCTTAGATCATGTACTCTTTTCTAAAATAAAGTAAATTTGGAAAATTTTCCATTTAATTTATGGTGTCAAATGCTACATTACTATCTTCAAATGTTGGACATGTTCTTCTTCAAAATTTGAAAATATCAAAATATCATATAGAAATACTAATTTTTTATCCATGTAATCTTTGAACACAATATTCGTTAGATTCATGAATGTTGTTGAATCATTAATGAGTCAAAAGTTAAGGACTATGAACTCATAATGCCCATAATGAATTTTGAAAGTAATTTTTATAATTCACCCTCTTGGATTATCAATTGGAGATAAATTGATCTTAAGTCAATTTTTTAAAAGATTGTTTCGCCTTGAATTTGATCAAAGAGATCATTAATGCATATAAATGGATATCTATTTTTTAGTGTTGTTTTATTAAGCATCCTATAATCAATGCATAGCCCAAGTGGGCCATCCTTATTTTTGACACAAAAAACTTATTCACCCGAATAAGACACCCTTAAATGGAGAATACCCTTAGCTAAAAGTTCATATAATTATCCCTTCAATTCATAAAACACATTTATTATCATTTGATAAGGGGATTTTAAATTTGGTTCAGATCTAGGTATGATGTTAATAAATAAATAAAATTATCTTCTAGGTGGTAGTATTAGTTATCCATTAGGAAAAATATAATTTAAATCATAAAGGAATGGGTAATCCTCTATTACAGGTTCATGTTATTCTTGTACTTCATTGGTGTAGTGTACTGCAAACATGATGTACCCTTTCATTTTGGATTTTTTCAATTATATTGCATAAAATTACATTAGGCTAATGTATCTCTTGACTTATTAAACTATTATATAGTATCCTTTGTCATCTAGACATGAAATAGGTTTAGAGAAGTAATCAAATTTATATTGATGTTTCCTTAGCCAATTTACCCCAAGTATAACATCATAATATAATAGAGCTAACACATACATATTTAATATAGAATGAAACCTATAATTTTTAATTTAGCTTAAAATATACATTGCTCTACCTTTTTCACTGCTCAATTTACATATTATACTAACCAATAACTTAACATAAAATCAGCTTTATTATTTATTTTATTTAGAATCTCAAGAGATATAAAACATTCAGATGTTCTTATATCAATAAGTATAAAAATTACACAACCAAAGAGTTTAATTATTGCATCCATAGGTGTGACTTAAATTTTGGCTTATAGTTATCCACCATCACATGTAACCCTCACCATAAAACCTATTTCTGACTTGATAAGGGTGATTTATTCTGGACACCCATTTTTTATGAAAGAAATGATTGTCATAGTGATCACCACCACATGTAAATCATCCTCCTACTAGGCCTTTCTTCTCTTAGGTCTTACCCACACTATTAAAATTTAAACTATTATTTTTACTACCATTCCAACCTTTAGGTCCATTATTACATTAAATTACATCTATAACATGCATTTATAAAATATTTTTAATCGTCTCCCTTGTATGGTTTATTTGTTGGTTGTTTGTATCTTTTTCTATTATAAATCAACTCCATTATGACTTAGAATGTTCTCAATGACATGAACCTAATATTATACATTAAAATATAATGTTTCATTATAATGCATGTCCTCTATAAGTGAATCTTGATTTATTGGACACATTTTAGTCCTCATAAATATTAATTTGATATTGTCAACAATTAGTGCCTTTTCAAAGGATTATCTACTAATTTAGGTCAATTCTATCTCATAATATCTAAATTTTGATACTTTACAATCTATTAAGTTATTTCACTCTTGAAATGTGGCTTTAATGTAAAAAAAATATTAACATCAAGTGGTTAAAACTTGTGTGATATATGGGTTGGTAATGTAAAATAGTCAATCCCTAATGATTTTGCCTTTTGGATTGTCATCAAATCCACCTAGCTACCATGGCCATAAAAATTCAACAAATTTTGGTTAGTTGGTGAAATATCACTTTTAATCGATATGGAAAAGTGGTGAAACCAATATAAAATTATTTTTATCATCTAAAAATGAGATTAAGTATCCATATATTTACCTGGTTTATGACCAACTATGTAGTTTTTCAACTGCTTCTTTCCCTTAGAAAAAACCTAGAATTATCTGGCCAATAACTATTAGTGTAGTTTTTTATTTTTCCCTATTATTTAATTAGGGAAATTTTATTTCTTGTGCTTACATGTATTTTTCCTACATTTATGGGATAGGCTATCTTATGTGGAGGAGTGTGTCATGGATGTGTCATAGGTGTCATAAGAATGTCATAAGTAACTCCCTTAATGGGAGTTACTTCTCTATTCTTAGCACCTTGTCACCACATTTCATGGAGGAGTTAAAGTCTATTCTTGGGTGCCTTGACCACCTTTTGTGGAGGAGTTACTTACTTGCTCTCCTATATGTATTCCTCACTTTGGCCATCTCATGTTAATCAGATTTTGGTTATCTCCATTTTGTCTTGTGCACTTTATCTTCTTGTGTAATTTTCAAATTGCTTTAGTATCTATGTGGTGTGCACTTCCTTCATCTCATGTGATCACATATCCATTGCATTCACATTATCTGAATTCTAGAAACAACTATGATATGGTATCAGAGCCACTCTAGTAATAGTGTGTCTGGTTATGCTATTCTGAAATTCTTACTTTGCTTTCTTAGTAGTTTTTTTTGTTTAACTCCATTGCATTTGAGTGCTTTGGTAGAATTTGTTTAAAAATCATGCAAATCCATATGGAAACTTGATTTAAAAAATTACTTCTGAGTTATAATTTGCCAAGACATCTTGTCTAGATCTATTGTGGCTTTAGCAAAGGCAGTAGAATTCCTTTTCTTTTGGTCATTCTGTAGGAAAAGACAAATCTCTGCACGTCTAGTTTCTGCTCTTAGATGCCACTTTCAGCTTGGGGCAGCTTTCTAAGAAGTGCTTCTGCATGTGGAAGACTCTAGTAAGGCAAAATGCAACTATACAGCTTCCAGTGCGTAGTCTTTGAGCAAGGCATTTTCTTCTATTGGGGCTAACTTACACTTTGCCTTGTCTGCACCATCTCTCCTTCTTAGGAGTGTACGCCTTATTCTTGTCCTTTTACAAGCCACGCAACAATCCTTCCTATGTCATTGTAATGCCTTTAGACTCAGCTAATCTCTTTCTATTTTCCACACCAAGCATCAACCGTATGACGTCCAGCATGTAGGTCTGTAGATTATTCTTTTTCCATTTTATGCCAGCAAATCAAAACTATTTTCTTAAAAATGGCCCTCCTTTTTTGGTTTTCAATGCCCCATTTGGTGGGCCCACCCTCTCTTTCTGATTGGTAAATATGATTTTAATATTTTTCTGATTTAAAATCAAATTTGAATTTAGCATTAAAAAAAAGCAGTTTAGAGTTTTTTTTTTTAAAAGAAAAAAAAACTTGTATCTTCAACTCACGAAGACGAAGGGTGAGGCCCGAGTTAGCAGGAGGCTAATTGCCCCTCAAAAATACCTCCTTTGTATTCCTTGCTTCGTGATAAATCTAAGAAGTGGCTGGAAGGCCACTTTCTCTCTCAAAACAGGCATTCTTTTAATGTTTTAGTGTTTTTTTTTGCAAAAACACTAGTTTATAGGAAAATTGAACCTTTAATATCTTGCAAACAGTAGCTTGGATTTTGGTGACATTTTTTGCAAAAGTGTTTGTAATTCAGTTCTCCATAGTGTAGGATTGTTATTTGTCAAAAATTCACTAGTTTATAAAGTGCCTAAAATTTGGGTCTCCCAAGACGCATTTTTGACTGAGTCCGACATCCTGTTTGCTTAAGTCTTGCACTGATTGCTCTAAGACACATTCTTAGTTGAGCCCAAAATATTTTGAGTGGGAACTTACATATTTGGTGAGGGCTCAATATTTTGGGGGGGGGTGTGATTGCTTTTCACAACTTGAAAATCTTTACTTCCATTCTCCTTTCTACATAATTTCACAACTTGTAATCAACACAACTTCACCTAAATTCAGCTTAAAATGGATTATTTTCAACTTAAACCCCTAACACCCTTCAACTATCATGAATGTAAGGTTAAAATGTCAATCATTATTAGAATAAAAGGGTTGTATAGGATCACCGTGGGTACTGAAGTAGAACCCAACACTGATGCTGAAAAGGTCAAGTGGTACAACCGTAGTGATGAAGCCTATGGATTAATGAGATTGTATATGTCTCCAGAACTTCTCTTCCATCTATAAACCTCCAAGACTCCCAAATACATATGGGACACCTTAGAACTCTTATTTGGGAAGCTTGATGAGATGAGAGGACATGAGCTTGAAAATGAACTCATAAGTCTAAGTCCTAACAACTTTGACAACCTATAGGACTTCTTCACTAAGTTTAAGGCCCTTAGATTACAATTGAAAGAATGTGGGATAGAGAATAAAGATGATCAACTCATTCTTTCTATTCTCATAAAGTTAGGTTCAAGCTATTCAGTCTTTGTCTCCACTTTCCATGCCACAAAAAGTGCCCTTGGCACTACATGAAAAATGCCTTCTTTGGATTCATTCATTGCCGACTTGAATAGGGAGCAAGATAAGCTAATTTAAATGGGAAAAATGAAGTCCACTCAACCCCAAGATTTGATATCTGTAAATGGTAAGGATAAGACTTCAACAAAGGAGAAGAAGAAAAAGAACAAGGACCAGGAGAAGAAGAAAGAAAACAATGATCCTACAAAAAACAACAATGAGTCTTCCCCCTCCAATGCTAAACCTAAGAAGGAGAAGGTTAAGTGTGCCAATTGTAAAAATATAGGGCATGATGAACACAAATTCATGAAGAAACAAATAAATCACCTAACTCATCTTCTAGAGAAGCACAACATAGGTGTTCCTGAGTCCATCAAGCAGAATTCATCTACCCAAGATTCTAGCAAGGCAAAAGGCAAGGTTAAGGAGAAAGAAAAGGGCAAGGCCCTTATAGCTACTACAACATCTACATCATCATGGGTCATTGATTCAGGTGCTTCTCACCACATGGGCTCTTCACTAGTTGAGTTTTCATCTTGAGAGCCTTGTAACATGACTTTAATTAGTTTGGGTGATGACACACCAGTTTCTATTGTAGGGAGAGGGTCAATTGAAATGGAAGGAGGAACATTCAATAATGTTTTAAGTGTTCCTTCTCTTTCAATCAATCTCCTATCAGTGTACCAAATCACTCACATTGGTCAGGGCATGAGAGTTGAGTTTTCACCAGATTTAGTGGCTATTAGGGAGTTGCATAGTGATACTATAGTGGCAGTGGGTAGGGTAGATCACAAATCAAGGTTATACACCTTCTCACATTTTGCACTAGATTCTTCTCCAACAACATTGCTGACTCATTCAAATGGAGTTAGCAAATTATGGCATGAGTGGTTTGGCCACCTTAATTACCACTACCTTGAGCAACTTTGCAAAAATGACATGGTCATTGACTTGCCTCGTGTCTAATTCTCAAAATGACTTTTCAAGGGGTACTCCCTTGGGAATCATCCCAAAGCAAAATTTGACAAAGGCAAAGCTTGGAGGGCTTCATAACCTTTGGAGTTAGTCCACAGTGATGTATCAGGACCCTTTTCTAAACCATCTTTCACAAGGGCCAAGTACATCCTCACTTTCATTGATGATTTCTCTAGGTACACTTGGATATATTTTCTCAAACAAAACTCTGAAGTGTTTGAAAATTTTCTAGACTTCAAGGCTCTTGTTGAGAAATAGAGTGAAAAATCCATCAAAGTTCTTCGAACTGATAATGGAGGGGAGTATGCCAACATCAAGTTTGAGTAGTTTTACACCACAGAGGGGATTGATTTGCAGCACACAGTCACTTATAGTCCTTCACAGAATGGGGTTATAGAATGCAAAAATAGGTTTTTAAAAGAGATGGGTAGCTATATGATTCACTCCAAATCCTTAGCACCACAGTACTAGGCCAAAGCCATCAATTGTGCTTGCTACATTCAAAATAGGGTTCCTCGCAATGCTTTGAAAGGGATAACGCCCTTTTAAGCTTGGCATACAAGGAAACATGATGTTGAGTACCTTAGGGTTTTCAGATCTCCAGCCATGGCCCACATTCCAAAGAAGAAACACAAAGCTATGGAATGTTAGTCCAAGCCTTACATATTTAAAGGATATTCATATGGTATTAAGGGGTATCGCCTTATAGATCCAATCACTCATGATTTGTTCATCGAGAGAAGTGTCCATTTTTAGGAGAGTCCTAGAGACTCAACACTTGGCACTTCTTCTCCCTCATCAGATCTACTTCTTCATGATGATTCCTCATCAGATTTAGATCATCCATAATAAGTTCTTAACCCATAGACGTCTTCTTCTTCTTTGAGTTTAGACAGTGAGGATAGTGATGCAGAGTCATCCACCTCTAGTCAGTTAGAGGATGAGGAGTTAACACTTGACTCACCCACTTTTAGGCCACTTTAGGCCAGACAGACACTTGAGAGTGCTAGCACTTGGGTAGGAGATCCCACATATGACAAACATACTAGGGGGGATTTTTAGAGAGATCCACATGCCTTCTTTGCTTCAGTTTTAGATCCACAAACTTTTTGAGAGGCATCGGGGGTACCTAAGTGGGATAGTGCTATGGAGGAAGAATATTCTTGCTTAATGAAAAATCACAGTTGGGATTTGACTTCACTTCCTAAGGGAAGAAATATGGTTTAATGTAGGTGGATATATCAGACCAAGTTTATTACAAATGGGTCGATTGATAAGTACAAGGCACGACTGGTCGCCAAGGGTTTCTCACATGTGGCAGGCATTGACTACTCAGATACCTTTGTACCCATTGCAAAGATGACTTCTATCCAACTCACCTTGGCTATTGTCATAACACATGGTTGGATGTGCACTAGATGGATGTGAAGAGTGCCTTTCTTCACAGAGACCTAGAGGAGGAGATCTACATGGAGCAACTGCCAAGATTTGTTTAGGATTCTTCCTTAGTATGTAGACTTAGGAAATATATCTATGGCCTCAAACAAGCCCCTTAGGCTTGGTATGCCAAGATGGATTCCTTCCTTCTCATAGTGGGTTTCACTAGGTGCCATTCTGATCCCAATGTCTACTTCTTGTGGCAGGATGATTTGCTCCTAATTTTGGTTCTATATGTTGATGACCTTTTGATCACCAGGAGTTCTTCATCAGCTATTGTAGTAGTGAAGGCATATCTCTAGGATAGATTTGACATGACAAACTTAGGTTTGTTTCACTACTTCCTTGGCATCAAGATCTCATAGTCAGATTTAGGGATTTCTCTTACACAGCCTAAGTATGATCTTGACTTATTGGCTCAGTTTCACATGGCTGATTGCAAGCCATCTCTGACTCCCTTTCTATCAGGAGTCAAGCTTGAGGCTGACTATTCTTCACCATTGGTTGATGCTATTCGGTATCGATAACTTGTTGGTAATCTAATCTACTTGACTCACACCAAGCCTGACATATCATATATAGTGGGACTTGTCTCCAGATTTATGCAGGAACCTCATGAGTTGCTTTGGAAAGTAGCTAAGAGGATCTTGCATTACATACAAGGTTCATATAGATACAGGATTCATTACATATTTGGCATAGAGGTTGACTTGGTTGCATATACAAATTCAAACTGGGCTAGTGATTCATAGACTCACAAGTCCACTTTTGGTTACAGTTTCTCTCTAGGTTATGGTCCTATCAGTTGGTCTAGAAATAAGCAAAATGTTATTGCTATATCATCCATAGAGGTAGAGTACAAGGGAGCTATTAATGTAGCTACTAAGGCTATTTGGCTTCAAGGGATTCTTTCTATGTTTAACATTCCTATTAGGTAGCCCACCATCATTTATTATAACAACCAGAGTACCATTCAAATTTTTAGGAATCCAGTTCAGCACCAGTGGACCAAGCACATAAAGATTCAAATGCATTTCATTCGGGAGCTTATTCATAGTCAGGTCATTGACTTGATATTTTTCCAGTATTTAGAGTAGGTTTCAGACATCTTCACCAAACCTTTCACTGAGAGCAAGTTCATTCATCTATGAGCTCTTCTTTGGGTGCAATCCCCATCTGTAGCAGCATCATCTTCAAGGGGAGCCACTAGCCTCTTCTTTCTTTTATGTCTCTCTTTTGGGGGGGGGAGTTTTTTTCTTACGAGTTTTATCCTTTTCTCTATCTTATGGGATATTGAATTTATACATGGGTACCTCATCAGGCCTAGTTATTGGGACCCATTTTATATTTCCACACTGCCCACCTAAGTTATGCTTATGGGGGGTATTAGTGTAATTTTTTATTTTTCCCTATTTTTTAATTAGGGAAATTGTATTTTTTGTGCTTACATGGAGTTTTCCTACATTTGTGGGATATGATAGCTTATGTGGAGGTGTGTGTCATAAATGTGTCATAGGTGTCATAAGAATGTCATAAGTAACTCCCTTGATGGGAGTTACTTCTCTATTCTTAGCACCTTGTCACCACCTTTCATGGAGGAGTTATAGTCTATTCTTGGGGTGCCTTGACCACTTTTTGTGGAGGAGTTACTTACGTGCTCTCCTATATGTATTCCTCACTTTGGCTATCTCATGTTAATCAAATTTTGGTTTTCTCCATTTTGTCTTGTGTAATTTATCTTCTTGTGTAATTTTCAAATTGCTTTAGCATCTATGTGGTGTGCACTTGCTTCATCTCGTGTGATCACGTCTCCATTGCATTTGTATTATCCAGATTCTAGCAATAACTCTGATAATAACATCAATAAAACATAAAATCTTTATCCACTACCTACTTTTTGTTATGATGCATTAATCACTTCTACTCCCCATTTTGGATTGAACTCACATGCCTTTATTTTGGCCCACTTATAGACTAGTCTCATCATAGTTTTGAATTTTTCTAGAACCATAAAATTAGCACCATAAGATCTTACTAGTGTGTCATAAAATAAAACCATAACATTAGGTCATATATTGATTGTTATATCTTTGTTAATACCTTTTGTTATTCTCAAAGTGAGTTTATAATGTCACTATTAGGTAACTTGGTTGTACCCTTGCTGAGGAAGACTATTCACATCCACCTCAGACCTAGACTAACAATGGATTGATGTATAGGCTGTGGGCTACCTAAGATGTAGGTTAAACCTATAGTTTTGATGGGGATATCTCCCCTAATTTTTCACTTAAAATCTCTCTAATACCTAATCTTGTTGTAATGAAAAGGGAAAAGAGATGAAAATTGATAAAAGAACCTACACTAAAGTGGTGATGCACCAATGATTAAAGATCCTCTCTAAGTCTATCTCTTAAACACACTAATTAACTTGATGAATTATATAACTAATCATACCTCTTTATAATTTTTTAATCATGAATGTTTTAAATTAAGGCTAAGTGATAGTTTTTCAACTTGAAGGTGACACTTCAAGAACACCTCTACTTGCCATCACTTCATACAACCTACATAGAATAATAACATGAAGTTAGGTGAATAAAAAGACCTATAGATGATAAAATCATTCATACATTATAAAAATCAACTCTCATAAAACACACTAGAATTTAATAAGAAATTTTCAAGTATTCTTCTATTGATTCAAAAGAGTATAAGGTAATTTTGGTAGAGCTTTGCTACACCCAATTGAGGGATGATATAACAAGAGATTAATGCTTGTTTAATACAATTTCAAAGAGAGAAGAGATAATATTCTAAATGTAGGAGAGGCCATGAATGAGGCTAAGGGAGAATAAGGCATTTAAAATAGGCATATTCATCCCTCTCATGCATTGACACTTATTCAATAAGTCCACCTTGGCATGGAGATGAGGTGTATATGTTGTAACTCCTCTATTTGAATTTATGTATGTCTTGACCATTCTTAAAATAGACCAATATTCCCTCTAATGGCAATTACATAACACAAATGGGGTATGGATAGGCCTCTAAGGGGCATTGAGTATCATTTCCTTTAGTGTGCATGTATACTTGTCCTTAAAAATACATATACCCTATCATAATCAAGGTTATTCATTAATGATATGATGTTAATTTTATTCCCACTAAAGCCTTCCATATGTAAGTTAAGTAGGCCTATTTACAAGTTCTTCATTTTTTGCATACCCACTATTTGAATGATTAAGGTAGATGAATCAAGACTTCAAAACATCTGAGAGGAATTGAAATCTCCTTAATCAACTCCCTACATCAACACTTGTCTTTTCTCAACTATATTACACCTAAAAATACATTTACCTTACTAGATTAGGCTTCTTAGACTAGTTCTATAGAATACCTATTTAGAATGAGATAATAGAGATACTCTTAGGTACATTCATGCATAATTCCAATCTTGGATAAGTATAATAATCCTTGAAATTACCTTTCCTAAAGTTTGGAACTCTTGGTTAGGATATACAACACATTTTATACCCAAAAACCCTACAAACTTGAACTTTTAAGAGGTGTCCATATAGCCTCCATACCATCAAGTGCCATGGACATGAGCCCCTCAGAGCTAGAAATATGTCCTAGGTGTTGGTCAAGTAATTACTTAGGGTTTGGATGTAATTTTCACTAAACCTTTCTAATAAAGTTCTTATTAGGGTTTAATGAGGGTTCAAGATTACTTAGAATTCTTATGGATGGTTCACAGAAACCAGGGCTTGAATCTCTAAAGTAATTATACCAAATGCATGCTAATAAAACTCACCACATTCCCTAAAATGTTGGGATCCCCATACATAGAATCCAAGTTATAGTGATAATTTTAAGATCATCTTTATGGGAGACCCATTTAATTTTAAAACTCCTTTCTCATTGGGTTCATACTCGTGCTCTAGATAATTAGGTATGGATTTTAACATTACTAGGGTAGAAGCACTACTATCTATCATATAAGTGTGGGAAAGACAATATCCTATTATGAATGATAATTATAATAGAGGTGGCTTAACTACCTTGAGAGCTTGGATTTCATTAGGTTGAATATCATTAACATAAACTAAACTCGCCTTATCAACTTGATTGTTCATGAGAGAAAGCTTGGAGAGATTTTGTTGAAGAAGATATTTATACATTGGAATGAGTAGAGCATCCCACATAGGAATGCTAACATTATAATTCTTCATGTAGTCTATAATAATGTAGGGAGAATTGTCATTCTTGGTTTACAACTTGGAAGTAGAGGCATCACTTATGACTTGTGTAACTTATGGAATGAAGGGACTCTTCTACTTCTAACCATGTGTCTACTATGTTAGAGATGTTTTATTGATTGTACTTTGAGTGATAGGTTGATGAATTACTTGGTAATGTGTTTTAGTGGCCTTATAATACCCTAAGTTATCATCAATCATTATCCGTTTAGCCCTTGTGTGGGATACAAATGAATCTTATGATTTGAGAACATTCTACCCCAAGTTTGATACCACTCACTCAAAAGTGTGTTCACCTTAATAAAAATATTGAAAAGGTTGTCTCAGGAGGTGATTTAATCATATTACCTCCTTGTTGGCTTGGAACTTCAACTAATGTCATGATAGGCATATCACTATAAGGCAAAAGAGGACCTTGTTGTGGAGGCATGGTGTCATATGCTTGAAATGTAGGACCCTACTGCATATAATAATTTTGACATGTTTCCCCACTTGTAGACATCACCATATGATTTTATTACCCCCATAGATTAGACCATTGGCCTTCTTGTGCAAGGTTATTATGTGTTGGCACCAATGCCTTTAAACTAATACCAATATTGGTATTGTAACTGTTGTAAGGTTTGGACTATGTGATCTGCCCTTGTCCTTATTGGCTAGGTGGATAAGGGGGTCTATTATATGGGTAAGATGGGTATAGATCCTGATAAGGGGATTGATAGAGTCTATAATAGGTATGATGTTGCCTCTCTAAGGCTACCAGTATATTTTTTTGAGATTTAAGTAACCCCTCAATCTTACTAAGCCTATCTACTAGGCTGCCATCAGATTGGTCTTGATTGTTTAGAGCTATAAATGGAGTAATGGTGTGGGTAATAGGTTGGATATTTGTAAATAGGAGTATGTGGGGCCTAGGATTTAGTTTTCCTACTTAAATTAAGTAGTTTTTTGCTCTTATATATATTTTATATGCCTTTGGAAATGTGGTCCCACCCATGGAATGTATCATTACAACAACATAAGAATTCAAGGTGCTTAGATAATATAGGAAGGCATAATTATGTGTAGGCTTGATAATGACAAAGATTCTATCCCAAGTTTTTTTAAATCTATAATTAAAGTCAACCATGGATTCCTAGGGTGCCCTCTTGATTGAGGTGAGTTACTCAACTAATGAAAGATGATCACTTCTATCTTCAAAATTATTAAAAATAAACTCAAAAAAATTATCCCATTTGTTTATGGAGGTAGGAGTGAGATCCCTATACCACTGAAGAGATTTTCATCTTAAGGATATTACTAAGAGTCTCATTGCTACATTTTCTTGGGTGATGTTATGTATCGAGCATAATTTGTCTATATTAGCTATGTGTTCCACATGAGTTGTGGAGTTTTCCCCTATGAAATATGGCAAATGTTTCAATGTAAAAACTAGGATATCCTCAAATTGGTTAAGGTTTAAAGGGATGCCAACATTAAATGGGAAAAATGCTTGCATTTTAAGCCTCGCTAGTAGGATTAGAGGACTTATAGTAGGTTGTATATGGATAAAATTGGTAGAATTGGGAGACTTGGGAGAATTGGGGGGTGTAGGATTTGGGTTAAACCTAGGAACCCTATTTCTTCTTGCAATGTCCAATGATAAATCAACAAATTTAATCTGCTTTGATATCATTGGGTGTGTCATAACTATTAGGTAACTAGGTTGCACCCTTGCTAAGGAATATTGTTGACATCCACCTCAAACATAGATTAATATTGGATTGACATATAGGCTATGGGTTACCTAAGATGTAGGTAAAACTCTAGTTTCGATGAGGATATGTTCCCTAATTTGTCACTTAAAATCTCTTTAATACCTAATATTTTTTTAATTAAAATGTAAGAGAGATGAAAACTGATAAAAGAACCTATACTAAAGTGGTAATGTACCGATGATTAAATATCCTCTCTAAGTCTATCTTTTATATACACTAATGAAACTAATGAATATTAAAATTAATTATAAATATTTATAATGTTATAATCATGAGTGTTTCATATTAATTTTAAGTGAGAGTTCTAAAATTGAAGGATAAGGACCTAGATCTACACAAGACACTATTGGCTTATGACACTTCAAGAACACCTCTACTTGCCAACACTTCATACAACTTGCATAGACTAATAACATAAAGTTAGTTACATGAAAGGACCTAAATATGACAACATAATTCATACATTATTCAAATTAACTCTCATGAATCACACTAATATTTAACAAGAAATTTTTAAGTATTCTTCTATTGATTCAAAGGAGTACAAGGTAATTTTGGTAGAAATTTTCTACACCCAAATAAGGGATGAAAAAACAAGATCTTAATGCCTACTTAAATATAATTTTTAAGAGAGAAGAGAGAATATTATAAGAATAATAGAGGCCATGAATGAGGCTAATGTGGTGTATGGTAGTTATAACAGGCATATTCATCCCTCTCATGTATTGACACTTCTCCAATGAGTCCACCTTGGAATTGAGATGAGGTGTGGAGGTTTTAACTCCTCTATTTGAATTTATGTATGTCTTTAACATGATAAAAATATCCAAATATTACATCTAATTGTAGTTACATAATTCAAATGGGGTGTGGATAGGCCTCCAAGGGGCATTGAGCATCCTCTCCTTCAATGTGCATATAGACTTATCCTTGAAATTGCCTCTACCCTACCATAATGGTCTTCAATTTAAGATATGATCACCTGGATGAAAATTAATAATGCCTCAAGGTGATTCATCAATTATATAATGGTTTTCCATACCCACTAGATCCTTCCATCTACAAGTTAAGTAGGCCTATTTACAAGTTATTTATTTTCTACATACACACTATTTGAATGATTAAGGTAGTTGAATCAAGACTTCAAAACATTTGAGAGGAGTTCAAATGTCCTTCATAAACTCCTTACATCAATACTTAGGCCTTTTTCTCAACTATCTTCCACTTAAAAATACATTGACCTTGCTATACTAAGCTTCTCAAACTAGTTCCATAGACTGGCTACTTAGAATTAGATAGTAAAGATATTTGTAGGCACTTTCATGCATAATTATAGTCTTGTAAAAATATAATAAGACTTGAATTAACTTTCCCATAGTTTATAACTCCTAGTTAGGATATGAAACACATTTTATACCCAAAACCTTGATATCTTGCACTTTCAAGAGGTATCTATATAGCCTCCATACCATCATGTGCCATTGACATGAGCACCTTAGAGCTGGAAACATGTCTTAGGTGTTGGTCAAGTAATTCCTGAGGGTTTGGATCCACTTTTCACTAAAAAATTTTAGTAGAGTTTATATTAGGTTTTAATGAGTTTTAAGAGTACTTGGGGTTCTCAGGGATGGTTCATAGAGACCAAAGATTGAATATATAAACCAATTGTACAAAAATCATGCCAATAGACCTCCCCACCTTCACTAAAGTGTTAGGCTCGCCATGCATAGCATCTAAGATGTGGTGAGAATTTTAAGATGTTATTTGTGGGAGAAACATGACTTTTGAGTACGCAAGTAATATGGCCAATTGTATAGGTTTTCCTAGCATTCAAAGTGAATAGGATGTGTCTCAAAATCATGATGGCCCTCCCTTAAAGGTATGAAGTGTTCTTGATACTCAATTGGCTCTTTGTTTCATCTTATTTTGGCACTACCCTAATGAGGGTTTTATACTAGTATATTTATACACATGAACCTTGAACATTGACATAATCTTTAGAGTTTTAAGGCACTTTTACATTATATACAACTTGAACATTACCTTAGAGATCTTATGGAGTAACACCATTGTCCTAATTATGCTATTTGAATTTCTTCAAAATCACATAGTCATCTATCTCAACACTTGTGCTTATATACTTGATGAACTAGTCATGGAGGTCACTTTGATGAATACTAGAGGACTTGTTTAGATTATTCGGGACTAATTTTCCCTCCTTTACTTCATTGTGTACACAAACACTCCCCATCTCTTTGATCTTCATATCAAAATAACACTCTTAGGCTTATTATGTATAGTTTGAATCTTGTAGATGCCAACTAGTGAGTCATTGTGATGCTTAGGAGACTTGAGGAGACCTTAAAGTTCATTTCATGGTCAAACCAATTCATCTAGATGGGGTTTAAGTCCAAAATCCACTATTAGATCACTTATAGGGTTTATACAAGGTTTAAGACATCTAACATCTTGGCGATGGTTCATAGCACATGGATATACAAACCAATAAAAATGACCATGAAATTATAGTTTATTTACCTCCTCATCTTTCTTGGATATCTTGGAGTCCCATGCAAAGGGTGTGTGGAGATAGGAATGTTGGAAGGTAGCACTTGGGTTGTTTGTAGACCAATTATGATTAGTTATTTTCTTAAGGATCATTAATAAAGGTTAGCCACCCAATTCAAAACAATATTTCATGATTATTTTTTCCATAGGGAGACTTAAATTTCCCTAAGACTTTTGACCTTGAGCATATTTGTGATAAAGTGTGTGAACACCTGAAGTTGGGCTTTGAGTTGACTATGTGTAGGGTTGAGTATTTTGAGTAAGGTTTTAAAGTCACTTTTCCACTTACCTCACTTATTTAAACTTTAAACCTCCTTATCAGGGTATTAAAAATCTTCATACACCCCTCATTAACCATCCAACCTATTTTAAGAGCTTGTATGAACCTTAAGATGGTAGTAATATGTTTATGAGCAGGTGTGTGTGCTTGTATGTATTAATCTATCTCCAAGGGCACCTGATGTAACTTTGAATGATAACCCATTTATTGGTGGATGAGGACCTTAACCATAATTTAAATTTTTTTTAAGACCATTTTTGGACTCCAGTATGCCTGCAAACCCTTCAAAGCATGATCTCACTCATTTATCCCCAATACTGATTGTCATAGAGAGGGCTTGGTTTGAGATAAAATAGTGGGTATACCCACTATTTTTATAGACCAAATGGAGATATGAGTGAATTTAAATATTAATTATAACCATTCATACTAATTTTGAAGGCTTATTCATGCCTATAGAGGACCCAAACCATCATTTTGGCTCGGATTAGTAGTGAACTACTTGTTGACTATGTGTTTAAGCATGAAAATTCAAAGTATGGTCCTCTCCATTATTCCTTAAGGTGTTAATTAAGTATCCACCATGTGCCTCAAGGATAGGATAATTCTTATATTATTATTTTCCAATGTTTCTTTCCTTGCATACCACCCCTTTTCTCAAGTTTAGGGCTTGTGCTTATGAAGGCCTATGTGTTCTCAAGACTGTGTTGATGTTATTTTTCCTTCTTATATGTGATTACCATTAATATTGAAATATCTTTTAGCATAAACCATACTCATCCTTTTATTATTTTTACCTTTTTACCATAAGCAAATTATGGTTCTTAATATGTATCAACTATATTTTAGGTATACACTCATACATTCTCACTGTGTACAAGGTCTGAGTAGCATGTTTTTATGAGAGAAGAGTGGTATAAAACTTCTAAAACTCTAGTAGAACATACCTATTATTATAATATTAGTATTCATGAATTTTAATGGTATACATAGTTCCATTTAGAGACTCTAATATAATAGGTTTAAAAGGACTGTCTGTAGGTGGCTATTTACCTCCTCAGTTAGGTATATGACCATGTAGATCTAATATTCCATGGTTTCATTGCTCTTGGGGGTTCTAATGGAGTATTAAGGTCTATTAGCATAATATAAACTTGGAGTGAAGGGTGAATGAATGGATTAGGGTGATAGTGGAGAGATATAGAGTGTGGGACATAAAAATGGGGTTGACATAGTATGAATGGTAGTGGAAACCATGTTAAATGATAGAGGTATGAAAATTGAGTAAGATGAAGTGTGGTAACACTTCCTTGACAAATATAATGAATATTTCAGACCCTCACACATGTACCTAATAAAATATGGAACTTTGGAGGTAGAAATGAAGTATATACAACCAAAATATGGAACCTAAGAATCTTTGAGGAACCTTAATATTTGTAAAAATGCTTAAACTCTACTAAAACTAACTATGTGGTTATAGGAGCAAGGAGGTGGTTTTTAGGTCTATGAGGCCATCAGGGAGGTTTTAAAGTTTATAATAAGGATATGATGGAAACCCACCATAACTTCAACACTCTATTTCTGTGTTTTTGAGTTGTATTAGAAGGCTCTATAGATGCCATTAAACCACACACAATGTTAACCACATAATGGACCTCAAGTATATATAATAACTTTCTTCTTGGAGATCCTTTAATATGACAAGAGGATATTAGACCTCCAAGTTGAACAAGGAGGCATGAGGAAACATGAAAGACTCCATCAACTCTTCAACTCAACCCACAACTTTTGATGAAGACATTCAACCTCTACCTATTATATAGACCTACATGCAGATTGCACATTGTGCCATTATTAAAGGTTTTTTTATTATATGATCTTAGAAATTTTATTCAAGTAATACAAATAATATGATAGGATCCTTCAAGACTTGAGGAAATAACATCAATCATTGGTTTGAGTAGGCAAGTCAAGAATCTATGAAAATTGCTCTATCTAACTTGGCCTATGCAGATAAGGGTGGCATAAAGATTCATTAAGTTCTTAAGGAATGTTATTATATCTCATGAAACTAATTCCAAAACAAATACCCATGGGTGGAAGATGATTGAGTGTACTTCCCTTGGTTAGGAGCTTGGGCCTCCACTCTCTCTCCTCTATATGGTCTGAGTGTAAACCTAAGGATCTCTCTAAGATCTTCAATGAGATTAAGGGGAAGATATGATGGTTTTAATTTTTTTTTCACTAAAATAACTTGCTTTATATCCCACTTTCCATTAGTGAATTAACTCTGCAAATATCTAACTCCACTTGAGCCAATTCATACTATATGGATCCATACCATTTGAGAAACCTCTATAACTTGTAATTTCTCTACATTTCTTCTTGTTTCAGACCAAAAGACATCATTATTAGGTGTTATAGAGGGAAAATAGGGATCATGTGCATTTTGAACCTGATGGTATGAACTAGGGGAGCTCAAAAGTCACTATTTAGCATATATGGGGCCCATTAGGGAAGATTTAGGTGTTGACCATGATTGTATTGGACTCAATGAGGTATGGAACAATCTATTAATAGCTTGATAATGATTATGAGGTCTATTGAAGGCATGTGAGGTTACTTAGTGGTATATTAAGGTCAAATTAGGTATTATTATGACTAAAAACATTGACTTTGACACACATATATGATCTTAAAGAGGCATATCAACTGAACATCATGTCAATATCTTATGAAAAAATCTTTATGGCCTATTAGAGACTTCAAATTGACCCTAAGACACTTTTCATGATGTTATTTGAAATTGAAAGATGAACATACCTTATGTGATTGAGAAAAACAAAGGCGTTTATGAGTCTTCATTAGACTACCTTCTTAATTTACCTTTGTCATGCCATTTTTCAGCTATTAGAACTCCATCAAAGTGACCTAGGGTCATTACACATGGTTAATCACCATGACAACACTTAATTTAAGTTATAAATGAGATATGAATATTGACAATGCAAAGTTATATCATGAAAAAATAGTGAATTGCTTGAACACCCTCCAAAATCATAAGATAAATACAACCATAATACTAATGATGGATTAGAGTTCAAGGACATTAGGTTGACCTCTTTTTAGGTCTAGGACTAGAAATGGTCAATAGACACTTTTTGAAGCTTTTCCACCAAAATTTACTTTGAATACCATAGTTGAATGGGTTGACCCTTGTTCGGAATATTTATGCAACTTATGCCTTTAAATTTATTATTTAAAGGCCATGTCCAACTTTAGACATCTCCTTGCAACATTTCATTATCTTGAGCTCCTCATCTTCATGCATAATTTTTGGATAGCCTATTTTCTTATCAATAGTTTTTCCATTCAACCAAGTAGTCAATATGAATATAATAATATATTGTTTCTTTCTTTTATATTTGGTTGATCATCCATAATATTCAATATCCTTCATGACACAATTTATTTTATCTTTTGTCCATTTTTATGGTAGTGATGTTTTCTTGGCTACAACACCCCCTCTCACTTAAACTATAGATTTAACTTGTTTTGAATTAGGCATGTTGTCATCTTATTTAATATCTTCATCATCTATAAATCTTTTGCCTCTCTTATGGGAAAGCATTGTTGTATTCAACTTATTTATATCATGTATGATCCTTATTTGGGCAAATTGGCATGTGGCATGCAAAAAAAAAATGTGTAATAGATTGGACTATGTCAGTAAATTTAAAGTGAAACATATCAAATTCATATTGAATGGTGATTAAACTACAATGTGAACTTATTTAATTCACCATTCACATTCATAATTATGTACAATGAGAATTCTTGAAAATACACACTAAATGAATGTGAATGGTGAATGGAATCAAGGAATTCAATAAGGACCATGTTTAATAATTCCTAATATGTGTGTGTGTGTGTGTGTGTGTGTGTGTGTGTGTGTGTGTGTGTGTGTGTGTGTGTGTATGTATATATTTATTATATATACATAAATAAATATATATATATATATATATAGATACATATATATATATATGTGTGTGTGTGTGTGTATATATGTATGTATATATATATATATATATATATATATATATATATATATATATATATATATATATATATATATATATATATATATATATATATATATATATATGTATGTATGTATGTATGTATGTATATATATATATATACATACATACATATATATATATATATGTGTGTGTGTGTGTGTGTGTGTGTGTGTGTGTGTGTGTGTGTATGTATGTATGTATATATATACATAAATATATATATATAGATACATATATATATACATACATACATATATATATATATATATATATATCTGTGTGTGTGTGTGTACATATATATATATGTTTGTGTGTGTGTGTGTATATATATCTATATACAGATATATATATATATATATATACACACATATATACATACATATATATACATACATACATACATATACATACACACACACACACACACACACACACACACACACACACACACACACACACACACACACACACACACACACACACACACACAATCAAATTTTAGATAGAAATACAATTTTACCTATATGCTACATATTTGAAAAAAGTATGAGGAATTTAGAATAGGTCAACAAATAATATGAATGCTTAATTGGAAGTTTAGAAACCAATAATATAATTTTTTTTGAATGATTTGGATAATGTAATAATGAAAAGTATAAATTGTTAATGTTTAAAAATATTTTTAATCTTTAAAAATAAGGAATATATTTATCAATAATGAGAATCATCCATTAATAATATTTTCAATTTATTCATCTATTATGAGAAACAATAATCAAAAATATTTTCAATAAGGAATAATTGGATTATTTATGATCTAAAGTTATTATTTTAGTTTATTTTATGTTTTTTAGTGAGAATTGGTTCATGGGAATTGGTTGGATCTTGTAAACACTAAAATATTTATTATTTATAAACAATCTCATCTTAAAATAATACATTTTAAATTATGTGAAATGCCCTCTTCACAATGTAATTTATGAATTATTCTCATGGTATAGGGGCCAAAAGTGGTATTAGAGCCATGTATAAGGTGAAAATAAGATTGATACAAGGAGATAATTTTTTTTAAAAAAATAGAGTGGTTATGCACACAGGAGAGATTATGTAGGTGAAAAATATTAAATAACAATAAATCTTTTTTAATAATCTACCAATAAACCAGATCATTGGATAAGATGGTGACTCATCATTGCCACCAATAAATGTTACAATTTTATTTGACCAAAGTATTACTTAATTTTAAATATAATGCACTTACTATAGTAGTTTGATTTGAATCTACCCTTGAGACAAGTTGAGCATAGCACATTCTACACTATTAGTTAGATATAACCAATTTTTTGAATGCTATTCACCTATTAAGAAGGATCCAATAGTCCAACTTACATGATCAACTTCATTGTGGTTTATATATGTACCAAATATTTATTATCATATGAATATATGTATACCTACATCATTAAATCATTAAAAAATACATAATAAATTCGTTTGGGAAATGTATAGTAGTTGGTTAGTATGCTTATATAAAGAACACACTAACAAAGACAAAAAAAAGAGATTGTGAAATAAAAATTATACTATGTGTTATGGAAAGGAACAAACCTTATAAAATGTTTGTTTTTCAAGGTTTTTTTAGTATTTTTTTTCATTTTTTCAATGTGATCTAATTAGCTAGTAAAAACAAAGTAAATTCAAGGTTTTTAAGATTACCTAGAGATGGAGATCAGTTATGCACCATTGATCAAGCTTGTGGGAACTCATCTTTGGATAGGGAGGAATGACCTATAAATCACATTAACTCAAAAAAAATTAATTAATAGAAAGATGAATGGGCTTCTTGGTAATAAACTTATCCCAAGAAGTGATCTACTACCTTAGGTGGATGTCAGCCCATATTTAACACTCAAGTTTATAAATAAATATGAAATTAAAAAGATATATAAGGGTAGGATGCAAATATATAACAACAAAGATGTCTAATCTACAATAGGATTAAGGTGATCAAATTAATCATCCCAAAATTTATTAGCTGTATCAACATCCTCTTGAATTACAACCAATTATTCATTTATGATTTCTTGATTAGGTGTGAAAACCATAGTACAAAGACATGATTGAATGAAATGTCACTTTGATCAGTGAATAAAGGTTTTGGGACAATAGGGAGATCAACTATGCTAATAATATCATGTGTTAATCTAGGCAGAGTCATCTACATGTGAAAGACATATTTTCAAAAAATAACATGCAAGATTTAATAGGTTTCTATGATTGTGAATATTATGAAAATAAACTTCAAGGTTATTTTAATATTTAAGTATGGATTGATGATGATCTTAAAATATTGATGTTGATTCAGATGGATCAACATTGATTCTAAGTAAAAATGCTAAACTATAAAAATAGTCAATAATAACAACTTGTAAAATTGATAAAAAGATGAAAATAAAATGGAAATGTTGACATAGAGGTAGAAAAGATAAAAAAATTTAAATATGAATGAATTAACATAAAATACTAACCTTGAATGGCTTGAAAACATGTGAATAAATAAGACTATAAAAATATACTCAAAAACATTTGAAATCCCTTGATAGTTGTATGAACAAAGGTTCCACAAGGTGGTAAATTGTTGATAATTTATGTGCATAGGTTCTAAGAAAAAATATAGTAGATGTTAGAAGTCCAAAAAGTGTTGTGCATGTCTCTCGAGCTGAGGAGGCTCATTGTATATTGATAGATTGATGTCATTATAGGCTGATCGATGTTGATCATAGAGAATTGATGTCATTTTTCCCAAAATGGGTGGAGGTGATATCTAGGCCATTTAAAAGGGTTGTTTATGAGGTAAAGATAGGTTTAACCAACATCTAAGTTGTTATATTATTTAAACCATGGGATGGGTTTGTTAGGAGGTTGGGAGGGTTTTTATTTTTTATTTGTTTTATGATTTTATGGTTAGGGATAGTAAAATAGGGTTAATTATTTGAATGCAGTAGTTAATTCTACTAACTCATGTGGTAAAGGTAAATAAGTGAGGTTAATGTAATTGTTTCAAATAATAATGAATGGGGTCATTATGTTAGAGATAAACGATAAACATGATGATGCACCACATTAATACAAAAGTGTGTATAAATCTAGCATCTACATTTGCCCCTTTTTGTGGAGTGGTATGCAATAACATGCCATGAGATAAAAACCATAAGGTGCCTAATGCCCTAAGTTTATTATGAGGAGGTATCCCCCTCAAACTGGGCACTAAGAAGTGATATGGAATATATGATGGGTTTTGAAAATATGGAAGGTAAAAAAATGTGGATGAGTGGAAATGGACAAGTGGAAGATAGCAATGGATAAACAGAAGTGCAGATGGCTCAAGGAAGTTCCAAGGTTGTACTTAATTGGATAAAAAGTGATGCAAGTAGTAATTTTCCAAAGAACTAATTGAGTAAAAAAATGCCAAAGCTAAAATAGGTAGGCTTAATAAAAGGTTATCAAGAGAACAAAATATAGGAATGGTAGACCACCGCATCTAGTGTGCAAATGGTGTACGCATTACCAAAAGATGAATATTCTCAGGACAAAAGATACCCTTGGGATCTTATAATGGCAAGATGCTAAAAAAAGGGGTAAGCCTTAAAGAGATTGGGGAATTGACAAAGGGTCAAAATCCTCAAATCTAAAGGGTAATATGACATAAAAATGGGATAGCTATGGCAAAGGGAATAAGACGGGGCTTGGGATCTAGACTAGGAGCATGTGAAAGGGTTCATAAGTGCAAAAATTTCAAACAAGCCAAGATAATCGATATCAATCTACAAGGGATCGATGTTGATTTAGGGGATCAACATCAATTAGATTACTTGACTTCGATCACATGAAATGTTATAAATAAGCATCCTATGTGGTTTAAGGCTCATTTAGCTATTGATATAAGTTTTTGAGAGAAAAATTTGATGTTTTTTCACCTTTCAAGCTTATCGAAGAGATAATGGAGGCAAGTGGGAGTGGATGATGATGATGATGACTTCATTATGAGGTAGGAAAAATGCACTTATGGTAAAATTTATGATTTTAGTTATTGGTTTGTTTTTTGCTTTTAATAAAATTATGTTTATTTTTGTTTTAGTTATGTAGGAGATTTTTGTGGTTTGAAAAATTTGTGGGTGGGGAGGGGGGATATGATTTATTTGGGGGGAGGCAATTGATGTTGATCCATATGGATCGATGTTCCCCATATAGATCAAGTGTGATCCAAAAGGATTAGCATTAATTGGGTAAATCAACCTGATCCTTATAAGATCAATAGAAATCAAGAAAGTTAGGCTCTTGATTAACCAAAAAGATGTTTTTGATAGGCACAAGAGCTACTAATGATGAGGGATAGGATATTGCCATTATTGACATAGTTATGAGAGTTCATGAGTGATGAATATTGGGCCCATCTATCTATTTTTGGATTTGGAGGGATCTACCATTATCACTATATCCATCAGGATATTGGTATGCTAGTAGCTTTACTAAAGTGGTGGGATTATACCACCAACACTTTTTGGCTACTAATTGGTGAGATGACCATCACCATAGAGGACATTTATCAGATTTTACAAGTGCCAATCCAAGGATCCCCTATTTATACTATGGATGAGGTTGGGTGAGCAATGGTGCTGGAATGATTATATGGTGAGGATGCATTAGACATGAGATTTATTGCTAGGGGGTTCTCATTTCAGCCATTGTGTGACCAGGACCCTGTGAAGAGTCTAGTGTCGATGATGATGATGTTGGTATTGACCTACTATGTACTACCTAATTTTTTAGGGAGGGTGACTACCATAGAGGTTCATTGGTGTCATAGTAGACATCATGGAGTTTAGAACTATTTTTACTTAGGTTCCCACACTATTGGGGAAGATCTACAAGGAGTTGTGGGGATGGTTTACTAAGCATAGATTAAGACTTGACATCACTTTTGTATTACATTAATAGGCATATGAGCACATTCATGTGATTTTACCCATAGGGACCCCATAGATCAGTTTTAGAGACATGGTTTATAGTGTAGGCTTCTTTTGATGGAAGTAAGATCTAGTGGTTCCATACAAAGATAGGGTAATACATGATCTAGCATATTATAGATAGGTTTTTAAAGACTTAAAAATAAGAGACACTATCTAAAGGTCATATGTACACTTCCTAGCATGGCTTTGTTCAACTATAGAGATAGGGGATGTTACTCAAAATTTATGGGTACATAGATGATGAATGGAGAATCTAGAGCTATTCTATTTTGATAGGGTCTATCATCATATTGGGTTGCTTTAAGATATACCATTAGCCCCATGCATGTATAGGAAAGATGATATAGAGCTCACTTAGACTACTTCAGATACTACAGTGGTCTTGATGGGGCCACAAGAGGATCCCATAGCTACTGACCTAGATGATATTAGTTATATAGATGATTATGTAGCATTCTTTATAGTAGAGATGGGGAGGAGATAAGATAGAGTGGTGAGACATTAGTAGGAGGTGGTTTTTGAGGAGATTAGGAAGGTTAAGTAAGATGTCATAGATGTACACATAGAGGATGTACCATTATAGTATGCCCCTACCCATGAGCATATAGATATAGCTACATTTATTGTGGAGAGGGATACACTAAGGGTCAAGCTATAAGAGGCATGATCATCCCATGATACTTTATAGGATAAGATTGCCACATTATAGGGTGATCTAGATAGCATGAGAGGTTATCATGACCAAGCCATATAGGAGTGAGATAAGTACTGAGTAGAGCTAGAGTAGATGAGGTCTACTTTGGTAGAGACTAGCTCTAGATATTGTAAAATATGGTACTATTCCTATAGATATAGTATCACTCTAGAGGTATAGGGATTTGCTTATAGAGATGTCATATTATGAGAGGATAGTATAGAGATTGTTAATAGATGTAGATTGGTTTGCTTCAATATGGTTATCTACAATAGATCATAGAGGAATCTTAGGGGGTTTACTAGTAGAGTGAGTGTAGTGAGTCGAGGAGGAGATGATGAGGGAGGTGATAGCATTCACCTTAGTAGGATTGATTTTACTAACTAGATCACATGGTATGGGTTGAGATCCACATTTTATTTGTGTTATGACATTTGTATAGACATTATATATATATATATATATATAGACATTGCTTATGTTTATGGATGGATCATGTATGTTTGTTTATGGATTTATTGATGGTTATAGATATGTTATGATTTTATTGATGATATGATGTGATGGATTATAGATTAGATGTTATGTATTTTAATTTTGATCATTTTTATTATATATGTTATGGATGTTTATAGATTGTTGGTTATGAATTTTACATGTTATGGATTATGGATGTTATATCATGAGACATGTTTTTAATAAATGGATTATGAAGATAGATTTTAATGTTTAATGGTTATGATTTTATGGGTTTTAGTGATTATATATTATGGGTTTTCTTGGCACTAACTTAGACCATAACCAAAAAGAGAATCTCTCATACACATGGCCTATGCATCCTTAACTAGATGATAATAGATTTTGACACAACCTAGGTTAGTTAGAGCTTTGACCTTGGTCATTTATTAGGATTATATGCTTTTGGTGGAATAGAGGATGGATTTATTTAGAGATAACCTTCTTCACACCATATTTCAAAATTAGGACTTATCTTTCAGGGATCATTTTTGTGCCAATGGGTAGACTAATCAATATGAAAAGTCTACAATTAGAAAGCTGATCGATATGGGAAACTTTCTTGGGATATTACTTTTGACAATTTATTTTATTGAGTTTTTACTTTTTAGGGCTTTAAGTGGCATACTTTGAAAATTGATCAATGTGAGAAGTTATTTACTTGGTAGCCATCCTTCAAGGGAGTGGTCTACATTCAGATGTTTTTTGCATAGCTATCCTTCAAGGGATCAGTCTGTTATTTGCCTTTATATTTTATTAAAATTGTCCTTCAAGGGATTAGTCTATTTATTTATCCCATTTTGATACTTTTGATTTTCACTGCTTATTTGATTTTTGGATCCCAAACATAGTAATGCAAGTTTGCATAAAAAGATACCTTAGGATAGTTTCTATGAGTTCATTACATGATGTGATTGTGTTATCTTGGAAAATTAACAACCTTTAAAAAATAAGGGAAATAATGATATAGGGTTTCTCCTATTATAGGTGAAATATATCCATGAGAAGGTATTCATATTCAAGGTTGAAGTTATAGTGACTACCAGTTAACCACATAACTCTCATATCATTATTTGTTATTTTGGGATAAGGATATATGATAGCATTTTAAGATAAGCTAACCAAGATGATCCAAGATATATTAACTATATAAAGGACACAAATGCAATGAACTAAGAGGTTCTCATTCTAGTTTACCATCAAGAGAAGCCAAATGATATGCCCCGGATCCATATTTATGGGTTATGATGTATGGTACAATCCAATTAGGAGCAAATTTTCCCCTTTTAATTAATTCCATATTAGTGACATGTTGATTTTATTTAAGCAAAAGGTCTTCAATGTTAAATTGTCATTCTCTTACATGTTGATTCTATGCTCATTTTAGTCATTCTTGATATATACGAAGGTGATTGAGGGCCATCATACGATGATTATCTAAGAATTCAAGCTAGGATAAATGCTCCTGACAAAAATCTTCATAAAAAATGATGTCTTTAAGGGAGACATGAAGAGAGGGAATTTGGACTTCCAAAGGAAGTATAACTTTTGTACCATAGATTAGGGAAAAAAGAGTACCACATGCAGGGGTTCAAATACGAGTTTGATATACCCATAAGGTGAAAGGGATATGAAGATGCCAATCCTTCCCAACTTCATTAACAAATTTGGTTAGGATTTTGACCAAGGTTTTATTAGATGCTTCTACTTGACCGTTGGCCTAAGGATAGTAAGGTGATGAAAAACTTAATTTGATTTTAAATGAGTCACATAGTGCCTAGACTTTCTTATTATTAAAATATTTTCCATTATATGTTATTATTTTATATGGAATTACAAAAAGACAAATAAGGTGATGGTGGATAAACTCCACAATTTTTTTTGCCTTGGTCAAGATAAGCGACATAGCTTCCACCCACTTGGTAAAGTATTCTGTAGTGATAATGATGAAACCATGACACTGAGAGGACTTAGGGTTGATTTGACCTATAAGATCAAGCCCCCATTTATAGAATGGCTAAAAGTCTCTTGCTTATTGCAAGAATTTACTAGGGACATGGAATAAGTTTGCATGCTACTAACATTTTACACACCTCTTAATGTATATGCAACAATCTTGATTTAGAGTGGGCCAATAATAACCTAGACGTAATATTTTTTTAGTGATTACATGACCAATAAAGTGTCCAACACATGACCCATTATGTACTTCCTAGATAGCTAAGGTAGCTTCATGATTTTGGAGATAACAAAGAAGAATTCCATCAAAATTGTGCTTATAGAGAACACCCCCAGTATAGTATAGAAGGTGGATTTCTATTTAAAGACACACCTGATACCTTTGGATAGATGGGGAGAAGATAGTCCTATAGACAAATAAGTAAATATTTGTACATATCATGGCTCCTCTAGGTTTTCCTTAATATTATTGATAGATAAAAGATCAGTTCTTGTGTAGGAAGGCTAGTTAACTCAATGGATAAGGACAAATAGCTTGAACCCCTGAGATGAGGATGGGATAAAAGAGGTAAGAGATGCCATATTATCATCAAACTTATTAGTTGATCTAGGAGTAGTTTGGATGGTATAACATTCGAAATCAGATAAAATCTGATCAGCTAAGGTCTTATATCTTTGGAGGATATCATTCTTACATTGATATATACCATTAATTTGATTGACTACTAGCTAAGAATCACCATATATTAAGGGATCTGACTCCTAGTGTAAGGGTAGTTTGAAGGCCTATAATCTATGCTTCATATTTATCCATGCTATTGGTGCAATCAAAGTCTAATTTAAAAGATAAAGGTATGGGAATACCTTGAGAAGGGATTTGTATAATTTTTGTGCCACCTCCTCATTAACTTTTGGACCCATCAAATAATAGAGTCATTTGATATTATGGGACTAATTGGGAAGTGGATGTGATAGATTCATCAAGAAATTCATAATTTATTGGTCAATTTTCACTAAGAGGTTATTCAACCAATTGATCAACAATAATATATCCTTTATTTAATAGACTTTTGATGGAGAAATTCTAGATCAAACTCAGCTAGAAGCATGATCCATCTGGACATTCATTTATTTTGATAAGGCTTAGAATGCATGAACTTAAAGGGGTTAGTAGTCATAATTACATATGTCTTTTGGTTAAGTAATGACAAAACTTAGAGGCTATAAGGACCAATGCTAGGCATAGTTTTTTGGTATGTAGAGAACATGTTTCATATTCTATGAGGGTATGACTTATATAATAAATATCATATTCCTTGTGATGCTCATCTTGATGGGCAAGCATATCACCTAGAGCATGGTCATTATTTGAGATATACAGGAAGAAATGTTACCCCTCCTTAGGTATAGTGAGGACTGGAGGTGATAAAAGATAGTCTTTGAGTATGTTAAAGGCTTCTTGATAATTAGAATCCCATACAAAGTGACCATCCTTATTTAATAAATGGTGGAAAGGTTGACATCAATCAAAGATCTAAGATATGTAATGATGGATGGACTAAAGCTTGCCTTTTAAACTACGTAATTGATTAAGGTTTGACAAAGGAGGGATTTTTATAATGGCCTTGATTTTAGCAGGATCCACTTCTATTCCTCAAATATAAATAAATAAGCCTAGAATTTTACCCATCAAGACACCAAAAATGCACTTTTTTGGATTTAGACACACATGATATTGGAGTAAATGATTGAAGATAACCTTAATTATGGATAAGTGATCCTCAAAAAATTTTGACTTCCCAAGGAGATCATCTACATAATCTTCAACAATTTTGTGGATTATGTTATGAAATATATACGTCATGGCCCGCTGATAGGTGTTTCCTACATTATTTAGGCCAAAGGGCATAACATGGTAGCAGAAGGTCCCCCAAGGAGTAATAAATGTAATTTTATGTTCATCTTCTAGTGTAATAAGTATTTAATTATAACTATAAAAACCGTTCATAAGGGACAACATTTCATGGCCAACTATCAAGTCCACTAATTATCAATATTAGGGAGAGAGAAATCATCTTTTTGACAAGCAAGATTTAAATCATGAAAGTCACTACACATATGAATTTCCCTTGTAGGCTTAGTGACTGGAATGATGTTGGACATCCACTAAGGATAATCAATGGGTTGAATAAAGTTAGTAGATAAGAGGCACTGTAGTTCCTCTTTTACCAGGAGTGTAACATGGGGATGTATTTTATGGATATTTTGTTTTACTAGCTCACCATCAGGAAAGGTGATGATATTATGTACAACTATTATGGGGTTAATACTAGGTATATCGCTATAAGACCAAGGAAATGCCTTACTATGGTCTAATAAAAAAGTGGTAAAATCCTAGTTTTCTTGGGGATTTAAGGCTTTGCTAATTTTAACAATCCTTGGGGTTTCCTAAGACATGATATTAATATTAGAAGTGGATTTGTTTAATAATCTAGATGTTTCAGATGAAAGAGAATTACATAGATAAGATTTTTTAGTGCCTAGGTGAATCAATATTGACTCATCATCCTAACACTGAAGAACATGGATGGTTAGCATATCATGTCCTATTAACTTAGTATATACTAAAGGGATAATTTAGGTCTCACCATCATGGTAAAAGATGAGGGGTTTTATGGAGATTTAATTAACTAGAAAAAAGTTAGAAGGGATGGATATAGTGTCACTAGTTGAGGAAGAGGTATCAGATGATGAAGATTATTATTCTTCTTCCAAAAATGGTAGAAGAATAGGTTTAGGAGAGGATTTAGAGAATATTTTTTAAAGCCTAATCTATGATTTTCATGTGGTTTTATGAAATCTCCTAATATGATGGTGTGAGGACCCTACTCATATCTACCCATATTGAAGCCCTTCCAAGCATAATGATAAAGATTGGTTTACACAAACTAGGGTTTATTGAGAAATGAGAAATTAGATGTAAAAGGTTTAGCACAAGTTCCATTGTTAGGTCTTGGGGTGGTTTGATTAATTTCACCATATATCAAGTGGTTATGTAAGAACAGTGGCCCAAATAGGATGAGCTCACCTAGATTAGGTAGATACATGGGTTGTTTGTCTAGATGACCATATTCCCTAGGAGTGGGTAATATGTTACGGGTCAATATTTGGTATTCCCCCATTGAATATGCTACATCATGGAATAAATGGACTCATGAGCTGGTAATTTTAAAGTAAGAATAGTCATGATAGTCAAGGCTTGATTAGAGGATGAAGATGGGATTGTGTTAGGCAAGGGTATTATGACATCACTTGGTCAAAAAGTGTAGTTGCATGATTTGAAGGGATGAGGATCGATGAGGATGATGTGGACCTAGACTTCATGTTCAAACTTAATGCACTAATGGATGGTGGAGGGGATACATCATATCACATGAATCTATAGATTTCCTAATAAAATGTTATATTCGAATGTCCCTTTATGACATAAAAGAGTTCATGGAGGGTTTGAGGACCTATGCAAATAAGAAGGACAACCGTTCCTACTATGGGTGCTACCATGTCATTTAATGCATAGATAATTATTCGAGATTGGGAAATAATGGTTTTTGGTAGCTATAACTATTGGAAATCATGTGAAGAAATAATATTGATATTAGCCCCATTATTAATCATAACTCTTTTAATCTGAGTTTGATTTATTTGACCTATGATGAAAAGTGTGGGATCTTGGTCTTCAAGTGATAAAGGAATGAGCTTAGAATGAGTGAAACTAACAACTGACACCATTGGAGGGCCCCTATAAATTCTAACAATGTTTGAGGCTCACTTGGCCAGATCTCAATAACATAGAGCACTTCTATCATTGCTTGTCAATAGTGTGGAGAATTTTTGATAAGTTCATACAATGACATTTTTATAGGTGTTTTGTGGAGTTGTTTTAATATGGATATTTATACCAACTCCTTGGATTTGGATGGGGTATTTCTTATAATATAGACTTTAGGCTTTTATCTAGATGGTTTAGGTATATTATGGGTAGAGGCACATATAATTGAAATGTTAGATTTATTAGGATTCTAATTTTTAGAGTGGGTGGCTACTTGGACAACATCGATGTGTAATAATGGAGGGTTTGAAGAAGCCACTAACTCTTTATCACTTATAGGATTAGTAGGATTATAGATGGGTGGAATATTTGGGATGATGAATTTTTTATTAGGAGTTCTATTATTTATATCATCAATTAATAGATCATCATCTTGGACTAGTTATTGGATTACAACCTTAAGAGAATTACAATTTTTTATATCATGTATAGGTACTCTATGATATGTGCATATCTCTCAATTCCTATACCAAGTAGGTCTTTGATGGTGAATGTTGATGAGCCATATAGGTGGTAGCATTATTAGGTATGTATCCAACAATTTTTTTAAGATTATAGCGTAAGATCCTTTTAATGGGTCATTGTGTGGTCTTATAATAGGTTGGGTTATCTCTCTTGGCAAAGTATTGATTGTTTGGTTTTGACATTTAGATTTTATGATAAGGATGACGTTAGGCACTTTTTATTTAAATTTCTCTAATGGTACTTTACTATATAAAATGTTGGATATTAAGATGGAGGTGTGTTTAATAATGGAGGGAGACTTTGCATTTTCCCACGCGTTTGAATGGAAGAACCTATGATAGGGATAATCATTATGGAAGATGGATGAGGACCTAAAATAGATGATAAAAAAGGGGTTGGTCCTTTACTCTTTCATGTGTTGAGAATAGAAGGGGTATTTAGACTAAGGTTTTTATATTTTGACATCTGAAAAAGATCAACCTTGACTTGAGGATGGGCTAAGGCTTTCCTTGATGGAATACCAAGACAATTTTCCCAGCTATCGATGATAGGATATTTACCCTTTCCTTTAGTATTTTTGGGGTAAGGAGGTGTTGTGATAGAGGATGATTTCAAAGGGTCTTAGTACTAAGTGAATTGATAGGATCCTGTTATATTATGATCTTGGTGCATATTATGAATAGGTTCACTAGGGACCAAAGGGGTGGAATGTTTGACTCTAGAAGTGTCAAGATGTTTATCTATGACATCCTAAGGAGGGGTTTCATTTTCCTTTTTAGGATATTTAGTTTGAGAAGATGAAGGGGATGGTTGATGTGAATGATCCCATGTAATGAGATATGGGAGCTCTATAGAGGTTTTAGGAGTTGTCTCAATAATTTTAAGTTGACTTACATCAAAATCATCTCTGATGAGGAGATCCAAGAATGGAAATTACTCTAGAGTTTTTTTAGGCAATAATTGGTCATAGATTGTATCAATCATATGTGTAGCCTAATTTTGTGTTTCTCTAGGGTTAGCTTGGACTGTGATTGCTTCAAATGGATGGTTTGGAAATGGATACTTTAAAATATCTAAAGATTGGTTAGGAGGAGCATTTGGATTATCCAAATTAAGGTCCCCCTTATCGATGAGGAATTATACCAATCATATAAAAGATTAGCATCATTCTATGTCATGTCTTATTACCTTGTGATAAGCACAAAATTCATCTTCTTTATACCAAGCAAGTTTATTACATGTATCATCAACTAGTCTAATTGGAGGGAGCTCAATAAAATTTGCTTATAGGATTTTATCCAATACAAAAGTGCAAGGTTATCCTAAAGAGGCATACTTCTTAGGGGAAAATGAGTAAGACCCCTTGGTGGTTGTGTTTGAGAAGTGGATGGTACTGATTGATTAGGGGTTGTAGGGGAAGAAGTTTTTAGAATAATATCATTTACTACCCTTTTTAGTTTAGGATTATTGTTATTTATTTTTGTGGGGTTAGGTTTGAAGTTTTTATTATGTAACTTAATTTTTCCCTCTTCAATGCCCCAAATTTTGAGTTCACGTGCCATGGTAAAGGCTTCATCAAAAGTTTTAAAGGTTTGAATTTATAACAAGGATGAGATATGTTCTACACAAGAACATGAAAACAATTCAATTAATCTAGCTTGTGGCAAGTAAAAGGTTAATTGGTTGACCAAGCTACACCAACAAGCTACAAAGTCTAATATGGATTCATCTTCAAATTATCAAATGGTGTATAAATATGTGATACTCACTTTTCAGAAAACGTTGGTCAAGAAGTGTTGTAAAAATATTTGTGCCAATCACCCAAAGGAAAAGAGTTAATGTTGAGGGATGGAGATGTACCTATCTAATGTAGCTCTTACTAGCGACATGGGAAATGTCCTAAGTATTAATGCATCATCATGTGATATAAGGTAACATGCATGTCAAAAGGCTCTAATATGCTACTAGGATCTTCCTTGTTTTAAATCTTAGTAAACTTGGGAAGTTCCCATTGTGAGGGATATGATCAGATAGGAATAGATGGTGGATAGGCTTCTTACAAATTTTCTCATATATAGGCATAGTATTATGTCTAGAGGTGGAGGCTTACAAATTATCCATCCTATTCATAAGGATTTTTAAGAGGTATACTTTAGGGTTATTTTGAGGTATATTCCCTAAGACACCTTGTTAAATAGTTGATAGGGGTTATGAGGAAGTGTATCCAACTACATTGGACATAATGGGTTGGGATGACACCATGTACTGTGGGACCTGCAATGAAATATTTTGCTATGGAATATTGGAAATAAGTGGTCCCCAATAACTACGATGGACCCATATAATTGGTAGTTTTGGATACATACTGTTGGGGATGTTGCATTAGAGGGATTTATTATGTATGTTTCAGATCTTATGAACTATATGCTAGACTCATTCTGATAGGTATGAGACTTACAGGGATTGATACTACTAACATTTGGGGAGGAATAGTGGATATAGGTTTAGTGGTATAAGCACTTTAAACCTGAGTAATGGGGGTTGGAGAATTGGTAGATACTATAGGCGGTTATATTCCTAAAGGTCACATCATTTGAGTATTAGAGCCAGATGGAAGAGATTTGATAGAAAATGATACCATGGTTGTAGTAAATCCTTTAGTTTTCTCAGTTTCCTCGAAAGGCATCCCATATAAATATTGATAATCTTGAGTATGGGGGAAGGAGGAATATATATTTCTTGATTACTAAGGTAGTAATTAAAAGCAATAGGGTTATTATCCAATATTTCTATAAAGGAAAGATCTCATTGAGAATAAAAGTGTGGGAACATAAGATTTTCAAAGGACTCAAGGGTAGATGAGGAGATAGGTGTATGTTTTATAGGAGAAGATGTGACACCCACTTTAGATTCTTTCTTTGATTGTTGCCTAGTGAAAACCATGAGATAGAAAATTAAAGCAAAAACAAAACAACAATTTCTTTTTGAATTATCTCACTTTTAATTATGGATGAAAGATGCACAAACTAAAGTCATCGCAAAAAGTTTTTATTTCTTTTTAATTTTTTAACTTTAAGATGTGAAAAGAAATAAAGAAAAAGGATAACAAGGATCCTAAGAAATGGTAATCTAAGGATGGTTTTGGGTGTTTTTTTTTTGGCACTCAAAGGAAAATTTTATTGGTATTGGTACATGTCTTGATACTTGGGATTTATCCCCTCACGTCACATTTCCATAGCCAGTGTGGGTGTTTAGCCAAGATATATTGATAGTCCAGAGATTATACTCAGCTAAATAACTAAGTTGGTCCTCCCCTTGGTGGTGAAATCCAAGTAGGATCACCCAAAAAAAGGTTGCCATGAGGTGATGAAATCCCCATTGGTTTCCTTATATCAAGTGTTTAAATGAGTTTATTATGACTGTGATTTAGCTTGTGTGTGAAAGAGTGATGACTATGATGAATATATTGCTTAAATTATTTTATGTGAATTACTTAAGTAGACAAAAATGAAAGCAATTTATTTTAACCTCAAAAAGGAAATAAAGTGCAAACTTGATGTTCTTTGGATGAATTGACACAAAGAAAGTGAAAAAGAGAAAATTCAATAATTTTGAATTTTAATAAGAAAAATGAGACCCTTTGGGTCCCAATGGGTGTGCAAAAATGTTTCAGTATTATTTTTTCACTTTTTCAATGTGATCTAATTAGCTACTAAAAATAAATTAAATGCACAGTTTTTAAGTTTACCTAGAGATGGAGATCAGTTGTGCACCATTGATCAAGCTTGTGGGAACTCCTCTTTGGCTGGGGAGGAATGACCTAGAAATCACACTAACTCACAAAAAATTTATTAATAGAAATATGAATAGGCTACCTGGTAAAAAACTAGTCCCAAGAACCGATCTACTTCCTTAGGTGGATGTTAGCCCATGTTTAACACTCAAGTTTATAAATAAACAATAAATTACAAAGATATATAAGGATAATATGTAAATAGATAAAAACAAAGATGTCTAATCTATGATAGGATTAAGGTGATCAAAGTTATCATCCCAAAATCTAGTAGCTACATCAACATCCTCTTTAATTATAGCTAATTATTCATTAATGCTTTCTTGATTAGGTGTGAGTACAAAGACCTAATTCAAATGCAATGTCACTTTGATCAGTGAGTAAAGGTTTTGGGATAATGGGGAGATCAAATATGCTAGCAATATCATGTGTTATTCCAAGCAGAGTCATCTACATGTGAAAGACATATTTTTAGAAAATAGCATGCAAGATTTAATAGGTTTTAAGATTGTGAATGTTATGAAAATAGACTTGAAGGTTGTTTTAATATTTTAGTAGGAATCAATGAAAATATTGAAGGATTGATATTTATTGAAATGGATCAATGTCAATTCTGAGTAAAAATGCTAAACTATAAAAATAGGTGATTGTTTTAATATTTTAGTAGGGATCAATGACAATCTTGAAGGATTGAAATTTATTGAAATGGATCAGTGTCAATTCTGAGTAAAAATGCTAAACTATAAAAATAGGTGATAATAATGACTTGAAAATTTGATAAAATGATGAAAATTGAATGGAAATGTTGACACAGATGTGTATAAGATAGAACATTTTAAATATGAATGAATTAATGTAAAATACTAACCTTTAATGGCTTGAAAACATGTGAATAAAGAAGACTATAAAAGTATGCTTAAAAACCTTTGAAATCCCTTTATAGTTGCATAAACAAAGGTTCCACAAGGTGGCAAAGTGTTGACAATGTATGTACATAGGTTCCAAGAAAAAATCTAGTAGAGGTTCAAAGTCCAAAAAGTGTTGTGTGAGTGCCCTAAGTTAAGAAGGCTCATTGCATATTTATGGATCGATGTCATTCTAGGCCTATCGATGTCGATCATAGAGAATCAATGTTGATTTTCCCAAAATGGGTGGAGGTTATATTTAGGCCATTAAAAATGGTTATTTATGGGGTAAAGATAGGTTCAACTAGTGTCTAAGTTGTTAGGTTGTTTAAACCATATGATGGGTTTGTTAGGTTGTTGGCAGGGTTTTTATTTTTTATTTGTTTTTATGATTTTATGGTTAGGGATAGTAAAATAGGGTTAATTACCATTTGAATGAAGTAATTAACTCTATTAACTCATATGGTAAAGGTAAATGGGTGAGGTTAATGTAATTATTTAAAATAATTATGAATAGGGCCATTATGTTAGAGATGAAGGATAAACACCATGATGCACCATGTTAAGACATAAGGGTGTATAAAAATAGCATATACAAAGGTCTTAAAATTTAGTGGGCCCTATTAGACAAGGAAGATTTAGTTTATTTTAATTTACAAAGTGAATTAGGAAGTAAATTGATTTCACATTTACCCTTTACATGCAAATTAAAAATATATACTTGGTAAAAAAAATTATGATTTATTTATTTATTTGACATTCAAAAAACCAAGAATATATTTAATATTATCTCTTTAAACTTTAAATTAACTTGTAGTGGAATTGGAAAACACACTTTTAGAAAATGAATATGAAAAAGGAGTTAAGGGATCAAAACCTATTAGGATTAAATTTTGGTCAATTTTTTTTTTGAATTTATTTAATTTTAGAATTTGAAGTATCTTTATATGAATTTTACAACAAATGTATTCCACAAGATGTATCAAGGTGAATTTTTAGTGGAAACCAACACCTTCAAAATGTCAATTTTCATAATGTCACTTCATGCTTGTGATATTGGTGAACATATCATCCTTTATAGGTCCATCAGGATCCTTGTTATTGACAAAGTGTAAGTGTCACAATGGAATTTTGAGGATATATTAGAGGTTGGAGGACTATTACCCTTCTTTATTTAGCTATTCACTTTGAGTTTAGGTCAGATGTTTGAATGGAAATTTTGGTAGTAGTAGTTTGCTTATTTCAATTCTATTTTTAGATTTATATCCTTGGTATTCATTACATGGTTTATACAATATTGTTTGATTTTGTTTCTCTCATTACACAAATTTTGACCTCTCACCTAATAGGGGAGAAGATATAGCATTGGTATATTTTTGAAAAAAATTGTTAGTGATAGTACGAGTTGATGGGGTTTTTTAGGACTAACAATGTTGAGTTAAGGTCATCAATGTTTATTGAACATCAAGGAGATGTGCCATACATGGTACATGGTGGCCACTTTGATAGGATTCTAGGTGGACCCTTATGCAGATTGATGTAGTTAGATAGGCCTTTACCATGTTCTATTATATTATGGTACAATGATCATAGGGGATGAGTAGGCCTTGATCATGTTCATCAACCTTTTATGCCATAACTCACAAGGCGTGATTCCATATGGAGCAACATTAGTTTTGGTTAGTACTCAGATGTATAGTATATTATTTACAGTTGATTCAAAATTTATTTGATGGTTTTAGATTCATTACTCTAGTTATTTCATATTATATACCAATTTAGAGCAAGGGGAGTTTTTTGGATTATCTATTATCTAAGTTATTAGTTTAGTTCATTTAATATTTTGTTAATGAGAGTTAGTTCACTAGAATTAGTTGAATCTCATAACCACCCATACAAGATTTATAATATTTTAAATTCCTTGTAAATAATCTCATATCAAAATAATACATTATTAAAGTCTTTTAAATACACTCTTCACAATGTAATTTCTGATTTATTCTCTTGTTATAGGGGCCAACACAAATATTTTAATATATATCCATAAAGAATATTTTAATCAATAATCACAATATGATAATATGCAATAAAAAAATAATTGCACATGGAAATAAATATATAAATGTAATAAATAACATTTATACATGAAAATAAATATGAAAATGTGATAAAATGATAGCATGGAACACTTAATATTTGTGAATGCAAGGAGACTCATAGGACTAAAATTTTCAAGAATAATTGAGATTAAATTGATAATAATTTATAAGTTTTAATGTTGAGTTGAATTATTAGAGGATATTTATGCATGTTTATTATTAGTTTCAATGGTTTGTTATTGATCAAAAGTTTTGAATATCTAGATTTAAGGCTAGATTTGACTGAGTTCTTAAATTTAAAATTTTCATTGTTGGATTTTAAATTTATTATTTTGAATTTCTAGATTTAAGGCTAGATTTGACTGAGTTCTTAAATTTAACTTTTTCATTGTTGGATTTTAAATTTATTATTGTGTTTAGTGATCCTTACAATTTTTATCTATTCCTTCCATGGACCTTTCATCAGTAGAGGTAGTGGTGTGAGAAATATATTTTATCTATTTTTATCTTAAGTGAACACAATAGTATAAAAGTCAAATTGCATAATATATAACATTTACATATAAATATGAGTGTAACTAATTAAGTTTTTTTTATTTATTGTAACTTAGTATTTATGAAAATTTTAAATTAATTGGGTAATTATAATATTTAATTAATGTGTAGGTATATCATAGGTTAAAATCATTAATATATATCAATAAGAGGATTTTGATTTCTCATATTTAGAAACACAGTGCATGCATAACCTTAGACAAGTCTATGTTTATTAGATACCTATGTAGTGCAACACTATCTATTAGGGTGAAAAAATGTCATACATATTTGAATTGATTTTTTGACTAGTTAAGTTGTTGTACCTATGTCTACCAATTTTTATTATATATTTAGATTCTTGTGTTCTAGTGTGATCAACTTTATTTTCCTTTCCCTTTCTTTAAAACCCTAGTTTTTTGCATTATAATATGAAATCACTATAAATGGGGAAAACATGTGAATGGGATATTTTTATTTAACCTAAGACACCCCATATGTATAAGTACTACCTAAATATCCAATACTCTAAATAGGGAATTCAATCTGAATGTAGTTCTCCCACCTAGCTAAGTGTGTGAAATCAGTGTAATACAAGCATACACTGCAACAACACCAACACTTGATAAAATGTGAATTTACCTTATATAGGTATTCATAATTATCTCAATAATTTATCATTTGAGAGATTCAATATTTTTAAAATTTATGATAGTTAATCTTATCATGCAGTGTGATTTCCATTATTAGATAAACAAGTGTTAGATGTGAATAGGCTTAGGCTTGATATGTTTAGATAGCTTAATATTTGAGTAATTTCATCCAAAATGACATGAAAATATATGATCTAAACTATATATATAATTTTACTTTGGTAAAATGATAGTTAAAAAGCATGAAAAAAATCCAACCCATATAGATATGTATATAATGTGACATTGTCTAAGGAGGTGCAAACATGTCTAGAGAACATGAATAATGATATGAGATCAAGATAAAATATAAGAATGATATTAAGTTTTTGAGGTAGAGGCTATGGAAATTTTATGTAATATTAATGTAAATTTAAGAAGGTTGAACCCATATATGGATGAATGGTTAAGGAAAAATGTGAACAAGAGTTATCTATGCATGCACAAGTAATGTATGTTAAATATTGGTCAAATATGAAATTTCTATGTGTCTAATACCAGATATGAGTGTCTAAATTTGAACCCATTTTACTATAATAATGTAATTTATATATTAAAATGATATAATTTAATACCTGAGGATAACCACAATGGGTGTGGTCAAGTAGGTCCTTAATGTTGCACCTTGCTCCATGCAAACCTATAATGAAACATGTAAAAATTATTTTTTCATGTATGATATAAATCTAGAGAAAATCTTTGAACATATGTGAAATGAATTATTAAGGAATGAATACACATGTATGTATACAAATCAAGGTGTCTTCTGTAGACTTTTCTTCTGAAGACAATAGACAATGGGGTGATCATGCCTCTTTGAGATGCAAAAGTTAAACCATGGGTTGAGATGAATATACCCCAAAACTCATTGAAAACAAAGAATTGAATATAAGTTCATTCCCATAAAATTCACTACATTTTTAAAATGGAATCCACTATAGTATCTAATAAATATGAGAAATGCCTATAATCTACATGAAGTTTATGAATCATTTATTTTAGATGGATTGTATGATTCAATATGAGTGATGATTGAGTAACGCATAAGTGTGTATATATATATATATATATATATATATATATATATATATATATATATATATATATATATATATATATATATATATATTTATAATGTGCCACATATGGATTTCATATGATTCCAATAATCTATGTAATTAGATTCCAATAAATTATGTCAAAGTGTCATAATATCTATGACATAACAAACATATGCCTTGTATATGCCCTAAATATAACAACCTATGAAATTAGAATCAATAATTTTTGTAATAGTCTATATAGTCTATGAAATACAGCTTTTAATCCTTTTTCTATTTGATATATGCCCTCAATAGGTGTCAAAATTTTCACAATCTAATTAAAACTTGTAATAATCCACATAGACATGTACCACAATGAAGGAATATGTGCCTAAAACCTAAATTTATGACCGTGAAGGCTTATTCTCTAAGACAATCCATTGTGTATTCCCCCTTTTTGAGTTGAGGAATGTTGCCTATGAATTATTCATCTCAAAAGGAGTTATACACATCATGTTAGATATACAAAGATAAAAATAATGTAAATATATACTAACATATGGAGACTATGTCATCATAATAAGAATAGGTCATCTAGGTATATATGAAACATACATCCTAAGGCATACACATTCCATATAAAGATAGATATAATAATGAGAAACACATGGAATAGTCAACATAACAATGAACATCCATGAATTTAGTAATAAATATGCATAAATTACATGATATATATCATGGCACCATAAACAAGAATAGGAGTGTATGATATGGATCAAGGCATAATAATATTAAAAAATAATCCTAGGTTTATCATCAAATAGTAAACATAGTCACTTACAAATGTATTGGCCATCACACACATAATAAATTGTTAGAGGTACAATCACTAAGAGGGGGGAGGTGAATTAGTGAGCCTAGATATTTCAAATTCAATTCCAATCCTTTCAAACTATTAAAAAATTAGAATATATCAACTTTTATCAAGTAACATTAACAAGAGAGCTCTTTAATTTAATGCATACACAAGATCAAACACAAAACACATAGTTCTTATGGAAAACCCTCATGGGGAATAAAACCCACTCTCAAGCCTACAACACATAGACTAATTATCTTATAAGAGATTACAAATAAGATATTGATCAATTCCTTCTGACCAAAAACCTTGGCCAAGTCCTTGTGACTTAAGGCCTTTAGTGAAAAACCTATTTCATAAGGAACAACTACTCCTAAGGAAGATCAAGTCCTTTAGACACTCCTATAAAATGAACACCTCCACCTTAGAACTGATGTCTTCAATAGCTAATTATATATATATATATATATATATATATATATATATATATATATATATATATATATATATATATATATATATATATATTATAACCCATACACAAACTCCCTCTATATCTCATATAGGACTCTCATATAGGCATTCCATAATCTCTCTCCTTCACTCAAACTATCCTCATATGCACACTTAGACCTCTTCACATATCCTTAAACTATAAGACCACTATTCTACCAACAAATTATGACCTACTTGTCATATACTCAGTCCTTAATCTACTCTACACATCAACCCATCCATAGGGCACACTTACTCTCCTTTTTCCTTTTCATAGTCTTCTTACATAAGCCTTTACCAATCTCTCAAGTCTAGAAAACATCATCTTTGACTTCACTATTTATAGAGCATTCATGATTATCAACACCTTGGTCAGCCATTAAACATGAATTAGACATTAATTATTTTAACATATAAAAACATGGCTCAACACAGTCTACATAATCATCTATGGGTCACCCTTAAGCACCTACACCTTTCAATTAGGCCCTTGTAACTCTTATAGGTCTCATGAAGACATATTGACCTATTTAGCACTTAATCAAGCAAAAAAATAACATAGGACCACTTTTAAGTGCATAGGTCCACTTCACATGACCCTTTTAACATCCTCAAATAATCACAGTCATCTCTATTCACCTTTGTGTATTCTCAAATAACTCAAACATTGACCTGGTGTACAAGAACATCATGAATGAACACATAATCAACTTATTAAGAATTTTTCATAGTCAAGATAGATTGATCATACCTCTAAATTCCACATAGATCATCATTATAGAGTCTAAAATACTTTCCAATAGTTAATTCATCATGAAACATCAAAATAACATCAACACAAGCTCAATTATCCTTCTCAGGTTCTTAACAAATGAATGTCAAGAATACACAGTCAACTTTGAACCTTCATAGCTTTGATTTTATACACTTTATAAAATATTTAAATATATATACTTATAGATGTATATTGGAGTCTTATATAAATTTTATTTTTACACCATGATAAAATTATGCCTCGATCAAAATATGTATCCTAAAAACTGAGCACTAGTTTTTCCTTTTCAATTTTGAATATTTAAATCCAAACGGTCATAGTTAAACTTTAGTCACTTTGATTGCATCATTTTCCCTTACATATTAGATTAAATACAAACTATTTATCTTATTCAAACTTTAACACATATTTTACCACTACCCAAAAATTAAAATTTGAACAATTGACCTCATCTTGTGTAATTTGGTAACTTTGACCTCATACACTCCATCGATCTCTACGGGATTGTCCTTACTTTAACAATGCTAAAAAAATGTCACTTTGACCTCTTGACTTTAATATGCACTATTGATATCAATCATTAAAAAAAATTCTCAGCATTGATCTTCTAAATAATCTTGGTCTTTACATTTTTTCAACATTAAATAATGAACACTTGTCCTCATCTCGCTGCTTCCTAACACCTTCGGAAAAACACGCTCTATTGATCCATTTGTAATGAGCTCAATATTTAAATTCATAAACCAAAGAAAACTTTGAATCATTTTAATTAAAATGCTCCATTTATCTTGATCTTTATGAATTCCTATGAGCTATATGATATTCATTTGGTCATGATCTTTATCTCTTTCAAAATCAACTAAGTATGGGAACCATTGCAATCTGCTTGGAAGGCCAACTTTAGACCTTAATAACTTTTAGTACACTTGGATGCATGATCTAAAATTTGAAACATAATATATCCTCACATAGAAAAATCCAAACATATATAAATATTCTCCTATAACCCTTTTACGTGTGACATATAATTCCATTAAACTGCTCACTTAGAGTTTTCTACCATAGAGCCAACTATGTCAAGAATTGCCTAGAAGGCCAACTTTACACATGCATATATTTTGACGCGCTTTATTTCATGACCTAAAATTTATTGCATATTAACTAGGAATAAAACTAAATAAACTGATATGATAAACTTCTCCTAAAACATTCATACATGTGAAATATAACACCATCAAAATACCTACTCAACTTTTTTTACCACATTGCAAATTTGTCTATGAGAAAACACTATCAAATTGATTGAGAGCCCAAATTTTAACTTTAATATATTGTTTTAAAATTAATTTAATGAATTATAATTTATTGTATGGAAACTAGTCAGAAATTTATCACAAATGTAGGTCAACTCTCTCTAACTCATCCACATGTGGTAATGGTGACATCAACAAACTACCTATTCAGATTTTCTACCACTAGACCCAAAATGTCTAGATGAAAATAATGATCAAATAGATAAAATACACTAATTAAAATAAGCACTAAAATCATTATTGGCTTATTATAGGACCCTTTTCACATTCTCAAATCACCATACTTATCTCTGAACATCTTTAACCATACTAAAATTGAAAATCAACCAAGCCTCCTTCAAACATACTAGGGCAAACACATTGAACAATTTGTCATTATCACTTAGACTAACAAGACACTTCATCCACTCACTTGGAAACCTACATAACATCACCATGACATAACTTAAAAATATACAATAATCTCCCAAATTATCATTGATGTCAACAACCATCATATAGTAATATACAACTCATCTTCCTTCTCTCTCTTCAAGCATCCTCACAACATGAACTTTCTCCCCCTTTGACACAATGACAAAGTGGGAACCAAATAATCCTAAGGACATAAAAATACCAACAATAGGAGATAAATACCTTATAAATATGATACAAACTCCCCCTTACATTGAGCCCACCTTTTTTTGCCTTGACAACTTCCTCTTGCTCTATGTCAACTCTCTCTTTAACCAAGCACTATAACCAATGAATAAAAAACACAAAAAAATACTAAAATATGATGAAACATATGAATAAACATCTTATAGGGACTCCCCATAATATTTATAATCAATTTCACCTCCTAATCATCTTCAAATCTCCGCACACCATGAAGAACCACCATACAGGCTTATTAGCCTTCTCTCTGAAACCACCTCAAGGACCACCAATAGAATTTCATGACACAAAATAGGAAACATGCACTATAAAACCTAATAAATCACCTTGAAATATTAATGCCTTGATATTTTGGATAAACTAAACAAAAACATCAAATCTTCATACTAGGCCTGTCAAGACTCTTTGTAGCCATACATAGAACTTGCAAAGCCCAAATATTTAAGTAGACACATCATCAAGACCTAAAACTTAATATATATATATATATATATATATATATATATATATATATATATATAAATCTCATATTCCCCCTAATTAACACCAATTTAAAACACCTATATCAACCTTTACAACATACTTCCTTTTTAGACCAACTTGCCAATTAGGCCCCCATCTTGACAAAAACATGAATAATTTGAAAATCACAAACCTTCAATTCTCTATGAAGTTTGATTTGATAACCCATTTGGTGCATTAAACCTATTAATAATCCTAATTCTTTAAATCATAAGGCAAAAAAAAATTCTAGCATAGCTCAAAACCTTAGAATCTCAAAATAAAGAGTTAACAAACCTCCTTCTAGTTAATGCCCATCTTTGAAATGTCTTGCATACCTAGAGATAACCATTTCACACTTATGGACATATATTTGAGCTTCCACATCTTTTGGAACCCATACATATTATAACCCATTTTAGGACCTGCATACTCTTAATCATAAATTGGGAAAACCAAGAGCAAACAAAAATCTCTAATTTGACTTCAACATATCTTCAGACTACAAAACCACCTAGAACATGCTAGAATAAGGTAAAAAGACATTTATATGCAAAAATTTCATCTTGAAAAATCACAAATCTTAATTTTCTACTTGAAAACCTTCAATCTAACCTTATAGATTGACCATATATAGCTATGACATCACTTTGACATCACCATAACATATCTTCCACCTAAACATACCTTCTCCAACTAAGAACAATAATCTTTAGCCTTCTAGGACCATCTAAAGAACACCACAACAAATATTGATTCTCCACTAAAAGGAGTCTCTTAATAAGTATAGAGAGAGACATCATCTACACCACAATGCTCTAAAACAAAGTGAATCTAGGAGTGGCCCACATCTCCTCAGTAACCACTGGAATCCTCTTATAGCTATAAGATTTCCTACTTTTGTTCTTCTTATTCTCAATTTGAACTAAGACAACTAGTTCCTTTTCTAAAGCACTCTCCTTCTCATCGAAGATTGGATTGATAATACATGAAGACAACATAGATTCATGACATACTTTTTCATCTAAAAAATCCACCTTGAAGTTAGGAACCTCATCACTAAGCACTAAAAATTGATGTTCTTTGTATGATACATGCTCAATAATGGTAGGATGTTCACTTGGATTCATACTTACCTAAAAATTATCCTTAACTAATTCCTTGGTCTTCTCCTTAAGCTTGGTCTCTTCATTCTCAACATGAGAAGACAATGAGATCCCTTGGCACTCTTTTCCTTCTATAGCATTCCCCACCATATCAAACAAATTACTTGGTCCTATAGTCTCATCATGATGCATAATTACCACCTTTGGTTTTCATGAGTTAACTCGCCTTCTTCCTTTCACTATAGAAGCTTGATTGAACCTATTCTAATTTTTATACCTTTGATTGTAGAATCTAGTAATGTGACCAATCTTTTCACAGTTGTAACAAACAATACTTATTAAAGGAAACTCAGCTTGTCTTACCTTAAATGGATAATGTTTTTAAAATTTTCCCACATTATGATAATTTAAACACTCAAACTTACTCACACCACTTGACTGATGATTCTATTTATAGTTCCATGAAAACTCATTTCTAAAATATCTTCTACATTCTCTAGCTCTATGCCCAAATTGATTACAAGTATAGTAATAACCATTGAAATTTGAAAACCTAATGGAATTTGGTTATCTAATCTAATTTTTATTCATTTTTATAACACCTTCATTCCTTGATTGATGATTTGTAATCAAAGGCTGATCCACCTTACTCTCATTGACATTCATGTCAACTTGAGAAGTAATTTTGGGCTCTTCATTAAAACCAACTCTAGATCTATTTCTAGCTGAATTTTGACTCTTTAAGAGATCATCCAGATTATTAGAAATTTTATCAAACATGATAAATTATTTCACCTTTCTCGTAGACTTATCTAACTCATATTTCAAAGACACAATCTCAAAATCATACCTTGAGTATTCTTCTTTTTTGGATCTTATATTTAAAAACATAAATTCCAACTTAGAATTAATAAACATGACAAAAACTTCATGTTTTTTGGAGTCTTTAACCAATCTTACCTCAAACACACTAGATTGCTCCTCATAGGCCTTGAGTTTAGATTTCATCTTCTTATTGATCTTCAATTCTTCAAGATCATTCATCAATTCAATCTCATAATTCACCTCATCTTCTTCATCATCTGAATCACTCCAAGTAGACTCCTTTTGATGTGATAAACTACCTTCCTCAGCCATGAACATATATTCATCTTCAATAGGACCATCATCTTCATTATCATACTCTAAGTCACTAACTTCACTCTCATCTAATGAGTTGCAATATTCTTTGGTGTAGAGATTCTTCTTGTCCTTAAAGTACTTCTTGTTGTCAAACCTTCTGAATCCATTTTTACTTTTATTAGACCTGAATGATCTCTTGCCATCATCATGACCTTGATCATTCTCTTCATCATGATCCTTCTTATACATATGAGGGCACTTATTATCAAAATGTCCTACCTCTCCATAATTCAAGCATTTGATGGGTATTTTACCCTTATGCTTTCCTGAACCTATTTTTAATTTCCTTGAAATCAAAGCAATTAGATCATCTTCATCAATATCAAATGTTTCATCCTCTTTGGGGTTTTTACCTTGAAATTTATTCTTTGGATTCATTTTTATCTTGAATTTTGCTTCCTTCTTTAGTGGTATATCATCTTTTTCCCTCATCTCATAGGTAGTAAGGGTGTCATGTAATTGATCCATATTCAACTGAGTAAGATCATGACTTTCTTATATAGTAGATACTTTTGGATCAAACTTGAGGGATAGAGACCTTAATACCTTTTGAACTATATTAGACTCTTCAAGGTTCTATCCAAGACATTTGATGATGTTCATAATCTCATCAACTCTCTGTACAAAGGATGCCATAGAATCTTCTTCCTTCATTTTTAGACTTTCAAATTACCTTATATGATTTTGCAACTTAAAAATATTGACCTTTGAATCTCTTTCATAAATTATTTACATTTTATCCCATATCTCTTTAGAATATTTAAATTGGATCACCTTGGTGAACTCAGTCTCTGTAAGACCACAGGTGATGGCATTCATTGCCTTATAATTATTCTAAAAAATCTTCTTGTCTACAACACTAGATGGAGGAGTAACAAGAGCTCCATAACCATTAGTAAAAAAATTCCATACATTAAACCCTATGGACATAATTTATGTCTTCATCTTAGCACTACAAAATACATAATTATATCCATTAAAAATTGATGCTTGATTAGTAGAGAAACCTCCTTGATGACTACCCATATTGTACCTTGGATCACCTTCAAGTTTTCAAGCCTTTACCAAAGGACCTACTCTGGTACCAATTATTAGAGATATAATCACTATGAGGGGGGGGGGTGAATAAATGAGCCTAAATATTTCAAATTCAATTCCAATCCTTTCAAACTATTAAACAATCAACATATATCAACTTTGATCAAGTAACATTAACAATAGATCTCATTCATTTATGCATACACAATATCAAACACACAACACATAGTTCCTATGGGAAACCCTCATGGAGAATAAAAATTATGATTTAGCCCACAACACATAGATTACTTATCCTATAAGAGATTAAAAACAAGAAATAGATCAAATCCTTCTGACCAACAACCTTGGCTAAGTCCTTCTGGCCTAAGGCCTTTATTGAAACACCTATTTCACAAAAAGCAATTGCCCCTAAGGAAGATCAAGTCATTTAAACCCTCCTATGAAATGAACACCTCCACCTTATAATTGATTTCTTTAACACATGATGATGGATCTCTATTTTTATAACCCATTCACAAAGTCCTTCTATATCTCATATAGGCCTCTCACATAGGCATGCCACAATCTCTCTCCTTCTCCACTTAAACTATCCTCATATGCACACTCAAACCTCTTTACATATACTCAATCTATAAGAGTACTAATATGCTAATATAATTATGACCTACATGTCATATAATTAGTAATTAATCTGATCTACACATCAACCCATCCATAGGGAACACTTACTCTCCTTATTCCTTCATACAATCTTCTTACATAAGCCTTTCCCAGTCTCTCAAGTCTAGAAATCATCATCTTTAATTTCACTATTTATAGAAAATTCATGATTATCAACACCTTGGTAATCCATTAGGCATGAATTATCCCTTAAGGCTTTTAAAATATAAATATATATCTCAACACAATCCACATAGGCTGGCCATAGCATCTATAGGTCACCCTTAAGTAGTTACACCTTTCAAATAGGTCCTTATATCTCTTATAGGTCTCATGAAGACCTTTTCACCCATTTAAAAATTCATTGAAAAAAAGGACATAAAACCAATTTAAATTACATAGGTCCACTTTACATGACCCCTTTGACATCCTTAAATAATCATAGTCATCTCTACTCACCTCTACGTATGCTTAAATAATTCAAACACTAACCTAGTACACATGAACATCATGAGAGAACACACAGTCAAATTATTAAGAATTTTTTATACTCAAGATATATTGATCATACCTTTAAATACCACATAAAACATAATTATGGATTTTAAAACACTCTCCAATAGCTAAGTCATCAGGAAACATTGAAACAACATCAACATAAGCTCAATTATCTTTCTTGGGTTCTTAACAAATGAACATCAAACACATAGTCAACTTTGAACCTTCATAACTTTTATTATAAAAAGTTTTAGATCTTAAAATATATATTTATAGATGAAACTTGTATTCCTATATAAATTCAATTTTTACACCATGAGCAAATTCTTCTTGGATGAAAATATATAGCATAAAAATTGATCACTGGTTTTTCCTTCACAAATTTGAATATTTAAATCTAAATGATCAGAGTTAAACTTTGGTTACTTTGATCACATCTTGTGCCCTCAAATATTATATTAAATACACATCTTCATTATTAATCAAAATTTAAAATATTTTTCCACTTACCAAACATTAAACTTTAAATAATTTCCCTCATCTCATGCAATCTAGCAACTTTGACCTCATAAGCTCTATCAATCTCTACGAGATTGTCTTTGATTTAAAAATGCTAGACAAATATCACTTTGACCTCTTAAATTTAATATGAACTATTGATATATATTAGTAAAAACACATATTCACCATTTATCTTATAAATAATCTTGGTCTTTACCTCAGCTCAACATTAAACAATAAACACTTGTCCTCATCTTGCTACTTCTTGACACTTTGGAACAAACACACTCCATTGATATTTTTGTAAGGAGATCAATCTTTAAATTAATTAACCAATTAAAACTTTGACTCATTTAAATATATGTGATCTATTAATCTTTATTTTTACAAAATCCTATGAGTTTTAGGATATTCATTTGGTCCTAATCTTTATCTCTTGTAAAATCAACTAAGTATGGGAACCATTACAATCTGCCTAGAAGGCCAAATTTGAACCTTAATAAATTTTATTATGCTTAGATGCATGATATAAAATTTGGACCATATAATATCCTCACATAATATAATCTAACCATATATTAATATTATCTTGAAACCCTCTTACATGTGATATATAATTCCATTAATCTTCTCACTCAAATGTTTTTGCCATAGAGCCAACTATGTCAAGAACTCCCTAGAAAGCCAACTTTGCACATGAATTATTTTGATGAACTTCATTGCATGACCTAAAATTTAATGAATATAAAATAAGCACAAAACTTAACAAACCCATATGATCAAATTATCCTAAAACCTTCATAAATTTGAAATGTAACACCATCAAAATGCCTACTCAGCTTTTTATTTGCCACATTGCAAATTTGGCTATGGGAAAACACTGTCAAACTACCTAGGAGCCCAACTTTGCACTTGCATATATTATGTTTTGCTTTGTTGCATGAAATATAATTTATAACATTGAAAATAGGCATAAATTTGATCACAACCATATGACTGAATCCCATTGAATCATCCACATGTGGCAATGGTGATGTCAACAAACTACCTACTTAGATTTTTTGCCACTAGGCCCAAAATGTATATATATGATCAACCAGATTAAATTAACTAATGTAAAAAATAACTCAAATAATTCTTGACTTTTGATAGGACCCCTTACACATGCTCAAATCACCATACTTATCCTTGAACATCTCTAACCATACCAAAACTGAAGATCAACCAAACCTCCTTTAAGCAAACTAGGACAAACACATTGCACACTTTGTCATTGTCACTTAGACTAATATTACACTTCATCCAATTACTTGGAAACTTCCATGAAATAACAATGACATCATTGACAACTCTCCAACATAAATCACATACAATAACTTGCTATGTAAGTAAGAACCACATATAATGGACAATTAAATGTGACAAAAGGAAAGATCCACACACAATGGATAATCAAATATCAAACAAGGAAAGATCCATAGAGAATGGAAAATCAAATGTCACACAAAAAAAATTAAATATAAAACAAATAAAAATTAACACAATGTAATAGCATCACATCATATAATAGAAAACAACATCAACCATGCATAAAATAAGCAAGGATAATCTACACAATCAATGTATGTTATCATCACATATAGAAAAAAATAGTATCTTGTGAGATAAAAATATAAGAAATATGATTCATATAAATTCATGTATAATCAGTGTAAATTATCTCAATCTAGTAAAAAAAATCAAAGAAAGATAAAACTTGTGTCAAGTAGCAAGATGGACCCAGTGAAAGCATACCCTAAGTGTAGAAAAATAGCTCTTAGGTGTAGGAATGTCCCAAATTTATGCATCCATGTCATATAAACAAAAATGTATATAATCTCACTCATATATACTATGAAATTCATGTGTATAATAAAAACTAAATATAAAAATTACTATATATGATAAATCATAAAGTAATTATGTAAACAAGCAATACATGCCATGCATAGGTCTTCATTTTATTTTTAAATGTTTTGATTTTTTTTTTTTTTAAATTAATGATAATGAATGATTCCATAAATGGGATTATCACATTCAGGTATTGTGTTGAACATTTATAATTTCATATGTTGTGATCAATTAGTAACATGTATATCTATGTTATAATGTGAAAAAGGATAATCTATACAATCAATGTATGTTGTCATCACATTTAGAAAAAAATAACATCTTGTGAGATAAAAATATAATTAGTATAATCAATGTATAATTAGTGTAAAATATTTCAATATGGTAAACAAAAAAAATCAAATAAAGATAAAACTTATGTCAAGTAGCAAGATGGACCCAGTGAAAGCATGCCCCAAGTGGAGAAAGGTAGATCCTAGATGTAGGAATGTCCCAAATTTATGTGTCCATGTCATATAAAAATGTATGTCTATCATATCACTCATGTATACTATGAAATTCATGTTCATAGGAAAAAATAAATATAAAAATTATTATATATGATAATGAATAAAGCAATCATGTAAACAAGCAATACATGCCATGCATAGTTATTGGATTTTATTTTTAAACATTTTAATTTTTTTTATTATTTTTTGAGTTTTGATTTTTTTAAATTTAATGATAATTAATTATTCCATCAATAAAATTCTCACATGTAGCTCTTCTATTGAGAATTTATAATGTTACATGTCATGATCAACTAGTAACATGTATATCTATGTTATAATGTGAAAAATTATCTTGTGATGTGACATATCCATCATGATCATCATCAACAATACAATTTTGTGTACATTGAATAGTTATATAAACCTTTATACTACATGCATTATGACACAAAATATAATAATGTGCCTATGTTTGATATGAAACATGCAAATGATTTTGTATCACTAGTCTAAGATGTGATGAAGTGGATAAAGTTTGCCTTGAATACTGAATAACTATCTAATGTAATGGGTATTGTAGTACTAGTTATCTAGGAAAATATGTTATTTTCTTATAACTTATCTAAGTAGAATGAAACTTAGTAGGTTTTTTAAATTAATACTACTATGGTGGGGGTGGAGGAGGAGTAATATCTAGATGAAGAGAATATTCATATGCAATTATTGAAATTATGACCACCCTATGGTCATGTATATATTCCACATATATGTGTAATAAATATGGTATTAAACACATCTTATGTATCCAAGGATGTCCTAAAAACATTAAAAGTGCACATTTACTTGATAAAAATAAGAATAAATTAGTAACTATGGTAGGACCTACTTAAATTGGTAGTACAATAATCAAAATAAGGTCATCAATCAAATCCCTTAACTTCATTATATCCATAAAAATATATTTATGTATATCTAAGACTAATAAGGAGTATCATGATGCAAATATTTTCACTTAAAACATTATTTATCATGACATTATATATAGGTTGAGAATCAATGTACATGTGTACAAATAATACCCCATCAAAATACTTGTCATAAAAAATATCATGCTCATCAAATATGATATTAGGTATATGCATATGTATTATCTAAAGTGAGAAAATAATACCATCTATAAGATGGACTTCCTTAGTTCTATAAATATAACAAGTCGATGGAGGATGTGCATTATAAGTCATATGCACTTCAGGATTAGTAGTAGTCTCTTGTGCCACATGATTGGAAAGGGATTAAAAAAATCAACTTAGCAGTCCCATTAGGTTTTTACCTTTCAATCATTTTTAGATGTGTTAATTTAAAATGTGTTTTCATCTATAAAATATTGTATATTATATTTAAAATGCATGTATCTATTATTTGAATGTCCTTTTCATATATGATAATCAAAATAGGCATTATTAGTGAATATATTAGATTGAGGCTTACTCATATCAACCTATTTTGGGGAGGGATGGATATATAATTACACTCACATAAATTTTGTATTTCCTTATGAGGAGGTTATGGTAGTGTGAAAATTTCCTCTTTGGTAGAGCTAAGAGAACAAGATGATTAGTTGGCTATGATATTGTATTAACTATTACTTTTGAATCATTATTATTAATTGATTTTTATTTGAAAGATGGATTACTTTAAAAAAATTCACCAGAAGTGGCTAGAGGGTTGGAGCCATACTTTAGCTTATTCATTACAATAAGTTTAACTTATTTATCCTTAATTTTTTGATGTAGGTCATCAAAATATTGAAGTCACTTGAACACAATATAATCATGTAGAGGAGATAAAAAGCTTTAATTCAATATATAAATGTAATTCATTTTCAACCATTGGATTTTTCAATTTAGAAATCATATTCTTGTAACAAAGAAAATAATCACCAATATTCTCATTAGATCCATGATTAATTATTGAATTTTTACATAAGACATCTCAGTGATTTTGATTGAAAAGTTTGTTATAAATTGATTGATAAAAGGATTGAAGGCATGAACTGATTGGAAAGTAAGATCATAAAACCCATACAAAGTGTAGTAAGACTTTTTGGAAATAACTTATTCAATAATTTTTTTTTGGACATATAGTCAAAAAATGCCACTTGAAAGGCTTGAATATGTTGTTATGAATCATCCTTAACACATATAATGTAAGCTTAGTTGACACAAAACCTATTGGTAAAAGATAAGTTTATATCTTAAGAGATAGTGTACTATGTAATAATACATGATAATAAGTGGTATGGCCTAATCTATATGAAACTTATTGTAATTATAAAACCTTATTATGTATATCAATAAATATTTTCACAAGGGTTTGAGCATCATACATAGAAAATAATATATCAACAGATTGTGTGACATGATTTGTAACCATAGAATGTAGGATAGTATGTTGTGTAGGGATAGTCATATTAATATGAGTAAAATGTTGTTTTTCCTACATATATTGGGTGGGAATCACATGTGTATCCAAATTTATATATTTAAAAATATTAGTAATTGTAATAGTCTACACACTAATTGTAGAATCAATACCTATAAAAGGTATATTAGTATTAAGAAAGAGTTTATGTTGTTGTTCCTCAGATGTGATAACCTTAGAATTATATGAATTTTTAACTTCTAGGATTATTTGTATGACCTTATATTTTTTAGAGGATTACAAATAGATTCATTGTCAAAATAAAAAATATATCTACAACTTGGTTAATGTCTACATCATCAAGGTCCTCAGGATGTATTTGATCATTGTATTTATTATTATGTTCATTATCTTATTGATATATAGTTTTAATATTTTCCATATCATCATTAACAACATTTTTTAATTATATGTGTTAATTATTAACATTTTAATCAAGAGAATAATGAGGAAATTTCATCTCATCAATTTTATCCATTTTATACACATGTGATTGACCTAGAAAAATTTGATTATGTTCAATTTCAACACTAGTTAACCTATCATATCATGTTAGAGGGAAAAGATAACTATCCTATTTATATGGAATAAAATATTATCATGAAAAACATAAAAAGGGATTATTCATACACTACTATATTATATGGGGAAGTCAAAAATTATGTTTAAAAGTTAGAGATAAATATACAAAACCCTAAGAAAATAAAAAGGAAACCCTAAGGAATATAGAGCTTTTTATGCTCAAAACATGGAAAGGGTTAAACATTTTTTTTAAATACTTTTTTATTAATTTCACTTAATAGGATAAAATTATATAAAATTTAGATTGTGTAAGATATAAAACTTATAGAAAATTTTGAATGTAACTAGTAAATTTTTATTGATTTATTAAATTTCATATTTATGGAAATAATAAAAGAATTGGGTACTTAGCTTGTTTACAGGATGAAAAGGTCTATGATAGAGTAAAATCATTTAAAAAATATTAGGGAGACATTTTTGAGTTCCCATATCTAAGAATAGTGTATGTGTGAGCAAGGACAAGTCCATGCTTTTTGGATGCTTACACAAGGTGACATTGTCTATTAGGGTGCATAATTGTCTTGTGAGTGTATTCTATTTTTTTATTGTTATGCTTGTTTTAAATTTTTATGCTAATTTTTCATGTATATTTAGATATTTATGACTAGATCAAACATATTTTCTTTCCTTATACTTAGTTTGAAACCCTAGGTATTTGCATTATAAGATGAAATCACCATAAATGGGGAAAATGGGTGAAAGGGATGGGTTAAACTGACCCCATCTACCCATATAGCTAAGTGATATGTATGTATCTAATATTAAAAATAGGTAAGTCAATATAAACATAGTTCTCCCACCTAGTTGAGTGGGTGAAATTAGTGTAATACTATCATTTAGTTTGTATGTAATAGATTAAGATAAATCTACAACTTATTCTACTTAGTAAATCTAAGATTGGAGAAGTTAATAAACTAACATCTATTTAAATATTTTTTATATCAAGTTCATGACAAAATTATATCCACTAAACCTAACCCAAGGATATCTTATCACATAACATAAAGGACAGGTTTTCAAAGCCTCTAGTAAAATAAAACTATGCAAAAACCCTAGCTAGGTCTTCTAATACATAAAATGAAATAAATATAGTGATCTCCAAATGTTATGGTACAAATTGGGATCATTTATCATTAAAAAATAAATAAAAATATCATGGTAGGAAAATGGGGGCCTATATCACCTAAGGTGGAAGACAGAAAGCAAATAAGACCCTTTAATGAACTTTCTTCAGAATTTAAGAAATAATTACAATATAACTAAAATATAGTAGAATATATTTAAGCCACTTTGAGGGGGAAAATTTAAAATCATTAAAATAAGATATAATTTCCAAAAATTATGATTTTAATGATCCAAACTCATCCATATATAGAGAGTTAATGAGGGGAGTCACACCCATTCATCCCACCCTTACATATTAACAAGTCAGCCTAACACAATAATTAACTAAGTAATGTAGTTAGAAATGGATAGTATTATATATATTAAGAACTTAAAATTCCCTCCTAATTCAAAAAAATGTTTTCCTAAACTTGAAAAACTTTGGATGTTGTTGCATAAATGTGGTATCCTCCCAGTGTGACATCCTCATAAGGAAAATTCTTCCATTTGACCAAATACTCCATAATCTCTCTGGTCCAAAGTTGTTTAGTGCATGTATCAAGAATCTTCTCAGGTTCAAATATGACACATAATTACTCATCTAATATAGGTAACTCAGCTCATTTAGAGATGGTTTGGCTAATTACCTTATTCAAGTAGGAAACATGAAACACTTAATGGATGTGAGTAGAATGGGGAAGCTCCAACTTACAGGTGACACTACCAATCTTCTATAGGATCTGATAAAGACCATAACATTTAGGAGATAGTTTTCTATCATTTTTATATTTCTATATGGAAACCTTCTTATATGGTTGGAGACACACAAATACCTAATAAAATACTTCAAAACTCTACTCACTATTATGCTAATCAAATTGTTTCATGCGATTTTTTGCTATGGATAAATTCTCTCTGAGATTAGCAAGAACTTATTGTTGGTGGTGAATGTGCTCTTCCACATCACACACTTTGGTTTATATCTATAATTATGAGGTGAGGGAAGGCAATTGGTACCCATATAATTCCATAGATGGAGACATTTTAGAAGAGATATGAAATATAGTGTTATAACACCATTTAGCTAGTGTTAACCATTGAAACAATTTTTATTGTTTATTAAATGCAAAAAAATAAATATAAGATTCTATAAATTTATTGACCACCTCAATTTTCCATCAAATTAAGGATGATAGGATGAACTATGAGCCAATTTAGTACCCAAACATGAAAATAAATTAGCTCAAAAATTATTAGTAAAAATTAGATTATGATCACTCACTATGATCTTGGGGGTGCCATGTAGCTTTTGAACCATATGGAAAAACTAAGTAGCTACAGTACTAGATGTAAAGGGTTTTGATAAATTAAAAAATGGGTATATTTTTTGAGTCTATCTAATATCACCATGATGACATTTTAAGCTTTTGACCTAGGCAAATTAGTGATGAAATCCATAGACACCTCCTCCCACTGCTAACTTGGAATGGTAAAGGTTGGAGAAGACCTAATAACTTAATTGTTTCTCCCTTGTTTTGTTGGCACACCAAGCATTCAGCCACAATTTTTTTTACATCCCCTTTGAGTCCTTCCCAAAATAAATCCTTTTTGAATTAATGATGATTTTAAAAAAACCTAAATGCCCTCCTATAGGAGATTAATAAAACTCAGCAAGGATCTTATTTTTTAGGGAATAATTTTTACATAGGTATAAATGATATTTATATCATGAGACATTCCATTTCCATAATTTTTTTTGAGGCACTAGAGTCATGTTGGAAACTATGAAATAAAGTGTTAGTATTCACATCATTTTACCATTCAGATCTATCCCCTTCCACCCAATCAACCTTTCAAATAGTCATGACACACAATAATGCTTCAGTGGATTCATCCTTCCTAGATAGTTCATCAACAATAACATTATCTTTACATTTTTTTTCTATATTATTTAAAATTCATACCCTAGATTTTAGTCACCCACTTTTTTTCTTCAAAAGATAATCATTGTTCTAAAACTATTTGAGACTATCATGATCAGTATTTACCTTAAAATTTCTACCCATTAGATAAGGTCACCATTATTTGACTAAATAAATTATATCCATCATTTCCTTATCATAGATTGGATTTAAGAGATTTTTACCCTTGATTTGATGAATCTCAAATGCTATTATTTTACCTTCCTTCATGAGTAATACCCCAATTCTAGATCCTAATGCACCATATTCAATAATGAAAGTATTTTAAAAATCTGGGTTAGCTAAAACTAAATTAGTGCGCATGGCCACTTTTATTTTCTCAAAGGCCTTCGTGGATGTTTCATTACAATGAAAAGAGTCATTTTTTAACAATTATATAAGTTGGGCTACAATGCTACCATGACTCTTCAAAAAGTGATGATAGTAACCTGTTAACCCTAAAAACCCATTGAGGTTTTTGAAAGATTTTGGCACTAACCACTCAATCATCACTTTGATTTTTTGAGGGTCTACCTTGAATCATTCAAGTGAAACAATGTGACCCAAGTATTCCACCTCTTTTAATCCAAAATAACATTTGGAAGGTTTTGCATAAATTTTATGATTTTATAGAGTGATTATAACCCTTTTCACATGTTGAAAGTGTTCCTCCCAAGTCTCACTATATATGAGAATTTCATCAAAAAATACCAATACAATTTTTTTTAAAAGTGGCCAAAAAATAGTGTTCATCAAACTCTAAAATATTGATGGGGAACTAGTGAGACTAAAAGGCATTACCAAAAATTCACAATGTCCATGATTTTTAAAGTTTGTCTTATGGATATCCTCATTTTGGATCTAAATTTGATGGTACCCTAAATGAATATCTAATTTTGTAAATTAAACAACACCATGCAACTCATCAAATAAATCATTAATTACTA